>QJPP01002551.1:0-264148 GCA_003996215.1 Jaltomata sinuosa | reverse complement strand
TCGTCGCTCCTGGATGGATTGAATAGCGGGAATAATGAACTTCTGCCAAAATTTTCTCCTGAAGCTCCCCAATGTTAGGTACACATATACGACTTTGATATCTCAGAACCCCATCTTCCTTAAGCTCTATTAGTGGTTGCTTCTGCTGCGCAATTTCTTCCCTCAATCTTACTAACTCTGGATCATTATATTGTCGTTCCTTTACCACTGTTATAAGTGAGGATTCCACTGTGCTTTGAATAACAACTCCCCCATTACCTTGGTCTAGTAGTCGAACCTCAAATTAGCTAACAATGTAGTTCTCTTGTCATCTCAATCTTTCTATTTTCCACGTGGCTCAAGCTTCCCATGGATTTGCGGCTAAGTGCATCGGCCACTACATTGGCCTTCCCTGGATGGTACAAACTATCTACGTCATAATCCTTTAGTAACTCTAGCCACCTTCTTTGCCTTAGGTTTAAATCCTTCTGTTTGAATAAATACTGTAGACTTTTGTGGTCTGAAAACACGTCTACATGGACTCCAAACAAGTAATGGCGCCAAATTTTCAAGGCAAATATAACTGCTGCCAATTCAAGATCGTGAGTAGGGTAATTTTGTTCGTGCTTTCTTAGTTGTCTTGAGGCATAGGCAATAACTTTACCATGTTGCATTAAAACACAACCCAACCCAATCCTTGAAGCATCACAATAAACAACATAACCTTCTGTGCCCTCTGGCAGAGTTAAGACCGGTGCTGAAGTAAGCCTGTCCTTCAACTCCTGAAAACTCTGCTCACATGCATCAGACCACTGGAACTTGGCAGCTTTATGAGTCAACTTTGTCAATGGTGCAGATATAGAAGAAAACCCTTCTACAAACCTTCGGTAATAACCTGCTAAGCCCAAAAAACTACGGATCTCTGTAGCATTCAATGGCCTCGGCCAATTCTTTACTGCTTCAATCTTTTGGCCGTCAACTCTAATACCTTCGTCTGTAATTATATGGCCAAGAAAAGCCACTGAAGTCAACCAAAACTCACATTTGGAGAACTTCGCATATAATTTATGATTCTGAAGTGTTTGCAATACTGCACGTAAATGATCAGCATGTTCGGCTTTGGACCGCGAGTAAATCAGGATATCGTCAATAAATACGATCACGAATACATCTAGGAATGGCTTGAATACCCGATTCATTAGGTCCATAAAAGCTGCTGGGGCATTAGTAAGCCCAAAAGACATTACTATAAATTCAAAGTGGCCATACCTTGTCCTAAAGGCTGTTTTTGGAACATCTACCCCTTTAACACGTAACTGGTGATACCCCGACCACAAGTCAATCTTTGAAAAACATTTGGCGCCTTGCAACTGATCAAAAAGGTCATCAATCCTTGGAAGCGGATACTTATTCTTGATTGTAACTTTGTTCAGTTGTCTGTAATCGATACACATTCTCAAGGACCCATCCTTCTTACGAACAAACAAAACTGGTGTGCCCCATGGCGATGTACTAGGCCTAATGAAACCTTTTTCGAGTAGATCCTTTAATTGTTCCTTTAACTCTCTTAATTCTGCAGGAGCCATCCTGTAAAGGGGAATTGATATTGGCTGAGTATCTGGGAGTAGGTCAATGGCAAACTCAATTTCCCTTTTTGGAGGGATTCCTGGAAGCTCATCCGGGAATACATCTAGAAATTGACTCACCACGGGAACCGATTGAAGAGTCACTGGTCCTTCTTCTATACTTTGTACTCGGACTAAATGATAAATATAGCCTTTAGAAATCATTTTTTGGGCTTTAAGGTAGGAAATAAACCTACCCCTTGGCGTGGCAGCATTACCTTTCCACTCCAGGATTGTCTCTTTTGGAAAATGGAATTTGACAACCTTAGTTCTACAATCGATATTAGCATAACATGCAGCTAACCAGTCCATGCCCATAATGACATCGAAGTCAATCATATCTAATTCAATTAGATCAGGTGAAGTGAGATGGTCATAAATCCACACTGCACAATCTCGATAAACTCGTCTAGCTATAATAGATTCACCAACCGGCGTAGATACAACAAATGGTCTAGGCAATAACTCAGGGCCTACCCCCAACTTACCAGCAACGAGCGGGGTAACATATGAAAGAGTAGAGCCAGGATCTATAAGTGCATAAACAGCATGAGAAAAAATAGTCAATGTACCTGTAACAACATCAGGTGACGATTCCAAGTCCTGGCGACCGGCTAGAGCATAAGTGCGATTCTGACCACCGCCTGAACTGGATGCTCCTCCTCCTCCTCTACCTCTACCACGACCTGGTGTAGCCTGTTGTCCTGTCCTAGGGGGACGAATAGTAGATGAAGAAGCTGCCATCGACCCTGTAGGCTGGGATATCTCACTCCTACCTCTACTCGGACAGTCTAGCATAAAGTGACCAGGATGCCCACACGAATAACAAGTATCTGAACCCAGGCGACATATCCCCGGATGCTTCCTACCGCACTGAACACAAGGTGGCAAAGGTGGCCTCATTTGACCCGAATGCCCCTGGCGATAGGAACTGGATGCACCTGAACTGTGGCCTGGTCCAGTCTGAGAAAAATGATCATACCTCTTCCTTTGCAACTGATATGGGGCACCACTAGTAGGGTAGGGTGATCGCCTATTAAAATGTGGCCTAACATTACCTCGTGGCTCTACATAGGACCCAATAGATCTAGCCCTCTTATTCTGATCCCTTTCTCGGCTTTGGTTATCTCTAATTTGTACTTCAAGATCCTCTGCAGTCTGAGCAATAGCCTGTATCTTAGAAATATTCATATCCTCTTGTGTGGCCGCTATTGTTAATCCCTTAATCAATTCATCCTTAAGGCCACGCACATATCGATGAACTCTAGCTCGCATCGTACTCACAATATCGGGGGCGTACCTGGCTAATGAATTAAACCTGAGGCTGTACTGTCGAACATTCATATTGCCCTGCCTAAGGGCTAGAAATTGATCAAGTCTGGCCTCTCGAACCTCCTGTGAAAGATAGTGAGCTAGGAAGGCCTCTGAAAATTCCTCCCATTCAGCTGGGGGTGAATTTGATCCCCTAGACCGATCCCAAGCCTCGAACCATAAAATGGCCACATCTCGTAACCTGAAAGATGCAAACTCCACTGCCTCCACTACTGTTGCATGCATGACTCGAAGTACTCGATAAATCTGATCAATAAACTCCTGAGGATCCTCACGTGGGTCAGAGCCTGTAAATATAGGAGGACTTAGGCTGATAAACTCTCGAGCCCTAGAACTTTCTGAGCCACCTGACCTAGCACTCGTTGATGCCCCAATTTGTTGTTGTTGTGTGGCTACCATCTGGGTCAATAATCGAACAGCACTCTTGATGTCTTGGTCCTCTGCTTCAGGTGGAGGAGCTACATGTGCTGGTTCATCTCTAGCTATCTCAGATGCCACTGGAGCAGGTGGGGTCAGGGGTACTGGATCCCCTCTAGTCTCATCATGAACTTGATAAACTGGGATCTCTGGTGTCGGTGATTCACTTTGAGCCTCAAATCTATCAAATCGGATCGGCGGGGAACGACTAGTACCTTCCCCCATATTCGTGCCAACCCGTCGGCTGCTCATTTGTCTGGTCACAGGCATTTCTGTAAACAAGAAATAGAAAAACATGAATTAGACTTCAAACATCTTATGACCTCGCTCTATTGCACGATCTAGCAAATGAAAGAAGGATAACAATTCCTAAATGTCCCGTAGCCTCATGATTATAGGTATGGTGCACAACACACCCATAAACAAGACTTTACTAGACACGGCTTGTAGACTCCCTGGGATTCGACGTGCTCTGATACCAAGTTTGTCACGCCCCAAACCATGGGAGGCATGACCGACACTCGGAGCCCCAAAAGGCCGAGGGTGTCAAAATAGAGTGTATCTCTATTGAACTTGCTGGGGGTCTGAGACCGACAAGGTCTCTAAGAATAGCAATTTGAAACACTAAAAGCTCAATAGTAGTTAAGCAACTCAAGGCCGACAAGGCTATTATCATAGTAGATAGCTAATAACAAGGCCGATAAGGCCATACCCAACACTGATATACATATACACGTCTACAAGCCTCTAGGAGTAAGTAAAATATCTCATATCCAGGACAGGGCCCTGGACTACACATAAGTTGTACATATACATAACCTGGCCAAAATATAAGCTAGACCTCTGACTCGTCAGCTCCAGGAAGAATGGAGCTTACCAAAATGGCTGAACTTTGCAACTCCTACTGAAGAGATCTGTCTGGATATCTGTCTGGACCTGCAGGCATGTATGCAGCGCCCCCAGGCAATGGGGACGTCAGTACGACAATAATGTACTGGCATGTAAGGTAGAAACATAAAAGTAAGTCGCAAGTAGTAAATCCGAACAAGATATAATATGAAACTTGTAAACTGTAATTGGTAAGACTCGTTAAGCTCTTTCTCTTTTATTCTTTTTAGAACACAACACATGCATTAACTCACGCTGAAACTCACTCTTTATAACCCACACTGAACCACAATAGCGCCTCGGCGCACCCTATATTTAATAGCCTCAATATGGCAATAGCGCCTCGGCGCACACTATGTATATAATGGCCTCAATATGGCAGTAGCACCTCGGTGCACACTATGTGTATAATGGCCTCAATATGGCAGTAGCACCTCGGTGCACACTATGTATATAATAGCCTCAATATGGCAGTAGCACCTCGGTGCACACTAACACGCAAACCATGCATAATAAGTGTATTACTAGATTGACCTTCAAAGCTATTCTTGTTATTTATGAAGGTTCATTTAGATAACGTCTTTAGCCTTGGCTTACTAGGTGTTGGAATCAACATACCAAACACATATAAATGGGGATTTGACTTTCTAACTTTCCTTGTATACTTTCTAAAGCTTGATTAGAGATCACAATACAAAGAAGAAACTTGACAAAAGGATAACTTACATTTCGTGCAAAAAGAATCAGATTTTTATAAGAAGGCGACTTGAATCACCATAATGTATAAATTAGTTCCTTAAGACTTGTTGAGTTACCAAATCAGCTCTCTTACAACAAAATACTCAAATTCCTTCTTTCGGAGATTTAGAGTTCTATTTCTAGATTCATGCCGATAAGGAATAAAGAAGCCTTAACATACCTCGTTCCTTCCGAAGATTGCGCTTACCACAACTTGGACTTTCCCTTATTAAGTTAATCTACAACACAAGGGTATAATGAAGCTAATATTAGCTCTTAAACCTGCTGCAACATTCCCAAAACAGTAGCTAAACATTTCCCGGGCAGATTTACGTATTTTGCATTAATTAAAGGTGTATCGTCACACCTTTCTCCCCTATCCAATACACATCACACACACACCAACCTACTGCCTCCAATAATACAAAACACATCAAACATCCCCTACACAACTCACCATGCCGAAATACAATAGCAACACATTGAACCCACGGCTTCCGATCGCCGTCCCGTGAGTTCTTAACAACAATTCAACAACAATTGTCCATCCGAACTTCAATCCAAAAATATTATTATGGGCAGAGTACTTACCACACTTGAAGGTGTGTTTTTATCCTCTTTTTATTGATTCTTTAAAAGCTTAAGTACCCCCTACACATACACCAACAAGAGAAGAAGAAATCTCTTAATTGTTACCCAATTTCTATGTGTTAAATCATAAGAAAGGGGCTGCCATAGTTCATGTCTTTCTTACCATAGGATATCCTAGCTATATGTAGTATATTAATACCAAGATAACAAGTTGATTAACTCACCTTAAGCTTGAATTAATCTTGGTCTTCTTAGAACCCTAAAGGGAGAGAAGGGCTGCCAAAAGGAAATGAGATAAGAGAGAATTTTCCAGCTTTTTGTGATCAACATTGATCAGCAAAAGGCCTGTATAAAGGGACCTTTTTGGCCGACTTTTTTGAGTATATTTGGGCCAAAATGGGTCAAGAAACTTGGGCCAAAATTACCCTTTGCTTGGGCCTCAAAAGGGTTAAGTTTTGGGGCTGATTTTGGGCTTCTCTTGGGTCAAAATGTGGTCAATATTGGTGGCTACTTTTGTAGTTGTTTGGGCCAGATTTGGTTGTGCTTTGATGGGCCAACTTTAAGCTTCATTTGGGCTACCATTAGGTCTAATAATCCATGGTGTTGCTGCCCGTAATCGGCCCTCGGAACTTAGTTCGTTAGCGTAGGTAGGTGATGCACCTACTTGTCACCTAAGAGCTTAGATAAGTCGAGCAAGTACCTCACTTGTTTTATCTCATTTTCAAAACCCTCCTCCTTATAATTTAACTTAACACTTATATACATTTGACCGTTTCAAATTCTAGGCCAAATTACCCCTTCACAATCTCGAGCTCAAATACCTTCGTCGATATTTACTTAGTCACATAGGTTTTGAAAGGTACGGGGTGTTATAGTTTAGCATTGGCAGAGTTTGCATATAATAATAGTTACCATTCCAGCATCCAGATGGCTCCGTTCGAGGCATTGTATGGTAGGCAGTATAGATCTCCGGTGGGCTGGTTTGATGCTTTTGAGGTTAGGCCGTGGGGTGCTGATTTTATTCGTGATTGTATGGATAGAGTTTGGGTTATTCAGGAGAGACTTCATACTCCCCAGAGTAGGAAGAACAGTTATGCTAACCGGAGAGTTTGAGATCTTGAGTTTATGGTTGGTGATAGTGTGTTCCCTCGGGTATCGCCCATGAAGGGCGTGATGCGGTTTGGGAGGAAGGGTAAGCTCAGTCCGAGGTTCATTGGTCCATTTGAGATCCTTCGTCATATTAGAGGGGTTGTTTATGAGTTATCCTTGCCTCCTGCTCTTTCTAGTGTTCATTCGGTGTTTCATGTTTCTATGCTGCGGTGGTACATTCTGGATGAGTCTCACGTGCTTCAGTTGGAGTCGGTTTAGTTGGATGAGTCTTTGGCTTTCGAGGAGGAGCATGTTGCCATCTTGGACAGGCAGGTTAGGAAATTGAGATCCAAGGAGATTTCATCAGTTAAAGTTCAGTGGCAGCATCGTTCTGTCGAGGAGGCTACTTGGGAGATTAAGACCAACATGCGGACCCGTTATCCTCATCTTTTTGAGTCTTTAGGTACTATCCTTTTTCTAACTTTCACAGACTAAAGTTCTTTTAGTAATGGATGTTGTAATGACCCTCCAAGTCATTTTCCATTTTTTGTGCTTTTTCTGTGTTCCGAGCTTTCCCTCAGCGGGTACAAGTTATTTATGACTTACTGGGACTGACAGTTCGGTGCTCGAGCCATTCGTTAGGTCATTATGACCATTTCCCTATTTTAGCCCTTAAAGTTGGAAAATCTTTGACTTTGGTTAACTTTCTTGGTAAATGCGCTCAGAATCAGATTCTGATAGTTCATTTGGCTCCAGAACGGGGATTTTGGTCTAGTGGGACCATTGGTTGGAGTCTGAGTGCTTTCAATTTGGTTTTGTGCTGCTTTGTGTGTTTTCAAGTCAGTTTAGATGGTAGGGTTGACTTTGGTCAATATTCGGAGAAGACGTCCTCAGATGGGAATTTTGTCAACGCCGTTAGCTCCAGAATGTCGACTTTGGCCTAGAGGGACCTTTTGTTTAGGTCCCGAGGCTTTTGGACTTGTTTTTTGGTTTTGAGTTTTGAGTTGGTCTTGGGCGTGGGGCCCACTTTTCATTAAAATGATCTCCGTCGAGAGTTTAATCGATTCCATTGAGTCCGGGATTCCATTTTTGGTAGGGTAGCATGGTTAGTTTGTGTTCAGCGGGTTCTGGATGAATCTTGATGGTCCGTCGAAAGATTTTTGGACTTGGGGAAATTGCTGGTTGATCTTGGGCATATTTATATGGCCGTTTATCGTATTTTACCCATGTTTACCTTATGTTTTAAGAGTATTACTTACTATATATTGTGTGTTTTGAGTTGAATTGCTATATGGTTTACTAAGACACATGATTAGGTGTTTGTAGGTTAAATGACGCAGGAAAGTGACCATTGGAAGATGATTCGGATGTAGAAAGCATGGAGGCAATGTAGCGGAAGGTTCGGGAGCACGTAAAGAGAGGAAAATAGGCTTGAACCATCGAGGGGCTGCCTGGCGCACTGTAGGCGCACCATCCCATGGCCTTAACAACTACAGGGGCAACCTGGTGCACTGTAGGCGCGCCGCCCCATGGCCTAAACAACTGCAGGGGCAGCCTGGCGCACTGCTGGCGCGCCGCCCCATAGCCTAAACAACTGCAGGGGCAGGCTGGCGCACTACAGGCGCACCGCCCTAGAGGCAAAACTGCTGAAGCCCAAGTTGGGAGCATCTCAGGCGCACCGCGCCAGCCCTGTCCCGACTGGAATTTTCAGCTTATTCTAAGTCCGAGTCCAAGAAGGAAAAGGGGTTTTTTCCCAAACCCTATAAATAGAACCTTGTGCATTTTTTGAAGGGTTCCGTCATATTGTTGAGAGCATAAGGCAGAGAATAGATTTCACCATTAGGTTTCTTTTCTTCTTCCTTTTCTTAGTCATAACTTTGGATGAAAACATTATTATCTTTGTTTTTGAGTAGTATGAGTGTCTAAGAACCCTTGTTCTGGGGTTACGGCCACAAACACATGAATATTTAGTATGAATTTGGATTGATTATTCGTTTGCCATTATTAGTTGTTCTTATATTCCTGTGTTTAGTATTTTGATGCTTGGCCTCCATTACGATAAATATATAACCTTGTTGTGAACTCGGGAGAAGGATCTCATCAAGGTAGATCGAGGAATATAAGGAGCAAGACCTCTCTTTTGTAACGTAAAGGGTAGGTTAGCGACTAGGATAGGAATATACCTAGAACGCCTTGCTTGGTTCATACAGGAAGATATATAAATACTTTTAAAATAAGATGTCACATCCCCGCTCAACGATGTAGTTGTGATGCTATTTTGAATAGGCAACTAGAGGCTCGGAAGACCATAGTTGTAACATCAACCCCGGAATCAACAACTAGGTGAACGAACAAGTTGATTCAAGTGACTACTACTTAGGATTGCGTAATAAAGCTGTAACATTAGAATTCTCTCTAAACTTGGACCCGATAAAATCATTACTTACCTGCATTTCATTCTGTCAATTTTACTTTAATTATTCAATTACTACAAACTCATATTCTAGTTACTTTTATACTTGTTTATTTTAGAAGTATACGAATAAAGTGAAACATTTGTTAAGTCATAAGTCCCTTGGGTACGATATCCGGACTAACCAGTCTATATTACTTGGACGACCACGTACACTTGCGTGTGAGTGGGAAGTCGCCTAACAAGTTTTTGGCGCCGTTGCCGGGGACTTAGAAATTAGCAAAGTTCTAACTTTTCTTATACGACTTTATTATTCAAGTATTGACAACTTGATCTTAGCATTTGGTAAAATCTACAGGTACAAACTTTGAACTGTCAACAAGCTGGAAAGGAAGAAAGACTTAGTAGAGCCACACCCTGAACCTGAACGACTATTTCATCAAAGGAGAAGGGAAGCAACACTTTATCCTATCAAGTTTTAGGAGGTGGCTGAGGAGACAATCCAGTTAGTTGAACAACCAGAAGTTGTTCCCGCAGAAATGGCAGCACCAAGGCTAGTGCACGATGTGGCAATCCCACTCATGACTAGTGTTACTAACAACATCTGGAAACCCACACTGGGCGGTCATTTTGAGCTCAAACAGAGTATTATGATACAACTCTTGCACACTAATGGTCAGTTCACGAGCTTATCACACGAGGACCCACATCAGCATATCTAGAATTTTCTGGAAATCAGTGATACGTTCATACCAACTGGGGTCACAGAGGACTACGTGAGGCTGACATTATTTATGTTCTCTCAACTTGGGGAAGCGACAAGATGGTTGAAAGCGGAACCACCGAACTCCATTACCTCATGGGATTATTTGGCCCAGAAATTCTTGACGCATTTCTTTCCATCTGGGAAGACAGCTAAGCTGAGGAGCGAGATTTTGAGTTTCAAGTAGAAAGATGGTGAAAATCTATACATGGCTTGGGAGAGATTTAAGGCCCTCTTTATGGCATGCCCTCATCATAAACAGACCAATAAGATGTTGGTACACATATTTATTGAAGGGCTTGAGCCTCATTCAAAGATTCTACTAGATTGTGCAGCATATGGGTAAGCACTGGAGAAGACATATGATTAGTTGTATACTCTTTTGCAGAGGATGGCACAGAGTAATTCGAAATGGAACATTGATGCTAGCAGAGCTGCGCCTAAGAAGGTAGCCAGATTGCTTGAGGTAGATTCCAACACGGCTTTATTTGCCAAGGTGGAGTCAATGGCTAATCAGATGAGAAACATAGTTATGGTTCTCAACAAGTTAGCTCTTGGGAATAGTCAGGCACAGGTTAATGCAGTACAACCGGCAACTCTTCAGTTTTGTGATACTTGTGGGGGAGACCATCTATCGGAAGATTGTGCAGCAAATCTAGATTTGGTGAACTTTGTGGGTTATGCTCAGAGAGGTAGAAATCAGAATTATGGCAATGCATACAATGCAAACTTGTAGAATAATTTGTCATATGGGAACAACCAAGGCCAAAATCAATTCAGGCCTTAAGGGCAGAATCAACAGTTTGCTGGAAACAACAAGCCTGCGGCCGTGCCTAGTAACATAGAGGACATGCTGAAGTCGATCATGGAGATCCAAGCTAAGTATGAAGCAGATATGAAAGATCAGAAAACTGCTATCTAGAATTTAGAAAAGCAAGTGGGGCAGCTGGCTGGAGCACAGAATATGAGACCACAGGGTTGTCTTCCAGGTGATACTGACCCAAATCCAAAGCAGGTAAATGCAGTCACTACTAGAAGTGGGTTAGAGCCAGAAGAGCTGGCACCAAAGTAAGCAGATCCAAAGGTAGTTGAGGTTGCAATCGGAAAGGCTAAAGCTAGGGCAAAGATAGAGGTGAAAGAAGATGCAGTTATTGTGAAGCCTCCTCTACCATTCCCACAGAAGTTGATCAAACAGAGAGAGGAGGCTGGATTCAAGAAATTTCTTGACATATTGAGGCAGGTACACCTTAATCTCCCCCTCATAGATATTCTTCAGGGAGTCCCAAAGTATGCGAAGTATATCAAAGATATTGTGGAAAATAAGAACAGGCTTACCGAATATGCCACAGTCGCTCTCACAGAGGTATGCACGTCTCAGATTCAGAACAGATTGCCAACCAAATTGAAGGATCCAAGAAGTTTCACTATTGAGATCACCATTGGCCAGAAAGTTATAGCTCGAGCACTATGCGATCTTGGGGCAAGTATCAACCTAATTCCATCTTCAGTTATTAATAAGATGGGGTTGGGTAGTTCTCGCCCCACTACAATTGTTTTGCTATTGGCATACAGATCGTTGGGTAGACCCGAAGGCATAATAGAGGATGTACTATTGCATATTGGGTCGTTGATCTTTCCGAGTGTAATGACCCTTCCGGTCATTTCCACATACACGTTTTCCTTGTGCCGTTAGAGCTTGTTGTAGCGGACCCAAGTCATTTAAGGCTTTTCGGGACCGGTATTTCGGTGCCGGGTCTATTTATTTGGCCGTATGATAAGTTTTGAAGCCAAGCAAGTCGACAAAAGTAATCATAAGTTTCTTTAATAAATTTTCTGAACTTTGGGTAAAATGTCTTAGGGCTTTTCTCCCAATATATAAAGAGTTAGAAGTCCCCCGAAATACCAAATCGAAGGTCTACGAGTCTAGTTTCCAACGCACAAAACCTCACATCCAACTGATCAAGGAGTAAAACGGTATGACTGTTTTACCGCGGACTGTCTGGCAGAAAACGGGTTGCCAACCGGGTCGCGAACCGGGTCGGGTCGAACTCGATTTAAGCCTCAACTTCACGTTTTAAAATGCCGTTTCAGTTCTGAAACAGGGAGAAAACATAAGGGAGGGTTCCAAGAGAGTTCTTGAGTATCAAAATCGTGCGATGGTGAGTTGCGAGCCTAAGTTTGAGAATTTATTAACATCGCGTGTATTTGAAAATATTTTATTTGAAAGTTGAATTTGGTAAAACGTTATATTATTATTACCTTTTTAGAATATTTTAAAGGTTTATGAAAAATATTTTTGTTACGATATAATGGTATATGTATTTATTTTATAGGGTTTTTGTACATTGTAATATTTTAACGGAGATAGTAAATTTAGTTATGTTAAAATTTATTATTATAATATAGTAGGTTTTATTCAAAATAATTTTCTAATGATTATGGTATATTCAAAAATTATATTTATTTTACCACAAATTTATTCAATACCCGAATACATACATAACGGGCTGGAAATATTAAAATGTTGCCACCTCCACAACACGTGGAGGTGAGGCAAAGCAGCCAACATATTGTAGCTGCTAGGTGTAATACATGGCTAAGTGACTGGTGGGATTTTCATATTGGAATTAGTGGCATACACTAATTAATTAATTAATTAATGTAGTAAAGGTCATTATCTTGTTTGGTTTAGTAGCTGTTTATGTGCACACTTATATATATACATTTAGTTATTTATTCCATTATGGATATATATAGAACATTAGAGGAGTTTGGTAGAGAAATTATATTTTGATGTTATGTTTAATTTCGGAAAGAAAATCAATTATCGACGTCAAGTTATTCAAGCCCGAGTTCAAGTTTGATTTCGTTTCGGAGAGGTTCAAGCTTGTCATCGGACGACAGGTAGGTTAAGGTTTAGTTTCCCTAGACTCCGCATATATAGGATAAAATTGTATTAATGGGCATCCTTGGGTTGGTTTATTAGGTTGGTACCACAGACCTTGACCGCTTTATTCATGTCCGCCTACTTTTGTTCCTCCGTTGCTTGTAGTATTTGCCGATATATTTTATTTACCCTTGTGGTCCTGTGAGGCCTTGTTGACTCTGGAACATAGAAGGTGGGATTTTGGGAATGTCCGCGAGTCCCGGGCATAGAATTATCCTTCTAGGCTGGTTATGCTTGCTGAGTAGCTGTGGGCCTGTGTAGGGTCAACAGGTTGATTGTAAGCTGCTGGGAAGCTACTGTATTTGATCATACCATTTTCATGCATATAAAACGGTTTTATACATGTTTTACTATGGTTTGGGCTTCGGGCCTACGGACACTATTTTCTAAACCTTGCATGGCCCGGTGGGCCCGTTTTTGATGGAAATAATTTGGAAATGGTTTGATGTAACTTGTGAATATTCTTGGGTAAAAGAAAGTAAAATTATGATTTAAATCACCAGTTTTACGATTAACCCTAGACTCAGCAGGGCCGGGATGCTAGTTGAGTTTTCTTGCTACTTGAGATGATTTTTAGCCTCAGTCGGACCGAGCACCTGAGATGACTTTCTACTGTTTAGACCCGGTTATGCCCGGTCACCCTTGGAGGGGTTTTTGAGATATTTTCCTACTACTTTAGTCCTGTACAAGGTCTGGGCATGCATATTAGAGACTGGGTCTCTATCTTGATCTCGGACTTGCTTCTGGACGATATGTGTTGATACTGAGTTTTAGTATGGGGTTAGGGACCTCCATGGACCTTGCCTTCCGGGCCAGGGGCTGCATGTGCCGGAGGAAGGGTATACGGTTGAGTAGAGGTATACGGGAAGTGTCCTTCCATGGAACCTACCTGCTGGGCCGGATCGGCGCCGGAGGAGGTACATACAGAGATACCATTTCACTTGAGATCTTCATGCATCATATCATTCATTGTTTGAGGCTCCACCCTTGTTTTTTGTTTGTTGATTGTACGCTCCGGTAGTATGGGATGCCGGAGGGTTTGTTTTCACTTGTTTGTGTTCCTCGGTTGTATGGGCGGCCGGGGGACTGTAGGTAGACTCTTGCTATTTACTTACAAAATTATTCCCTATTACGGTTAAGAATGAAATTGGTTACTGCTAAAATATTAGTTTCTGGATTGAGATTGATATGATTAGTTGAGCTTGATTTATGTCTCTGAGCATGCCTATCATTACTCTTTCCCTCTTCTTACACTTGAGGTTACCGGTATACCGTCTATTTCGTAAACTTATTTTGTATACACTGTTGTTGCAAGGACTCCAGGTGCGTTGTTTCTTACTCTCACCTGTACCTATGGTGTGTATATTCTGCTTACTAGACTCACATGTGGTTCTGTTGATTTCCCTCTGGGCTAGTTCCTGTGTACCTTTCGTTGATTTCTGTGACTGCTTGCTTCTATTCTGTCTGTTACTACGCTTTTATCTTATATATGCCCAGTCGGCCTATGATACCTACTGGGTACCTTATGCTTCGCATTTGGTGCTCACCCCTACTCCCCTGCATCTTTGGGTGCAGATCCTAGCGTGGGCCATCGCCGTTAGATCGCTGTGATTCATGCTTGGAGATCTGTTGGGGACTACTTCAGACTGAAGGTGAGCTCTTGGCGATCGGAGCTTAGCTTTAGTTTATCTTTTGCTTCATGTACTCTATTACCATTCAGAGACATCTGTATATATTGTATTGGATCGTTTACACTCTATGTATGTAGTTTTGGCTCTATACTATGATACCAGGTCTTGGGGTTTGATTTAGTTTCCGCATATGTATTTATATATAATCCTGTTATCTATTCTAACTGCTTATTTGTTAGATAGTAGCCCATTACTAGCTGTCCTGGGCTACAGAAATTGGTTCGCCTACTGGGGGGTTGTAGGTGCCATCATGACCGAGAAATCGGGTTGTGACACCGAGGGATTTTGTGATCTTGGATTTTGAACCAAACCCAGAAGTTCCATTTATTTTGGGACGTCCATTATTAGCTATAGGAAGAGCATTGATAGATGTGGCAGTAGGGTAGATCACCATGAGATGGTAAGGTGGAAGTCTTCAATGTCTATAAGGAAATAAAGTTGCCTGCGTTATATGAGGACTTATCGGCTATTACTGTGGTGGACATAGAATCAAGGATACCTCTCATAACCTCCACAGATCCATTGGAGAGGGTCCTTACAGGGACATATTTGTATGGAGATAGAGCGGAACATGAAATGATTCAATGCTTGGAGGCAGCTTGTGCATTGTCTAGCGCTACTGAGTTCAAGCATCCTAATAGACCGTTGGGACCCCCTCCCAAGCCATCTATTGAAGAAGTCCCTAAGCTAGAGATGAAACCACTTCCACCTCATCTGAAGTATGCATATTTGGGTGAAGATGATACGCTTTCGGTAATCCTAGCGGCCGGGTTGAATGAAGCACATGTAAAAGAGGCCCTAGCAGTGTTGCAAAAGAGGAAGAGATCAATTGGGTGGAAGATGTCTGACATTCATGGGATCAATCCGTCATTTTGCATGCATAAGATATACATGGAAGAGGGGTACAATCCCATGGCACAACATCAGAGAAGACTGAACCCTCTTATGAAGGATGTAGTGAGAAAGGAGGTGATCAAGTGGCTAGACGCAGGTATTATTTTCCCCATCTCAGATAGTAAGTGGGTCAACCCTGTGCAATTTGTCCCCAAGAAAGGGGGGATGACTGTTATACAAATGAGAAGAATGAGTTGATTTCAGCACGTACAGTCACTGGGTGGAGGATTTACATGGACTATCGGAAATTGAATGAAGCGACCCGAAAAGATCACTACCCCATCCCATTCATTTTCCAGATGTTGGACAGGTTAGCTGGCCAAGAGTAGTTTTGCTTTTTAGATGGATATTCTGGCTACAATCAAATAGACATAGCGCCAGAGGATCAAGAGAAGACGATGTTTACTTGTCCTTATGGAACATATGCTTTCAAGCGTATGCCCTTTGGGCTCTGTAATGCGCTGGCTACATTTCAGAGGTGTATGATGGTTATATTTTCTTATATGTTGGAAGATATCATTGAAATATTCATGGATGACTTCTCAATGTTTGGGAAGTCATTTGACACTTGTCTTCGGAATCTGGATAGGGTATTGGCAAGGTGCGAAGAGATAAATCTGGTGCTCAATTGGGAGAAGTGCCACTTTTTGGTCACAGAAGGCAGTGTCCTTGGCCATAAAGTATCAAAGATGGGGATAGAAATGGATCGCGCGAAGATAGAAGTTATTGAGAAGCTACCACCTCCAGTCTCTGTGAAGGGCATTCATAGTTTTCTTGGTCATACAGGTTTCTACAGACGCTTTATTAAAGATTTCTCCAAGGTCTCCAGGCCAATGTGCAAGCTGCTTGAGAAAGAGGTGAAGTATGAATTCAGCGATGACTGTGTCAAGGCATTTGAGAATCTGAAGAAACACTTGATTTAAGCTCCTATCTTGGTTACTCCAAATTAGGAGCTGCCTTTCGAGCTTATGCGTGACGCGAGTGATGTTGCGGTTGGAGTTGTGCTGGGATAGAGAGTCGATAAGGTATTCCATTCTATATACTATGCGAGTAAGACACTTGATTCGGCACAAACCAATTACACAGTCACGGAGAAAGAGATGCTGGCGTTAGTCTTTGCTTTTGAAAAGTTTTGCTCTTATATTGTGGGAACGAAAGTGATTGTATATACGGATCATGCTGCTATCCGCTATTTATTCAGCAAGAAGGATGCGAAGCCAAGACTTATTTAGTGGATTTTGCTGCTGCAAGAGTTCGATCTTTAGATAAAGGACCGAAAGGGCACATAAAACCAAGTAGCAAATCATTTGTCCAGGCTTGAAGATTGGTCTCATGTGCCCAATGAAGGCCAGATCAGAGAAGAGTTTCCAGATGAACAACTCTTAGCTCTGAGTGTTACTGAGCTTCCATGGTACGCGGATCTTGTCAATCTTATTGTGAGTGGGGTGTACCCCCTGGAAGCCACCACACAACAGAAGAAGAAGCTATATCACGACTCTCGATTCTATTTGTGGGATGAGCCTTATTTGTTCAAGCAAGGTCTGGATCAAATAATTAGAAGATGCATTTCAAAAAGCCATGTGAGGAGATCTTAGAGAGTTGTCATTCTTCTCCTTATGGGGGACATCATGGAGGGGAGCGCACCACACATAAAGTGTTACAGTCGGGCTTCTATTGGCCTACGATATTTGAAGATGCGACAACTTTCATTAAGGGTTGTGATCAATGCAAAAGGACTGGGGCTATATCGAGAAGGCATGAGATGCCCTTGCAGAACATCCTTGAGGTGGAGATCTTTAATGTATGGGGAATTGACTTTATGGGACCATTCCTATCCTCCTTTGGCAATAAGTATATACTTGTTGTGGTGGATTATGTGTCTAAGTGGGTAGAAGCGGTGGCCCTTCCAACCAATGATGCAAATGTTGTATTAAAGTTTGTCAAGAAGAACATATTCACAAGATTCGATACTCCACGAGCTATAATAAGTGATGGTAGGACGCATTTCATTAATAACTGGTTCAACAAACTGTTGGCCAAGTATGGGGTACGCCACAAGGTAGCTACTGCATATCACCCCCAAACTAGCGGGCAAGTTGAGGAATCGAATCGGGAAATGAAGCAGATTCTAGAGAAGACTGTGAATGCACAAAGAAAGGATTGGGCAGAGAAACTTGATGATGCACTATGGGCGTACCGAACTGCCTACAAAATGCCTAATTGAGCTTCCCCGTATCGGCTTGTATATTGTAAGCCTTGTAATGTGCCAATCGAGTTGGAACACCAAGCTTATTGGGCTATAAAAAAGCTAAATCTCGATGACAAACTAGCTGGGCAGAAGAGGCAAATGCAACTTAACGAACTTGATGAGTTTAGGTTGCAAGCATATGAGAATGCCAAGCTCTACAAGGAGAAGATGAAGAGGTGGCATGACAAGCACATCCTTCCGCGCTCGTTTGAACCTAGCCAAAGGGTCCTCTTATTCAACTCAAGGTTGAAGCTTTTCCCCGGAGAGCTTAAGTCTAAGTGGTCTGGCCCATTTGAGTTAGTGCAGATGACTTTGCAGGACGCAGTAGAACTATGGAGGGCCGACAAAACAGGTACATTCTTAGTAAATGGTCAACGGGTGAAGCATTATTGGTCTGAGCATGTGGACAAGGAGAAAACCTCAATCACCCTGTCGGATGAGTGATTTTTGAGGTTGCATCATGCTGTGACATTAAATTAGGCACTGCGTGGGAGGCAACCCATGAATGTACTGTAATAGTTTAGGACAAAAATAACAAAAATACAAAAACATGAGTCGTGCCACGACCAAAACTAAGGCGCTAGGTGGGAGGCAACCCACCTTTTTTCTAATGATTTGTTGTTTTGTAGGAAAAAGAAGGAAAATGCCAGCCAAAGGATGACATGGGAGGAGGTAAGTAACGAAAAATTTGAGTCCCAGGGGTCTGGTAGAGCCCTGGCGCGCTGCCCCAGGGACCAAACTACCGAATGGGTAGTTGGGCACGCTGTTGGCGCGCTTCCCCATGAGCAAAATAACTACAGGGGAAGCCTGGCGCACTGCAGGTGTGATGCCTCATACTCAATCCCAGGCGGGCACGTCTCAGGTGAAACACGCCACACTCAATCCCAGGCGGGCGCACCTCAGGCGCAATGCGCCACAACCCAAATTCCTGAGCATCGAGTCTGGCGCACTGCAGGTGCATCGTGCCACGTGTAGAACTCTCGAGTGCCTCGAATGGTGCGTCTTGAGTGCGGCGCCCCATAGGTGAAGGGCGGTCCACTCATTTTTGGTCAAGGGTCAAAGGTTAACCGACCCAAGACCCAAAATCTTGACCAACTCCTCTAAAAACCCCTAAATCCTAATTCTCCTCTTCATTCCTAAAGAGGAGCGCCGCCTCCCATTCCCTCTCTCCCAAATTTTCTCTCTTCCCTCCATTATTGTCCATTCCTAGCTTAAACAAGTTCCATACTCTCTCAAGGTAAGATCCCCCTTTACTTTCTATCACTCTCTACTTCTTATTTATGCTTTCCATGATCAAGAATTGTAGGTGTAAACTTGGTTTATCTTGTTGGAAGAATTAAAACTTTCTTTCCACCATTGATGAAGGCTTGAAAGCTTGAAATACACCCACAAAAGAAGATTATTTTTCATAGATACACTAATATTGGTGAATTTCGAATTTTGTTCTTGTTTTGTGTTGGGTGTTGGTTTATGGAAAGCAAAGTAAGTAGTAGAAAGAAATGGGTCACTCTAAGAACATCAAGAAAAATTATGATGAATGTGTAGTACATGGAATGAAGTGGTGACTTTGAATAGTGTTTAATCTTAAAATAAAGGTAGAAAATCCTTGACAATTGTTTGGAATGTACTTGTGAAAATTAATTGGTGGATATGGTGTCTTAGGATGATGGAACTAAACTTGTGTTGAAAGAGGGAAGTCTGAGTACCTCATGTCATCAACCTATAGACACCATTGCTAGCAAAATAAGTGTGGGGTTTGTCATGAACCTTTAACAACACTGATTTAGCTAGATCTAATTGTACTGGGCTGATTTGTGTAATGTGTGTGTTGTAGGTACAATACCTCCAAGAGGAAAGAAATAGGTTACCGAAGGGACGGGGAGCAAAAGGTCCCGCAAAGGGGAATCATCGGGGACAACAGCTTCTTCAAATCCGAGGGCACCCCCTCAAAATTTCGAGAAGAGAGCAGTAATTATACGGGGGCTTGACTGGCTTGAAACCCAAAAAGAAGTGAAGTATCACAGAGATGAGCATGTTGATGAGGCACAGTTTCAAGAGAAATTCCCTCGAATTCATGAGATGGTCTACAGATTGGGCATCGAATACATCTTCCAGGATCAAGGAGAGTGCAACCTTACTATGGTGACAATTCACCGCTATGACTTTACAGTCTTTCAAGATACCTACTATGAGATCTATTCTAAGTTGGTTCAAGCCAAGATTCTGGAGCCAGTGGAAAGAAAGCCGGGAAAGATGTCTAGGGCTTGGCGCCAAGGAAAGGAGATTTTCCTCTATCATGCAGGGATAGAGGGCCATGACATCGAGACTTGCCGCCATTGTCAAGTTGACCTGAAATATCTCATTGATATGGGGAAAATCGAGTTGGAGTTCCCACCTAATCATCCTTGAAGAAGAAGATTGAAAAGAATCCAGAAGACACGCCACTATCCAAAATAAGCTTTAAAAGTAGCAAAGTTATTGTAGTTATTTCCTTTTGTCGTTTTTACTTTTTCCTTTGTAATCAAGGATAGTGGAAGAAATGAAATGAAATATATCCCTTTTACCCATTCAAACTATGTAGGGCCTGAATTCTCCTTCATGAGATACGTAGGCAGCCTTTCAAGTCCCGGCCCCTATCTTTAAGAAATTTTCATTTCCCCACTTTGACAAGGGTGTCAGAAAGTATAGGAGGTACAACAAGCAAAAAATGCTACAAGATCAACACGTCAACCTTCCTGATAAAATCCACTCAACCAAAATCGATGGGAAAAATCCTGTCCATCAAAATTTTGAGTCAAAATTACCCATGAATAAATTTGCCTTGACGAAAGCAAATTTTATGTGTTTAAAGCAATTCTTATGTGTTTATTTCCTGTCGGATATCTTGATATTGTTTATCACTAACAAAATCTAATATATCGGCCTTTGAGTTGTTTTTCACTTCAACAGGTAATAAAAACTGATTTGTGTTGACAAAACTAGCCGAACATCCATACTTCACCAGCTCAAAAGCACACTTGGATTCATCTTCTAACCGTCGCTTTTCTAAGGGCAAAATGACTAATAGTTAGGAAGTGAATGCCTTGGCCGTGAGAGATAATGTTATTGCTGAACAGAGTGAAATGATTGCCGAACTGGCAAGAAAGCTAGAGAAGATGCAAGAAGAGGTGCAAAAAGCCAAGGATATGGCGAGCTTGGCTATTGCCGCTAATACCCCAACTTTTGGCAACTCCCAAACTCTTCTCCAAATCCCTCCACTCAATTCCCCGTTAACCGAAAACCTTCCAAGGGAAATCCCTCCTGCCACTATACCTAGACCTTCCAACGAACCTCTCTCTAATAACCCTCCTCATATCCGATCCTCATACCAAATCCATACTCCTCCTATCCAGCACACTAACCAAAACAACAACCCAAGTTCCTACAATCTACAAAATCTCCCTCCAAATTACAAAAATACGCCACCAAACACCTACAACTCCCAGAATAACTGTCCCAACGTCACTAACCCATGCAACTATACCCCCACATACCCAAATGCCATTCCACATATCCATCCTCCACCTGTCCAGAATATTCCACCTACTACTTTCCATGCTATGGGAGAACCATACACCGTTCTTCTAGTAAGCCCCCATCTTGACCACTACGAGGAAAAGGAGAAAGAATTGAGGTCCACAGATAAAAAAATGTGATTATGACATAGCGCAGATGAAAGAGAAGATAGCTAGGATCAGGAAATTCCAAGGTTCATCTTATGAAAAGGGCTATGAATATGATGATATCTGTATCCATCAAGAGATGGACCTGCCAGGCGGATTCAAGACTCCCAAGTTTGAGACCTTTAACAGTGTTGGGAATCTTGAAGCCCATTTAAGAAGATATTATGACCAAATGGTGGGCGCCCAGAAGAACGACGCTCTGTTAATGAGGTTGTTCAGCCGAAGTCTGAGCGGAGAGGCTTTAGAATAGGTCACCTCTAAGGAACTGAAGAAGTGGTCTAGATGGACTGATCTTGCCAGAGACTTCACTCAAAGGTTTGCATACAATGTGGAAGTCATCCCGGATTGATATTCTCTAGGGCGTATCAGGCAGAAATCAAATAAGGACTTCCGAGACTATGCCTATCGATGGAGAAAGGAGGCGGTGAGATTTCGGTCTCCCATGACTGAAGAAGAGATAAGCGCGGTATTTATGCGATCTCAGGAATCAGAGTTCTATGACAAAATAATATCAGTAGTTAAAGCAAAATTTGCTGACCTAGTCAAGATCGGTGAAATTATCGAAGAGGGTTTTCGTAGCGGTAGGATTACCAAAGTCTCGACATCCTCAGGATTGGCAGGATTTTCCAAGAAGAAGAGGGAAAAGGTATCTTCAGTATCCTCCAGTCCTTGCACAAAACCTAAGAAACCCTTTGGAGCCAACCATAAAAAATCCCTTGTTCCCCCCCCCCCCCCCCCCCCAGCTCCACAAAATCCTCAACCAGTCTTCTATACTCAGCCTATTTATAGAGCTCCACAACTAAACTTGCATCCCATATACCAAGCTCCACAAGCAAATATGCAACCCACTTACCAAGCTCCTCCCCAAAACTTCCAAATGTATCAAAAGGCTCCCGAGAACCAAAGTGATCGCCAAGTTTTGCCTCCCACTTATACCAATCTCCCTCACCCTAATCTAGAAAAGAAAGTTCCTCGAACTTTTACCCAGCTGGCTGAAACCATAACTCAGCTGTACGAGAGATTAAAGGCTGCCGGATTTATCCAGCCCATTCCACCCAAACCTGCAAATCCTGACTCTAATTTCTTCAGGGCTGACTGATATTGTGCTTATCATTCTGGAGGAGTTGGACATGATTCTGAAGATTGCATTAAATTGAGGCACAAAATTCAGGATTTGATTGATCAAAGAGTGGTCACACTACAAACAACACCAGCCAATGTTATAAGAACCCACTCCCAAATCACGGAGAAGCCATTGTTAACATGATAGAGGTCGATGAAAAATGGGTTGTGAGCAAGTCAATAGTGCCGGTTAGCCCTAAAAAGCAGGAAATACCAGAAAAAGCTATAGCTACTTTGAGTATTGCTCAACTACCCTTTGAAGGGTTAATGCGCAACAAGGCCTTGCACGTCACTGTCAAATATCAAGAGAATATTATAAATGGAGTTTTGATTGATGATGGTTTGGGTCTGAATATTTTCTCCCTATCCATACTCACTTAGCTAGACTATGATTCGAGAAAAGTTTGCCAGAGCAAGATCAACATGAGAGCCTTTGATAAGGGTCAAAGGGACACTATCGGAGAGGTCAGTTTGCACATCCGAATGGGACCCGCTAAGTTCCAAGTAGAATTCCAAGTCATGGATACTACTACCAGCTACAACTTTCTTTTGGGGAAACCATGGATCCACGAAACTTGAGCCATGCCATCAACTTTGCATCAAATGGTAAAGTTCAACTGGGAGGAACATGAGGTGGTGATCCGCACTGAAGGAAGTCACCTAAGCCGCCCTAACGACTGTGTCCCTGTGATCCAAGAGGTCCCGAGAGGAAGTGATTTCTACACCATAGAGATCGTCAATGCCACGGGAGAAGATCTTGCTCCTCAAATTCCCATGCCACCTATCTATAAAATGCTTGCGACTACAATGCTGAGGAGCTGATATGAACCAGGCTTCGGGCTGGGAAAGAATTCCGATGGTATGACTGAACCGATAAGCATTCCCAAATAGCTGGCCAGGCATGGCTTAGGGTACATGGACCTAGATGACAAGGCAAAGGTCA
This sequence comes from Jaltomata sinuosa, assembly GCA_003996215.1. Taxonomy (NCBI): domain Eukaryota; kingdom Viridiplantae; phylum Streptophyta; class Magnoliopsida; order Solanales; family Solanaceae; genus Jaltomata; species Jaltomata sinuosa. The sequence continues at coordinate 240,746 of QJPP01002551.1, read as the reverse complement.
AAGTGGAAAACCAGTCAGGACTGCCAAAACCGCTCCTTCATTTATATCAGTCATTCTCGGTGCGTATTGGTTCCCCAAGTGATGGGTTAGAGGATTGAATAGGAGAGCTATTTAAGGAGTGTGATACTATAACAGAGGAAATCCCGGAAGTAGCCATGATCAGGGATGCCAGGCCTAGTGACAAGCTTTAGATTTGGGCCACTACTTCTCTTATGACTCTCCATTTGTCTGAGTAGACAAAGACTCTATTTTTATGAAAATCGGTGATGGTTCGGATGAGGCCCATGAACCACCCTTTATGTTTTTAATTCCCTCATATTGTCCTTCTCGTTTTCCAAAAGACATAGGCTCGCACTTGTGCGAATCATAGCCATAGTTTGTAGATGATTTTAGATTCCAATGAAAGCCTCCCTTATTATGAAAACTTTGCTATTTGTTTGTTTGTTATTATCTAACTTGTTTATGATTTCGGTAATAATAACTTAAAACCTATCAATGTCATGTCATGCCAAAAGCTGAATGAACAAATTAGGGTATGAAATCATGGTCCTTGAAAAAACTAATCAAGGAGTCTAAGGACTTTGAAGACCAGAAAAGGCCCCACCTAAAAGAGTTTGAGGTGGTCAATCTAGGAGACAACGATCAAGTTAAAGAAACCAGCATCGGTGTTCATTTGACAAAAGCCTAAAAGAAAGAGCTTGTCAATCTGCTCATGCCATACATCAACATATTTGATTGGTCTCACAATGATAGGACAAGAGCAAGCAAGAATTTCATCTCCCAAAGATTATTGGTCAGCTCAGAGTTCAATCCAGAAAGTGGACAGTTGATCCTCCCCCTCTATCAAGAAAAGGGCAAAGGAAAATTTGCACCAAATTGGCAAGGACCGTTTATTATCCATAAAGTGCTATCTGGAGGAGCTGTGATTTTTTCTGAAATGGATGACCAAGTTTAGCCTAAGCAGACCAACTCCAATTATATGAAGAGATACTATGCCTGAAGATAGTTTCTTTTCCTTTTATTTCTTTCCCTTTAATCATATTTTCTGAATGTAGTCATTTTTTATGCTTTGTAATAGCTCAAAAATTCCCTATCCTCTTTGTATGAACTACGTTTGACCTGAATTCTCAAGAATGAGATACGTAGGCAGCCTGTGTCGGCTTTGGTTAATCCCTTAGGAAAATCTATCTTTTCCCTTTTTATCTTGAACTATGTTTGACCTGAATTCTCAAAAATGAGATACGTAGGCGACCTTTGTCGGCTTTGGTCACCCTATTATTTATTTTCAATTTTTTTCTCCCACTATAAGTATGGGAACTACGTTTGACCGAATTCCTGCTTCAACGGGTTATGTAGGCACCACAACGGCTCGGTCATATTACCTAAGAAATGGAAACTGGGGAAGAATTTTCGAGAAAAGAAGCTCAAAAATTCAAAAGGCAAAGACCTTTCTCCGACAAATCAGATTGCAGAATGTGCCAAAGATCAACTGAAGTGAATCTCGAGAAAGAATCTCATAATTCTCACAAAGTGTCAAATCTCTTATCAATGGAATAAGATTCATCATGAAACCTTTGACTAGGGCAGAAATTTTGAGGGGAACCTCAAAATTTCCACCAAGCTTCACTTGTGAATTTAGAGAAATACTCCGAGGAGTTCCCCAGCACCGAGAGATCAGAGTCTACTTCAAAATCTCTAGTTGTAAGAAAGTCTGAAGTGGATTAATCTCTAGCTATGATAGAATTCTCGAAAGATCATTTCTAAACTCCCTTGCTGGTACGATAAAGGGTTTCCAGAGTCCGCCAGCTGTGTGTCAGAGATGTCAAAGCCTCGAGTAAAGGATATTCATTGAGCTAGTGCATGACATGATGGGCAGAGACCTTTCCAAATTATCCCTTTTCAAAGAACTTGTTTGAAAAATATTTACAAAAGATTAGTTTTACTCTTTTATAATTTGATTTTGTCCTATGTCTACTGTGACCTGGGTAGTCGAGGACAATGAGTGCCCGAGAATGGGAAGCATCCAGGAAAGGCAGAGCAAGGAGCAAAAGATCGAAGGAGGTCAACACAAATCGGTTTTGCCAAACACTAACAATTTTTCTGTGGATGCATATTATCCTAAAAAGTATGTTAGAGATCAGCAAAAATCCCTCGCTATCCAATGCGTTCAAAGAAACGCAACGAGACCAAATGCCCTAGAATTTGGCAGAAAAAAAAGAGCAAAAACAACGTAAAAAAGTCGAAAGGGGCAAAAGCTCCAGGAATGGACATATTTTCTTGTAGTTTGCAAGAACTACCATATAAAGAGAGATCGACAGCACCCTTGAATCCCCCAAGAAGATCATGACGTTGTGGCCACTCTCAAAATGAGAGATCAATGAAGTCCTCCACCAATCTCCAGTAAATCAAAAATTACCACGAACAGACGATGTCCAGAAATGGTGTTTGTGGTTGTCCCCAGAAATGGGTACAACCATTTCATTCACATTTGAAATGGAAGTTGTTTTGATTTACTTCATAAACTTTGTTGTTTAAGTTTTTCAAATTTGACTAGAGTCACTAGTAAAAGTGATGTTGTGTCTACTAATCATTTGGTTTGAGCCAGGTACACACCAAGGAGTCAACATGACAAAATAAAGGCGGAGGTGATATTTTCTACGACTGCCCTATGGGCCATTGCATCATACAACATTGTATTGCACTACATTATGCATTCATATTGCATCATACGACATGGCATTGCATTATATTGTATCATATTATGTCATATCACATTGCATCATATTATATTTGTTGCACTGTATTGTATGTCATCATACCACAAAAATCATGTCGAGAGGACCATGTCACGAGGACAATATCGAGGGGACCATGTCATGAGTACCATGTTGCAAGGACCATGTCGAGAGGACCATTATTATAAATTATCAGAGGCATACTCGTCGCGAAGATTATGCCACTCTATCGGCCGGTTTCAAAGAGGATGACATCCAGAAGCGTCCCCAAGTCACATTTGATGTGCAGGATCGGTCCAAGAGCATTTATATCCAATATAGCATGGAGACGACAGAGTTTGACGTTGAGGATATTCATGCATGCATACTCATTATCACGAAGAGAAGATAGAATCAAGCATTGAACACATTTGTATCCAATATCTCATAGAGACGATAAAGTCTGACGTTGAGGATACCCGTATGTTTGGAAGAGGCATTTATATTTGATCATGTGATAAAGGATTTTATCACCCCGAAAATCAAATGGTGCCTGCTAGCATATTGAAGAATGCATATTGTCCGAGGTAGACCTATAAGACGCCATCCAAAATCAGACGATGAACTGGATTTCCTAAAATTGGTAAGCCAAAGGTCGTCTGTAAGCCACGATAATTTCCGAAATCGAATAGTGTGCAAGATTGCCCAAATTTGACAGACCAAGAGTTATCTATAAGACGCAACAATATTTTAAACTGGATAGTGTGCAAGATCATTCAAGAGTTGGCAGTTCAAGGTTAATTCACAAGTCGCAATAATATCCAAAATTGGATAAAAAGTGCAAGACTATTAAAAAATTGACAGTTCAAGGGTTATCTATAAGCCACGACATATCCACATTGATATTGTCCAGGACTACCCAAAGACTAACAATTCAAGGGAAACCTATAAGTCACATTACATCTAAAATCGAATAAAAGTGCAGGACTACCCAAAAGCTGGCAATTCGAAAGTTATCTGTAAGCTGTCTCTATCCAAAGTCAGATAATGTGCAAAATTACTAGGAAGCTTACAATTTGAGGGACATCTGTAAGCCGCCTCTATCCAAAGTTGGATATTGTGCGAGATTACCCGACGCTTGACAATTTAAGGGATATCTATAAGTCGCATCGATACATATGATGTGCAAGACTTACTCGAGATAGTATGCAAAGTTTGTCACTGATAGCCAAGAAGGCTATCATATCAGAGACTATTACAAGCGGTTACAAGGAGCATCTTATTCAATGACCAAGAAGGTCATTAAATCCAGAGAATCATCATATCCAAAGGCCAAGAAGGTCATGATATTCAACCAATCAGTGCATTCAACTTCCACAAAGGCAATCCTACCTGATAGCCAAAAGGGCCATCATATCAATGTCATTATGAAAATCGTCATGTACGAAGACCAGGTAAAATGATTATCCCTTTGTTGAATTACTTTACTACTAACAAATCTATTTTAAGATTAGGCCGAGAGCATTTGAGAGGATGAAAATCTCAAACCAGAATTACAGGTGCAAATTACGCTAAGAGGGCACCACACATATGGATCTTATTTCCTAATAGATCGAGACATAGTCCGAGGAGGAGGTACAACAAAGAAACTATCCCTCCTTAATAAATTATATTGCCACTAACCATCTTATTTTGAGATATTTTTGAGAGCATCCGAGAGGATGAAAATTCTCAAAACAAAACCACAGGTGTGGATGACTCCAAAAAGGATGCAGCACAATGTGGAACATTTTCTTAGCAGTAAACTGGGACATAGTCCGAGAGGGAATATCAAACTCTTTGGACGCGAGCTGAGGGACAACTTCTACCACCATAAACCACACCCCTATTAGAAGGAATGTGGGAATTTCCTATCATTGGGTTTTAATTTTGCATCCAGAGTACTTTCTAAACTCACACTAGAAGCAACATCCCTTCTATTCAAATTCGAGTGACAAACACCTAGAGCTTTGGAAATTATGTTCATGTAAAATCTTACCTATGGATATGAAGTGCACCACATTCATGGTCAAGAGGTTGCAAGCCTCTTTTCCATAACTCAATTACTTGTCACTCATCCCGAGCTAAAATGTTGTCTTAACATAAAAATTACCTTTTTTGCCGATTGAATCGAACTACAAGCAGCCTGATTCCTAAAAGTCTTAGGATATGTAGGCGGGCTCTGTGTTGAAAAGTCGGCTGCATTCCAAACTCCCTCCAATTCTCTTACTCCCCAACTTTTTGGTCTCTCATTAAATAGCTTTTGTATTCTTTGAAAATCGTGCATAAAATCAAGCATCTTGAACTACAAGTGGCCTAAATTCTCATGTAATCTGAGATATGTAGGAAACTCAATACCGAAGTTCGATCATAATTTCTTGAAATTTGTGCTTAAACCCACAGTTTCCTATGAGATGAATTTATGGTCGAACAAAATTAGGAACGTCAATTCCTTTTGCCCAGGGTTTCTTGTATCCACTCTACCCAAAGGGAGGGGCAGTTGTTGACTCCCAATTTTTGCCCTCCATATCGCAATTAATTTGAGCTTTTTCAGTTGTTAAAAACAATTTCAAAATAATTGTTCTTATAAAAGATTAATTGTTTTCAAAATCAATTTTCATGCTATTTGGTCATTTAAGTGAATATATATACTCTATATTTAGTAGAACTATATATTTTACTCAATGAAATCACGTCGGAAATTATTTTTGAGTAAAAAACTATGTTTAAATTAACAATGCTCCATTTTCAGGAAATAAACTGGAAATGAATTGAATAAATGATTTCTAATTTTTAAAACAAAATAGTTGTTCTTGAAAGAATTATTATTTTACTTTTGTTTCAATTAAATAAGCTCAAGGAATTAATTTGATTTAATTCATCTATTTCAATTATGACCAAATTTCACTAAATCATTTTATTTGGGTCACTTCTTAAATCCAATATGGCCACTTTTGCAAAGAAAATATGGCCAGAACTTAAACCTTTTTCACTCGTCAATTACCAACCAATTTTGGCCGAAAGATTGTCAATTCCTAGACCAAAATAATCACAAACCCGGGTCTAACTCTCCTTATTCCCTCATTAGGCTTATACCCTCACACTTACACAGAAATACATACACGCTATATATTATTTCCCCCAAATATTCATCTCGCGTGTCTGCACTCTCTCTCACCTCTCTAAAAGAACGTACAAAGCAAGATAATGCGCCTCATACGACCCATGTAATGATCCTTCTGGTCATTTATGCATTTTTGCATTTCTTGTACTATTAAAACTTGCCTGTCATGGCCTCAAGTCATTTATGGCTTGCTAGGACCAGTAGTTCGATGCCCAGGCTGTTGGTTTGGTCTTTTGGCCATTCTTTGTTTTAGAGCTTTAAGCTTTTGAAATCATTGACTTCAGTCAACATTCCTGGTGAACGTGCATGGAATTAAATTCTGACAGTTCCATTAGCTTTAGAGCATGTACTTTTATCTAGAGGGACCTTTGGTCAGGATCCGGGAGCTTTTCAGCTTGGAATTCTCTCTCATTCTGTGTTTTCAGGCCAATTGGGCTTGTTTGGTTGACTTTGGTCAACATTCAGAGAAGACGACCTCGAATAAAAATTATGTCAGCGTTGTTAGCTCTGGAATGTCGAGTTTAGGCTAGAGGGACCATTGATTTGGGTCCCGAGGCTTCCCAACTTGATTTCAGCCATTGAGTTCTATTTTGGAAATGGTTGGCCTAAGGTTGATTTTGGGCGCGGGGCCCACTTTTCATTAAAGAGATCTCCAATAGAACTTTCACCAATTCCGTTGAGTCCAAAATGTTATTTTCACTCTAATAGCATATTTTGTTTTTGATTATCGGGTTTCGATTCTGCCCAGAATGTCCCATAAAAGTTTTTAGCACTGCTGGTTTTCTATTGCTGGTATGGCTGAAAATTATTCATCGCGATCTCTAAGGGTTCATCGCGATAGCGCTGAAGGAATTCCTTGGTCATCACAATCTTAAAGGGATTTCTCGCGATAGTGATGAAGGCCATGTTCCTTTGTTCATCGTGATCTCGAAGGCTGACCCTCGCGATCACGATGTGTTGGCAGTTTGTTCATCGCAATCTCAAAGGTTTTCTTCGCGATAGCGATGAACAAATCCCTGTGTATATATACCTTCTTCTTCATTTTTATAACCCACAATCCGTTTCCTCCATTGTTCTTAAGCTACAAGCTCTTAATATTTGTGTGGGCTTATTCCAAGGTGTTGGGGTGTTTTTTTTATGGTCCATGGTCAATTTCTCGCCTTCAATTCATAAGTTCTAACCTTTAAATTTCGTAAATTCTCCTTTTAATTATAGTTTTGAGTTGTTAGGGATATTTTGATCCCCTTTCTATGGTCCATTTCCGCTCAAATTTTGAGCATGTGCTCCCAGGATAGTAAGGAACAATTTGGTGTTTTTCGTTTCTGGTTTCAGGGCCCACGGGCCCATTTGTAACCCAAATTTCAACCCAATTATGTTTATGGCATTATGGGTATCGTTAGCCTTGGATTGATGTGTAGATTATTGTATTGATAGTGGTTTTGTAATTTGGAGCTTTTTAGAACAGTTCGAGCCTGGACAATGCCATTCCCGCAGCTAGTCATTGGATGACAGGTAGATTATGGCTTTCCCTACCTAGACTATGCATATATAGGCTATAACTGCGTTGATTAGTATCCTTGGATGGGTTGTTATAGCTTTGTACCCCATACCTTGTCCGCCTTTTCTGTCTGTTTATTTCATATGCTTATTGTAGTATTCATGTAGTATTGTATATCACCCTTGTGGTCCTGTGAGGCCTTGTATTGACTCTGGAACATAGACGGTGGGTGATTTGGGAATGTTCGCGAGTCCTGGACATAGAGATAACCTTTTAGACTGGTTATGTCTGCTAAGTAGCTGTAGAGCCTATGCAGGGCCGGTAGGAATATTTGTGAGCCGTTGGGCTAATTTATATTTGTGTGTGAGAATATCATCCATGAAAGAGGTTTTCCCTGCATGTTTTACTTCAGTTTTGGCTGCGAGCCACTATAGATGCTTTTTCCTAAACTTGCATGGCCCCGAGGGTCCCATTTTGGTATATTTGATGATAAAATGGGATTTTGGATGATATCACACTTGATTTCCTACTGATACTAGGCTTTGCTGGGTAGAGTACTTGATTTGATTTCCTACTAATACTAGGCTCTGCTGGGCTGAGCACTAGACTTGATTTCTGACTGATTTAGACCCGGATATGCTCTGGGCACCCTTTGAGAGGGTTATTGAGACTTTTATCATTGATAGACCCGAGTATACTTCGGGCACCCTGTGAGAGGGTCTTTTGAGATTACTACTACTATTTTAGACCCGGTTCAATTCTAGGCATGTACTTTGAGGCTCTGGTTCTCTGAGATTTTGCATTCATTACTGTATGTGGTTAGGGACCTCCATGGGCCCTTCGTTCCAGGACCTAGCTTGGAGCCGAGCATGCCGGAGGAGGGGTATATTGTGTAGGATAAGGTATAGCGGGCACGTGCACAATGGGGTCCTCCTACGGAAGTACCAGGGAGAGGTGCATACAGGGTTACTATTACTAGTTCCATCATTATTATAATCATGCATATTTCACTCGGATTCCACCCTTGTTTGTTGTGTGTTCAGCTTACGCTCCAGTTGTATGGGCAGTCAGAGGGTTTGTTTTCACTTGATTATGTTCCTCGGTTGTATGGGTGGCCGTTGGGACTATAGGTAGTCTAGATTACTCTTGTCGCCCTATAGAGTTAGTTATGGTCCTTGTTTCTTGGTGATTTAGCGATTATTAGCCTGTTGAGGCTCCGGTTGTGGGATTGTGATTATTGAGAGGGCTAGGGAGTCCTACCTTTTTTAGGCACTTTTGTGTGGCCTTCTGAGCAGATTGTGAGTTTTTGGTTCCATTCTTATTAGGATTTGAGTAGTATTTCATGGTTATTGTGGGTTAGTTATTCCATCTTAGGGTTGTACTTATGAGGTGGATTCTTGTTTATGCTATCTTGATGTTGGATTGGTGTTATGATTTCCTTATTCTTGTTGATTCCATCTTGAGTATGTTAGTCTGCTTTCCTTCTTTTCCTTTTACTTGAGGTTACCGGTATACCGCCATGTTCCTAATTCTCTCTCCCTTTATTTATACTATTGTTGCAAGGATCCCAAGTGCATACCTCTTTCTTACACATGCGTTCTGTGTATATTTGTTTTTTGTGCTAGCATTGTTTGTTTATAACTCTTGGTTGTCTTTTCTCTGTGCTAGTTCCTTATGCTTCCTCTATTGTTTTCTGTGACTACTTTCTTGCTATCTGCTACTTACTATTTTTATATCTTATATACGCTCAGTCGGCCGATGATGCCTACTGAGTACCCATTGTCTTGGTGCTCATACTACACTTCTGCATCTTTCTGGTGTAGATATTAGTTGAGCTTTCACTATTGATCGCATTGGAGACTCGTGCAGCTTTTAATAGGTTTGAGACTAGGGTGAGCGCCTGACGGTGGGGCTTGTCTACATCTCATTTGTTGTACTGTTGCTCCTTGTATTTTCAGAGACAGATTTATATGTATTTTGTTACTTCTAGCACTTGTATTCTATTAGAAGCTTCTGTACTATCGATACCAAGTGTTGGGGTTGATGTAGTATCATTGTATATATATATTTTGGGTTGTTGCTTCCGCTTTGTCTACCTTTTCATTCTGCTTCCGCTTATTTCTGCTTATTGTGTGTTTATTTAGGTAGTAGCCCATTACTAACCATTCCAGGCTATGGGAATTGGTTCGCCTACTGGGGGGTTGTAGGTGCCATCATGACCTAAGAAATCGGGTCATGACAGCTTGGTATCAGAGCTCTAGGTTCACTGGTGTCGTAGTAAAGAAGGAAGTGTCTATGTAGAGTCTCGCGAATTGGTACTATGACATCCGTATCCTATCTGCGGGTGGCTACAGGGAATTATTAGGAAACTTTTCATCTTCTTGGCTCCTTATCATGAATTCTTGGCTTTATTGACTTCTAAGAACTTTGGTTATTTTATTCCTCCTCAGATGCTTAAAATGAGTTTGACAGTGGGTGATGTCAAGGCTTCTGTGCCTGTTGTGTCAGTGCTTCCTTCAGTGCCAGGACTTCAGAGTGAGAGTTTACCACATCAGATAGGGGGTGTGGGACCAGACCAGCCTCCGATTGGACTCATAGCTACTCCAGTTCTTCAGGACACCGTGGCTAGGACTCTGAGTGCTCCGATAGGTCTTTCAGTACTCGGTTCTTCGAGCGGTGCTTCAGCTAGGGTTGAGCTACCAGTTCTTCAGTAGGGTTGTCAGTCAGTATTGGAGTATGATGTGAGATTTCATGACTTGGTTAGGCATACTGCTAGGGTTGTACCTTCAGAGTTTGATAGGGTTTAGAGTTTGGTTGGAGGTTTGATTTCACCGCTCCGTTTGGCGATCGAGCATTTGGTTACAGTTGGGATGACCTTCCTTCAGGTAGTGGATCATGCTTGGTCTATTGAGGGTTTATGTCATGAGTCTTATGGAGGTAATGCTAAGAAACATCATCGCTAGAATAATTTCTGAGGTTCTCAGACTCGAGGTAGGGGATTCTCCACCAGAGATAGGTTCTATTGCTTCTTATCTACTAGGCCACTTACAGTTACTCCACAGGTTTTAGGGGATGGTGGCACAGGGCATGTTGAGCTTAGTGGTCATGGTACGAGTCAGATTCTTAGAGGTTAGCATTTAAGTTGTGTAGGTCGTGGTGGCCAGTCAGGTTCAACGAGATCTTCTCGCCTGACTTTTTTTTGCGGGTTTTGCTTTTAGTGTGGTGAGTATGGCCACTGTGTTAGGGATTGCCCCACGATCACACATTCCAATCAACGAAGTTGTTATGATTGTGGGGTAGTTAGCCATTATGCTAGAGACTGTTCCCGTCAAGGGATGACAGAGCCTTCAGCTTTGACCACTCCAACCAATGTTAGACCCCGTAAATCTGATTCCCCTCTTGGTGGGCCTGTGGTAGAGGTTCCTAATATTGTTTCTCCAGGTTAGGCTTTTGATACCTTTGACATGTGATAATCCTGCTCGTGTTGCATTCTATCCCTTTGGTCATTTATTTTCTTATATGCCTACCTGCTACTTGTTTGATGTTTGGATTGTAGCTTTTATGCATTGTTTTTGTGGTAGGTTATTCCTTAGTAGTGGATGGGGGTGAGTTATCCTTGATAGGCATTCACCCGAAGTTATAGCTCGTGGGTAGTTCTTGTTAGTCTATTTCTGGTTGGGTTTGTTTCCTGTTTCACTGTGGCTCTAGGCTTGTGCTGAGTCTTTCCTTTTGAGTGATCCTAGATGGTTGATTGCCTAGGATGTTATCTAGCGTGGCTAGAGGTTCTTGTTTTGGTTTGGTGTTATTGGTAGTTTTGCCGGAGTTGGGATTTTGTCTTATGTTGGGAGATGTTGGTTATGCTAGCGTGCTTTGATCGGTTGGGTTTTCCTGGGTGTTTAGAGTTGAACCTCTTTGTTGGTTGGTTTAGGAGGTTAGCAGGTATGTGGGTTATTCCCATAGTCTCATTCAGTTTCTTGTCCAGTTGGGTTGTCTTATCATTTTCCCCAGTTCTAGTTGGAATGAATTTCAATCACAGTTCTCTGGATGAGCTTTCGATTTTAGTATTGTGAATGAGTTTTGCATGTAGATGTGAGAACTGAGGTAATGGCTCCATATTGTATTTGAGAAGGGGTTTGTAAGGTTCAGTATATGCTATGGAAAGGTTTTGTTTAGTTAAAGAAGAAGGGAGATGACTCTTTATGCGTGCTTATGTGTTTTAGTTGTTGACTAAGGTGACGACGAAGGTTTCCTTGGGTCGTGTATTGGTGATTTGATTCGGCCATTTACAGATTACAGTGGTTTTCCTTCTATTGGTTTGAGATTTTAGTAGCAGCTATGGTTTTAGCAACTTGCATATTCAAAGCCTAGTTGGCATTGGTTCTTAAGGGTACATTGGCAGCATACGTGTTCGACAAAGGCTTTGGTTGGAAAATTTAAAGTTGGGTTTTAGAATCGTGGGATAGTAAACTACTCCGGATGGTTCGTGGTTGACTCTTTTCAGTTGCAGCTTCTTGGGTTGGAAGGCATCGAGTTCGAACGACTTAGTTTTCCCATTTCAATTGTGGAGTGACAATTGTCCTTGGATACCTAGTCCTTGGCTAACCTTTGAGCTAGGCTGGACATTCTAGATTTTGGCGGTGTTCTAAATAGTACAAGGTTCCTTCTTTCACAGTCGGACAAACTCAGTGGTGTAAGTTTGAGGTTCAGCAGTGGTGTATGCTTTATGTGATCAGGTTGTGTGGGTTGAGGCTAGCGAGGCTATTTTGAGTTCTATTAATACTTAGAAACTAGTGGTCACCATTCGTTTGCCGAGAGTTTGAATGCTTGTTTAGTTGGGTCTTTAGGGGTTGTCTTTTATATGAGGTTCCAGTGTGGTTAGACTCGGCCAGTATGGGCTACAAGTCTGGTATAATATATGCTTCAAAATGGTTGGTTGTCTGCAAATGCAGTAGAGCGGTTGATTCAAGCCAAAGAGGTGAGTTGATGATTTATGCCAAATTTCTACAGCTAGATGGTGACTTGGGACTTCAAAAACCCTTTCCTTTGCTTACAGGGTGTCCTGACTTGATATTCGTGGTAGGGTAGCCTCCTTCCCAAGTTAAGATTTGTAAAGCAATTTCAAGTCCAAATGGTGTTTAAGTATTCAGAGTAGCAGCAAGTACTTCCTGGGGTTTGGAGTTTAGTGAGGGTTTCAGACTTCGTAGTAGTCTTACCACACTCCTCGCAGGGTTTTGGTTTTGGTTTGGGTCTATTTTGGCAGGTTGCACTAGTTTATTCGCTTCTAGTTGATTCAGACTGGACACGGTGCAATGAAGTTAGGTTTATTCTACAGTTTGGAAGTTTCTCCGTCAACACAAGGTATTCACATATACCTTTCCTAACTTGGATGTGCAAGCTTTAGTTAGGTTCAGATGGGTTGATCAGTTGGGTTCAACTATTGGGTTTGATGTTAGCAGAGGTATTCAACCATTGGTCAGTGGTCAGTTGGGGTAAAACTACTACAGTTTTCGAGTATGTGATTTGGGTTAGTGTCTTGGATGTCAAAGGATAGTAGACTATAAAAATGGCTTGGAAAGATTTTGAGCAAAAAGGGTGGCTTCGTTCATAATGAAGTATAAGCGGGAACTGTGGATATCCAGTATGTCAGTTGATGCTTCGAGGGTGGTTGAGTATTCGACTTGTATGCAACTTCTTATTATGGTGTGAAAGGATTCTGTTCATAATAAAAGAGATTTGCAGATCAGCGGGTTCATAAGTTAGAGCTTTGGATTGGCGGCTTTTCTGGTAAATTTGGTTATGGGTTCGATGATTTGAGTTTTGTGTGTTGGTCGCCTTGCTTCTCTAGTTTCAGTGTCATCTCGGTGTTTTCCGGTTGAGATTCTCGAGGTTCAGTTTGGGTTAGCAGACCCTTGGTATTTTGAAGTTTGAGTTTGGAATCTAACTTGGCTAGTAATGAGTTTTAGGCTTCGTTGTGTTTGTTGGTTCTGTTGGGTGCCGTCCGATCGAGGAGGCTACCCGAGGTGTCCGAGAGAGTAGTGCGGGCTTTGTATCTACTGTTCTTAAATCTCTAGTCTTTCCTTCTTTCCTGACTTTTGGGGATGAAAGTCTTTTTAGTAGTGGATGATGTAATAACCCTTCCGGTCATTTATGCCTTTTTGCCTTTCTTGTACTGTTAGAGTTTGCCTGTCATAGCCCCAAGTTATTTATGGCTTACTAGGACCAGTAGTTCGGTGCTCGGGCCGTTGGTTTGGTCTTTTTGGCCATTCCTTGTTTTAGAGCTTTAAGCTTTTGAAATCGTTGACTGAGTAAACATTCCTGGTGAATGTGCTCGGAATCAAATCCTAATAAATCTATTAGCTCCAGAGCGTGGACTTTGGTCTAGAGGGACCTTTGGTCGGGATCCGGGAGCTTTTCAACTTGGAATACTCTCTCATTCTGTATTTTCAGGCCAGTTAGGCTTGTTTGGTTGACTTTGGTCAACATTCAGAGAAGACGACGTTGGATGATAATTATGTTAGCGCCGTTAGCTTCGGAATGTCAAGTTTAGGCTAGAGGGACCACTGGTTTGGGTCCTGAGGCTTTCAGACTTGATTTCGGCCACTGGGTTCCATTTTGGAAATGGTTGGCCTAAGGTTGATTTTGGGCACGGGGCCCACTTTTCATTAAAGTGATCTCTGATGGAAGTTTTGTCGATCGTTGAGTCCGAAATATTGTTTCCACTCTAATAGCATATTTGGTTTTGGATTATCGGGTTCCAATTGTGCCCGGAATGCTTAGAAGTTTTTAGCACTGCTGGTTTCTGTTGCTGGTATGGCTGAAAATTGTTCATCGCGATAGCGATGAATGAATTCCTTGGTCATCGCGATCTCAAAGGGTTTTCTCATGATAGAGATGAAGGACCTGTTCCTTTGTTTATCGCGATCTCGAAAGCTGACCCTCGCGATCGTGATGAGTTGGCAGTTTGTTCATCGCGATCTCAAAGGTTTTCTTCGCGATAGCGATGAACAAATCCCTGTATGTATATATACCTCCTTCTTCATTTTTTTCACCCACAATCCGTTTCCTCCATTGTTCTTAAGCTCCAAGCTCCAAATTTTTGTGTGGGCTTATTCCAAGGTGTTTGGGTGATTATTTTACGGTCCGTGGTCAATTTCTCGCCTTCAATTCGTAAGTTCTAACTTTTAAATTACGTAAATTATCCTTTTAATTCTAGTTTGTTCTTGAGTTGTTGGGGATGTTTTGACCCCTTCCTATGGTCAATTTCTGCTCAAATTTTGAGCATGTGCTCCCGAGATAGTAAAAAACACTTTGGTGTTTTTCATTTCTGGTTTTGGATTGCGAGGCCCATGGGCCCATTTGTGACCCAGATTTTGACCCGGGAATGTTTATGGCATTATGGGTATCGTTAGCCTTGTATTTATGTGTAGATTATCGTATTGATAGTGGTTTCGCAATTTAGAGCTTCTCGGAGCAGTTCGAGCATGGACAACGTCATTCCCGCATCTAGTCATTGGATGACAGGTAGGTTATGGCTTTCCCTACCTAGACTCTATGTATATAGGCTATAACTGCATTAATTAGTATCCTTGGATGGGTTGTTATAGGTTGGTACCCCAGACCTTGTCCGCCTTTTCTGTCCATTTATTTCATACGCTGATTGTAGTATTCGGGTAGTATTGTATATCACCCTTGTGGTCCTGTGTGGCCTTGTATTGACTCTAGAACATAGACGGTGGGTGATTTGGGAATGTCCGTGAGTCTTGGACATAGAGATATCCATTTAGGCTGGTTATGTCTGTTGCGTAGCTGTGGAGCCCGTGCAGGGCTAGTAGGAATGTTTCTAAGACATTGGGCTAATTTATATTTGTGTGTGAGAATATCATCTATGAAAGAGGTTTTCCCTGCATGTTTTACTTTGATTTTGGCTGCGAGCCATTATAGATGGTTTTTCCTAAACTTGCATGGCCTCCGGGGCCCCCTTTTGTTATATTTGATGATAAAAATAGGATTTTGGATGATATCACACTTGATTTCCTATTGATACTAGGCTCTGTTGGGAAGAGCACTAGCCCTAATTTTCTACTGATACTAGGCTCTGCTGGGCAGAGTACTAGACTTGATTTCCTACTGATACTAGTCTCTACTAGACTGAGCACTAAACCTGATTTTTGACTGATTTAGTTCCATATATGCTCTGGGCACCCTTTGAGAGGGTTATTGAGACTTTTATCACTGATTTAGACATGAGTATACTTCGGGCACCCTATGAGAGGGTCTTTTGAGATTACTACTTTGTTTTAGATACAATTCAATTTCAAGCACGTACTTTGAGGCTCTGGTTCTCTGAGATTTTGCATTCGTTACTGTATGTGATCAAGGCCCTCCATGGGCCCTCCATTCTAGGACCTAGCTAGGAGCCGAGCATGCCGGAGGAGAGGTATACAACGTAGGATGAGGTATAGTGGGCACATCCCACTATGGGTCCTCCTACTGAAGTGCCGGGGGGAGGTGCATATAGGGTTACTATTACCGGTTCCATCATTATCATCATCATGCATATTTCAGTAGGATTCCACCCTTGTTTGGTGTGTGTTCAGTGTATGCTCTGATTTTATGGGCGGCCAGAGAGTTTGTTTTCAATTGATTGCATTCCTCAATTGTATGGGCGACCATTGGGACTGTAGCTAGTTTAGATTACTCTTTTCGCTCTATAGAGTTGGTTATGGTCCTTAGTTCTTGGTGATTTAGTGATTATTAGCCTGTTGAGGCTCCGTTTGTGGGATTGTAATTATTGAGAGGGCTAGGGAGTCCTACCTTATTGAGGCACTTTTGTATGGCCTTCTGAGCAGATTGTGAGTTTCTTGTTCCATTCTTATCAGGCTTTGAGTAGTATTTCTCGGTTATTGTGGGTTAATTATTCCATCTTAGGGTTGTACTTGTGAGGTGGATTCCTGTTTATGCTATCTTGAAGTTGGATTGATGTTATGATTTTCTTATGCTTGTTGATTCCATCTTGAGTATGTTAGTCTGCTTTCCTTCTTTTCCTTTTACTTGAGGTTACCATTATACCGCCATGTTCCTAATTCTCTCTCCCTTTATTTATACTATTGTTGCAAGGATCCCAAGTGCGTCCCTCTTTCTTACACCTGCGTTCTGTGTATATTTGTTTTCTGTGCTAGCATTGTTTCTTTATAACTCTTGGTTGTCTGTTCTCTATGCTAGTTCCTTGTGCTTCCTCTATTGTTTTCTGTGACTACTTTCTTGCTATCTGCTACTTATTATTTTTATATCTTATATGCGCTCAGTCGGTCGATGATGCCTACTGAGTATCCGTTATCTTGGTGCTCATACTACACTTCTGCATTTTTCTGGTGCAGATATTAGTTGAGCTTTTGCCATTGATCGCGTTGGAGACTCGTGCAACTTTTGGGAGGTTCGAGACTAGGGTGAGAGCCTGACGGTCGGGGCTTATCTACACCTCATCTGTTGTCCCATTGCTCCTTGTACTTTTGGAGACAGATTTATATTGTATTTTGTTACTTCTAGCACTTGTATTCTGTTAGAAGCTTCTATACTATTGATACCAAGTCTTGGGGTTGGTGTAGTATCCTTGCATATATATATATATTGGGTTGTTGCTTCTGCTTTGTCTACCTTTACATTCTGCTTCCGCTTATTTCTGCTTATTATGCATTTTGGTTAGGTAGTAGCCCATTACTAACTGTTTCGTGCTATGGGGATTGGTTCACCTACTGGGGGATTGTAGGTGCCATCATGACCTGAGAAATTGGGTCGTGACAACCCAACTCACCACCCCTATACTTCAACTTCTCCAACAACCCATTCAACCCAAACCCTAACATTTCCAAATGCTGTTAAACGACATCGCTCAAACAACGAGCAACAATAGTAGCAAATGACGATCAAGCCTTCGAGATTCCATCCAATCTTCATCTATCTCCATCAAATCGCAAGCTGGCAGAACCAAGATTGTTCTAGACGCTCCAGGTGGCCTCATCTCTGCAAAATCAGTGGGAATTTGTACAATCTTGGTACGATTGCCTTGCTGCTCAAGCTTATCCAAAGAAGGAATTTGAAATTCCTCAAACGAAATTCCCAGAAATACCCTTTGTTCCCCCCCCCCCCACTTCACCCTAAAAATCTCTTATATAAACCCCCCTCTTTCATAAGAGTTAGGAGCAGAATTTTGAGGAAAAAATTGGAGATTTTTGTGGAGCATTCCACTAATCTCACGTAACCAAAGTTTCAGAGAGAAAAGCACTCAAAAAAGTCCCTATTAATTTCGACGAATTTTAGTTTGAACTCCGACGGTGTGTTGAGATATTCCGAGGAAGGCTCGTATACCCAGTTTGCTGCTCAAGCAGGTGATTTTTTCATTCACTCTTTTTATTTTATTTTATTTTGTTCTGCTTTATTGTTGAAAATTTAGGTTGGTTTTGGCTGGTCTTGTTTGAGAAAATTTGGTTGTTGTTGTGAGAAATTAAAGACGAGATTATGAAGTTTTATCTGCTGGTTGAGCTTTCCATAGAACTTATATCACTTTGAGATTTTCAACTCGTTTCTTCTCCTTGTTCGTGGTCGTTATGTGATCACATAAGTTTCTTATTTTGTGTTAGTTTTGACTATAAAATACCTGTTTCATCTCCATAAGTATGTGAAACCCTCATCTTTCTTGGTTGTTCTTAGCATTCTTCCTGCCTATAGTCGTGTGTGTGTGGGAGCGGTTTGTGTGAGCAATTTCCGATTTCATATTCAAGTAGGTGAATTAAGTGATTGATATTATAGTTCGCACATGTTTTCTTAAAGCTAAAGATCCCCCAAGGATTCTCTTGACTTCAATCTGTCAAGGAAGGGGTGAAGCCAAAGGTCTCGTCCAAATGATTTTAAAATTCGTCAAAATCTCTATTCAAAAGAAATTGGTTCCTACTAACATTTGGGTTCCTTTTCTTAAAAAATTCTTGAGTTTCCAGTAGCATAAGTCCTTCCAAGAATCATGGTTCATGAAAACCAACTCATCCTTTTGTGTGTTTTTTTTAAAAAGTTTAGATCATTTGTTTTAAAACTTGAAGCATGATTTGCTACTTCAGATGAGTCGTTTCTCTCTTCTTTGCAGTGGTTTCTTGTTGTGAAACCAAAAGCAAGCTTATATTTTGGTTAAGGAGCAACGTTACGTTTAAAATACTCATGTTATCATTGTTTTGAAATTGTCCAGTGGTACTCCCTGTAAACAAAATCTCCTCTTTTTTTTTGTTTTCCCTATTGTTCAGTTTCAAATGACGCAATTCATGAGTAATGCATTCTCTTCTTTTCGCCATAGATTTGGCTTAAAGTAGTACTTGGCTCATAATAGAATCAACCTTTTTATGTTGGCATGTCTAAATCAAATTGTTATTTTTTTTGGTTGTTGTTAAACTTTTTATGGGTAAGTTTGAGCATTCTTAAAATCCCTTCTTGCCACAAGAATGAATGGTGTATGGTGTGAGAATTTGCTCAATTTGTCTACACACGTCGCTCATGTATTTGATTGTTTTAACTTATAAAAAGTTGGAGTCTTGGTGTTAATATTCATAGCTAATATTGGCTTAATGTGAGAATTGGTATGTCCATGAAATCAGTCTTTCCCTTTGTCTATTAATTGGTAGTATCTTAACCATGTAATCTCCCACTGATAGTTCTATGTCTATACTTGTTATAACTAAAGAAATGGAAGCATGTCATCTCTGTTGTATACATTCACCATGTTTCTTTGATAAAACCTCTAAAAAGTATAGCTTTGGATTCATCTTTGCTTGCTAGATATGATGATAACTCCTTATTTTTAGCCTTTGGGTCTTTTATGCCGTTGTTTTAAACATATCGACTAAATGGCCTATGTCAAATCTTGCTGGACATTTTAGAGTCCATCCTAAATAGGTTGTGTGACCAACTTTCACCTTACACCATTGTGACCTATGTTGGGTATTGATAGGAGATAGGTTGGTTAAAAATACACGTTTTAGCAATTGATATAAATTTCTTTTCCTTTCCCACAAGTTCTCTGCTAACAGTGTGTTATTTGCTTATGCTTAATGAAAAATTTTATAATCAAGGGTGGATTAAGTTCATACACTTGAATTCTTTAAGTCAGTATCATTTAGAATTTTGACTCTATTAAGTTGCTCGAGATTTGGCCTTGTTTAAACATGCCATTTTATGTAAAAATTCTATGACAACAAGGCAATTATGTGTGTTTGGGTAACGTGCTTAATTAATCAGCTTTATTTAGCATTATGTGGAGCATGTACTAATTTCTCTTATCTTCCTTGCATGAATGGTCAAACTCAACTTGGGTGTCCCTTGCATCTCACTATTTGGGCCAAGCCTAAATAGTGTTTCTCATCGAGTCAGAACTTCTTTCAAGGCCTCAAAAAGGGGTTAAAATTCAAAAAAAATAAGTGTGGCCTAAGTGCCACACATGAAAGAAAGGGAAGCAAAAAATACAGGGAAGGCCAAAGGTGTGGATTAAATTAAAACGGGCTTAACTCGAGGGATTAGTAGTCCAACATAGACGTTTAGTAGGGGTTTGGGCCTAAGTGCTTAAACCCAACTTCTCCTTTCTTGTAGTTTAGGTTTATTCGTATTAGTTTAGACTTTGTAAATACTAACTCTTTAATTTAACTTAGTTTAATTTCCTCATCGGAGTACCACATTTTTTTATCGTAAAGTTTTTGTTTATTGCTTCACTTTGCTATTAAGTCTTTACTTGCAAAAACCATTCGAAAAATCACTTATCATTTTTGTTATAAATTAATACCTTTCTTTTATGAAAAATTATTTTCCTTTGCTTAATAAATTCCCATGCTTTCCCAAAGTTAGTCAAATAAATAAGTTAGAAAAATAGCCGGATAACCGCGTGTTAGCGGACATTTTTAGTGCCTTAAAAACCTTCTAAAAATGTTAATAAGAACTTCTTACTTAAAATCTTTTTCAAACTTGAAGTCTTTAATCTGTTTTAAGTCTTTAAGTATTTTTCAAAGATTTTCTTGATTTTTTCTAAAATTTGAGTGGCGACTCTATTTTAATTAAATTTGGAGATTTTTTATAAGTTTTCGAGTTTAATTCAAAGTCAAAACCGTTTCAAAAATAAAGTTATTTTTTTCTTTTCAAATGGAAATGAAAATGCGATAAAACAACTACAACAAACAAAACACCTTGATATAATCCAGTCTCTTATGAACCTCATCCCCAAGCCTGCCCCTGATTCTCCTTAGCTGTCCTTACCCGAACCCCTTCCCCCTTTGCTAAAATCTTCATGTGTTTGGATCTCACTTACATATAATATTGATTTTTTTGATTAATTTTGATATGCTTTGTTTTGGGCCACTAATTGGCTTAATTTGTGCTTATGTTGATGTTTATGTTTCCCTACTGCTAACTCTTGCATCTTGCTTGTGGTTAAATGGATGCCTAAGGCTCAGCTACCTGATATCCCACTGTGCTTTTTAATGAAATCAAAAGGGGGAAGAATGTATGCTTTTTGTTATTGGAGAGACCTTTTTGATGGAGGAAAGAAGCTGTTAAGGCATAAATGAATGTTAAAGTTGAACTGAGGTTGCATTGTTGCTAAGTTTCCACTGTGCTGTTAAATGAATGCTAAAGTTGAACTGAGGTTGCATTGCTGCTAAATTTCCACTGTACTATTGCTAAAGTTGTTTTTTTCAAAAATAGGATAGAGTTTTCCATCATCAAAAAGGGAGAAATTGAAGAAACCTTGTCAAACAAGTTTTGATAATGAGACAAAACCTATTTTTGGTAAAAAGTTATTTATGGAAACTAACTATAAAAAGAAGTATCCATGACATACAAGGAAAGGACAAAAGCATGTGGCAATCAAACAAGGAAAGAAAAGAGCATCAAAGGAGGTGCATAGCAGTGTACAAGTCCAACAAGGAGAGGACTCCAAGTCGGCGACCAACTTCTATAAGGAAAGGACTGCCTTTTCCTATCAAAGAGAGGAGGGCTTGAGACTTCTATAAAAGTATTGAAGCTAAGACCAAATCAACCACCTATTGCACAAAGCTGAGAAGGAGTATTCTTAAGCAATAGAGATCTCAAGCAAGTTATTCCAAAGAAGATACAAGAGTGAGTTGTTCTTAGTACAACCCTGCATGGTTGTTAAGACATAGAGTGTGTTTGTGAGACTTGTAACAAGAAGTGGGTTTGGCTTTTTGAGAGAGAGAGAGAGAGAGAAAGATTTAGAGAGTTAGAGAGTTTGTGAGAAGAAACAATAAGAGTTTATTGTTTGAGACCAGGTACTAGAGTTAGTTTCTTTGATTATTGAGTTGTAATCATAAAACTTGAAGTTGTGAGTAAAGGTGAGTTCGTAGTTTTTGCTCCTGGAGTTAGGGGGTTTTCCACGTAAATTTTGTGTGTTAATTTACTTACTGCTTTAAGTGGAATTGTGCTAAGAATATGGTCCCTGAGATAAATAGTGGCCACCAACTTTCTTCACTTATAATCTAAGTATGTTCACTCATTAGGCAAACACTCTTAAGTTTCAGAGGACATTAATAGTTTAAAAGAGACTCTCATGTATATACAAAGGAAATAAGCAAACCTTATTTTTAACTTCCTAACTTGAAGTAAATTAATTAGGATATACTAAGAAGGACTTAAATGTATCATTTATTCCCGTAGTTAATCATAGTGTCCTTCACATTTGGAAGATTTTCACACAACTCAATATGAGCACTTGGAACTTTAATAATCAAAGATAGTTGTCTCAACATTATAGAAATAAAACACTGCAAAAGAATATGAAGATACTCTACAATGAGATATTTATCTTAACAATCAAAAATTGATGAAGCGTCCAAATTGTTAGAAGTTTCTAATAGGGATGGCCTCTTATTTTTGTTGATGCACTACTTCGATCCCATATCCTTTTTTTATTTTGGCAGTTTCTCATGTGATGTACAGTTTTTGTTAACCATGTGGTTGGATTGACATACGACAAAAACTTCACAAGTCAATTATCTTCTATTGTTGTGCTAGTTTTTCCCAAATGCATCTAGTGAGTTATTTAAGTAGTGATATCGCTTGTTGAATCGATTAGTTACGCATCTATGTTGAACTCTAATATGCTTTAGCTGCTTTACATGATTAAATTTGTGTTCGACTATTCTATAATTGTGGTGTTATGAAAATTGAGTTGTATCATAATCCATGGTATTATATGTAGGTCAATGAAAAGATGTGATTCTGTAGTAATATCTAGACTAAGTTAAGGAAGCAACTTCACTTTTGACCCGAGTAGTACTATTATGCAGAATAGTAAACTCTCTTAACTGATCATTATCTTTCATTCGGTGCATATTTTCCTTATTCTTTTCCCAATTGGGATTCAGAATTAAACTATTAAGAACTACTTTAAGATTTCTTAATCATATACTACATTGAGGAGTAGTGTGGTAACTTACCCATCAAAAAGTAATAGTAGTTTGCTAACTTTTTTCAACAAGAACATATTGGGGGGATAGATATATTAATAAATGATTAGTTTTACATGTCTGGACTGAATGAAAAATTTGAAAGTAATCATATAATGACTGATGTGCTTAAATTGATAGCACATCTACAAATGAAAATAAGAATGCTTCATAAGAGTCGGGATAAACACTATGATCTTAATTTTTTCGTTTATACTAAAACCTAGTTTGGAGATATCCAATAAAAATGGGGCTATTTTTAGGGGGGAAATCTTGGATTTATAATTTTTTTGGGGGGAGGGGGATGGGTGGGTGGGTGGGGGGAATTGTTAGTGCCTTCAGGATTATTTGCAACTAAGGAGAGTATGGATTGCGTATCATAATTTTCTAAATAGCCATCTTCACCGTGAAGGTATCTCTTGTACAAATGTATTTAAGTTAACCTATTGAAAACTACGATCACTTGTGCCTGGACTCAATTGATAACAAACTACATGAATCGACTTGCAGCTAGTACAAAAGTAAGTTTGTTTCCAGTTTCTAGTACCCAAATTTCCTGAGATCCCAATTTTATTCCCAGGCGATTGAACATTATAAAGGAACTTGAGATCAATTAGTAATGACTCAAAGCTAGTCACACCAAGCTAAGAAGGTTTTATTCCAAATTTTTTGCTTGAAACCAAAACTCAGCCTTCATCAACTGTGGCCTCAATATTATTATTATCATCAAATGTGGCCTCAACAAGTTGCTCAACAATTACCAAATCAACAACTTTAGAAGATGGACATTGACCTTATTTTATGACCATATCTGAAACATTAACCAATGCTAATATACTAAACTTTGCACCTTTATAAGGTTGTCAAGAACCTCGATCAAGAACAACTTCAGTTCTATTCAACTGTAATCCAGAATTTACGCTTTCCAGCAACCAAACTCAGTTGCCCGAAACTCAACTGTGCATTCCTTTTCTTCCACTTGGTGTGTCATTTCTTTCTCTGTATTTTCTCCTTTCTGTAAAGTATAATCTAATTTTTATTGTATTGTAACTCTTTCCTCCCCATTTTAAGACACTTTCTCATGTACTTTTTTCTACGTCTTTTATAGGAGGAGCTCAAGAATATGAGAAGAGTGTAAAAGAAAGTACCTACATTATTTTTACATCAAAACACATAATCACATGATGCGACATTCCATATTTTATTAGTTTGGTAGTAGACCGTGTTAGAACAAGAATGATAATATTACAAGAAAATTGAAAATAAAACTTGTTTGGCTTAGAGGCATGTTGATACGTTTATTGAAGATAGTTGGAGTCTCTCCTACGAGCAAATGGAAGAATAAATAACAACTCTATCTTCGGGATTCAACTAAGCCACAAAAACAAGTAGCATTCAAGAATGTTGCTCTTCTATTCTTGAATTGGTGATTTCACCATTTGATCAATGTCTCAAATATTTTTCTAAAGGGAAGATGTTTATTTTGAAGTGCTTTCCTTTTCAAATAAAAGACACTATTTATAGGATGAAAAGTTTTGAAAGAGAAGATTTTAATTAAATAATATTTATTATAGGTTCATGAATTGTTAAAAGAGGAATGTATCTTCCAACAACCTATAACGTACAAACTAAATGATGAATGAATGTCAAAATTCATATTCATGTATTTTGAAAATAAAAAATCTTTTACCAGATGAATTTGTTTCAAAAATTAATTAAAACATTAACTCTTACAATCTAATTCATCTTTCTTCAATTTCTAAACCAAAACTTTTATCGAATGAACAGTTTTAAAATTAATTGAAATATTAATCCTAACAGACCATTCATTTAAAACTTCATTGAAGACATGACTAAAGATGAAGAGTTTAAGCTACTTAAGATCCAGGTATTTCTCTCTTCTACTAGTGTATCGTGGAGTTATATTGTACTCCTTTCTTCTAATTAATCATCCTGTTTGTAAATATTTTGCTTTCCTTTTCCCTTTTTCCTTGAATGTGTTCTCAAGGTTAACACACATTGTGAAGGGAGGGGGTGCAAGAAGAAAGTGAAAAAGACTTCTTCAAATAATTGAAGGTGCTAGCTTCATTAACTTTGTCTTGAAATTTTGGTTCTTCAATAATGATGTTACCGTTAGTCTTAGAAATAAGAGTATAGCTTCCTACACTTTCATTGAGTTACCTAATAATCTTTCAATGATTACGCTTCAATTGTGGAATGTGTCATGAAAAACACTAAAATTTGACGATCATTGATCTTTAGTAAGATTTTCTTGTGAAGTATAATTAATTTTGGACATACTTCTCTTATTTTTCATTGCAAAAGTTATAGTAGAAATTAATTTCTAGAATTTAAGTCTCCTAGTATTTGAAGTACTATACCGATTGTGTAGTTGCATAATTATATCGGTGATTGAATAGGGATACTCTTGTTCATCTTGATGCATATAAACTGAGATGGTTTCATCTTGCACCGATGAGATTTACTTTTCTATTTTTTGTATGCCTGACTTGAACAGATGGTATGTTATAACACAATAGTAAGATTATATTGCTGATATTTTTTTAAATAATTTCAGGTCATACACTATTGTTTAGCAATTCGGCATGAAGACTTCATTATGATCAAGAGTTGGAGAAGATTTAATTATTTATTATATAACGCAAAATGACACTATAATTATTAGATTGATCTTTTTACATTGTTGACACTAAAATTATGTATAATACTTTTTTTTGGATTTAATGCAGTGTATTAATTTACTTAAGATGAATCTTATTATTAAATTTTAATGTAAAGGCATTAGATATGCACTACTAAAAAAAGCCTGAAAAGCGACGGCCAAAAGCGATGTTGTCCGTTGCTTTTTTGGCCAAAATCAATGGAAAAGCAACAGACTCACTTCCATAGGAAAGTGGTCAGTCATTTTCCCCCGTTGCTTTAAAAATGATGGACATCGACGCAAATGTAAAAGTGGCAATTTTTTTTAAGAAAGCAACGTTGTCCGTCGCTTTGTTCTTGAATTTGAGTAACAAAACGACGGACATCGTCGCTTTTTATGAGATTTTCTTAAAACAATTCTAGGAAAGTGACGAACACCGTCGCTTTTTCTAGATATTTTTTTTAAATTTCTAGAAAAGCGACAGATAAAAGAGACCCTGTTTGTCACTTTTCTATATTTTTTCCAGATGCAGAAACCTGCATTTTCAAGATGCACCACGTGCTATTTACAAAACAAATTCAATACAGCCCAAAGCAGCACTAATTGTTTCCACAACAATTATAAAATAACTACAATATCAACAAGAAATTAAATAACAACTAATAATATGACTAAATACATAAAAGATCCACTAAAAGGACCTATAAAGTTTTGAATAACTTTTTAAAAAAAAGTGTCAGTGTCAAAATATGTCAAAATGTCTAAAAGTAGAGGGAAATGAACTAAATGAGTCAATCCTATTGGGGGGTAGTATCCACATACTCCCTCCTCATTATCACTATACTCAGTCACGTCGTCACTTGATGACAAGGAGGAAGGAGTATAATTTATACTACGTCGGCGATGACCAATCAAGGAAGGTACTTGTTCTTTAAGATCCTCGACGGTCTTGGACATATCTTTATCGGTTTCAACCCATTTTCTCTCGAATTCTGCCAAAGAATGTGTAAGCTGTGCAATTTGCTGTGACATATGTACAAGATAAACACCATCAACTGCCTCAGCCTGGCATGAGGATCCAATACCTGCCAGTCCTGACTGGATGCGTCGCACATCATTCCTAGAGCCTAGACCATAATTTCCCCTTTTACCTCCCCCCGCTACTTTTTTGGTCCACATTTGAGTGGCTACCTTCTTTGTAGGCTGGGTCGGCAAGTCCTAACTTTATTGAGTCTGGCTGTACTCAGACAAGACACGTCCAAACTCATCCTGCATGTAAAAAAATAAAAATTATAATCTATACATAATAAATAGAGATGTATATATAAATGTTAGTACTTTAATTATATCTAAAATTTAAAACTTACATAGGCGTCTTGAGCCCTCTGCTCAACCCATACATCCAGATCTGACTCATTTATTTTCTCTCTTACATGGCATCTCCAAAAGAGCTCAGACTGAGTCGGAGGGCGCCCCAATTCCTTCTCCTGCAAACAAAATAATATTTAACATAATAAAGTAATTAATATTTAATCAAGTTTATATAAACATATAAGTTGAAGTTAATATTATTACTTACCATTTCCCATTTAATCTCCAATACATTCTTTGCACCCATAGTGTGCAACGATCCACCTTTGACACTTTTTCTGGCTTTCTTGGCTTGTTCAGACAATGCTCTGAATTCTTTCATATTCCAATATTCTTTAAGCTGCTCATGAATATGAGATAGAATCCAAGATCTATACTATTTATCTCAAACTCTTTTAAGCTAATGGAATAGACTGGCACCGGCCTTCCTCTCGAAAGTAGTGAAAATGATCTTATTGTACTTTCTATTTCATGTACACATTGTCTGAAAGAGAGAGATGACTAGTGTTAGATGATATATATATATATATATATATATTTATTTATTATGAAAAGTTAATATTAAACTTAATAAAATAATAATTAAATTATATATACCTTAAACTCATCAAACATGGCCTGTTTGATCGATCCTTGAATGTCCTGTCAGGAGTGCTAAGGTTCTTGAAAAAGCCTCCTAATTGCCTCCTTTAGAGCACGTTTGGGCTCTTTCATGGGATACCACCTGTAAAGAACATAATAAGCATGTCAAGTCATAAATAATTAATTAAGATGAAAAAAACAAAACAAACTTATCAATTTAGAAAAAACTTATGATGATCCATCAGGCTGAATCATGACTCTACCAATGGGGTCCTTCTCGCCGAGTCTCAAATCCACCTCCTCTTCCTACTTAGAAAGTTCTGATGCAGGTAATGGTAAAAGTGTATAATTCTGAACCAATGGGGGAGCAGATGTTTTTATGTCAAACTCAGAGTTGTTAGCTCTGAGTCGCAAGCCTGATAGGTGGAGGGAAAGAAGAATCACGTGGGGATGGAGTACCAGATGATAATCTGATAGTCCCATTGTCATGTAGTGGAGGCATAGTAGATGTAGGCATGAAAGTGTGATAAGAAGTAGTGGGTTGTCTAGGACCATGATAATCTACGGGATTCCTAGTGCCATAGGGGATAGACACTGGTGGAGAAGAGCAAATCTGTGGCGAAGATGAAAGACGGTCTGGAATATCGTCAAGCTCTATAGGCCTCCTAGAGCTCTTCTTAGGCTTACTAGACTTGCTACTCTTACTAGGACGACCTCGATCACCAGCACCTAATGAAATCTGTATGCATAACCCAAAACTAGTTCAACATTTCCAAATTCAAGAACCTAATTTAAGAACCTATATAATTCAAGTTAAAAAAAGAACCTAAATTTGAAATCTAATATTTCAAGATTATAACTCAAAACTAACAATATAAATTAAAAAAATTTAACTTAAAAAAACTTACCTTCAAGAACCCAATTCAAGAAGTTAAAGTTGAAAATTAATTCAAGATTACAAAACAAAATCAAAAACTAATTCAAGAACCTATTTCAAATTCAAAGTTCTCAAATTAAGTTATAATCTAATTCAAGAACCTAATTCTAAATTCAAATACCTAATTCAAGTACCTATATAATTAAGTTAAAGTTGAAAATTAATCAAGATTATAAAACAAAATCCAAAACTAATTCAAGAACCTATTTCAAATTCAAAGTTTCCAAATTGATGTTATAATCTAATTCAAGAACGTAATTCCAAAATTCAAGTACCTAATTCAACAACCTATATAATTCAAGTTAAAAGAAGAACCTAAAGTTGAAAACTAATATTTCAAGATTTATAACCCAAATCTATAAATTTAAACTAATTTCAAAACTAATAGCAAGCATTAACCTAACTTAAGGTTCACAAGACTAGCCTAAACTAAGGTTCACAAGACAAACCTAAACTAGCAAGCATTATTCAAGGTTTTCAAAAAAAAACCTAAAGTTGAAAACTAATATTTAATAATTTATAACCAAAAACTAACAATTTAAATTAAATTCAAAACTAATAGCAAGCATTAACCTAAATTAAGATTCATAAGACTAACCTAAACTAAGGTTCACAAGATTAACCTAAACTAGCAAGCATTATTCAAGGTTCACAAAATAGAACCTAAAGTTGAAAACTAATATTTCAGGATTTATAACCCAAAACTAACAATTTAAACTAAATTCAAAACTAATAGCTAGCATTAACCTAAATTAAGATTCACAAGACTAACCTAAACTAGAAAGTATTATTCAAGATTCACAAAAAAGAACCTAATGTTGAAACCTAATTCAAGAACCTAAAATCAAGTTCAAAGTTCACTAATTCAAAACTAACACTAATTCAAGTTCAAAGTCCCCAAATTCAACCTAAATCAAATTCAAGTTCACTAATTCAAAACTAACATTAATTACCTAAAGTGAAAACGAATATAAAAAACATCTAACTTTAACCTAAATTCAAAACTAACACTAACCTAAAGTTGAAAACTAATTCAAGATTATAACTCAAAACTTACAATATACACTAAGAACGTTAAAAACCATGACTTCAAAAACTTACCTTCAAGAACCTAATTCAAAAACCTAAAATCAAGTTCAAAGTTCACTAATTCAAAACTAACACTAATTCAAGTTCAAAGTTCCCAAATTCAACCTAAAATCACATTCAAGTTCACAAATTCAAAACTAACACTAATTACCTAAACTAAAAACTAATAGCAAAAACATATAACTTTAACCTAAATTCAAAACTAACACTAACCTAAAATTGAAAACTAATTCAAGATTATAACCCAAAACTTACAATATAAACTAACAACGTTAAAAAACTTAATTTCAAAAATTTACTTTGAAGAACCTAATTCAAAAATCTAAAATCAAGTTCAAAGTTCACTAATTCAAACTAACACTAATTCAAGTTCAAAGTTTCCAAATTCAACCTAAATCAAATTCAAGTTCACTAATTCTAAACTAACACTAATTACCTAAAGTGAAAACTAATAGCAAAAATATCTAACTTTAACCTAAATTCAAAACTAACACTAACCTAAAGTTAAAAACTAATTCAAGATTATAACCCAAAACTTACAATATAAACTAACAACGTTAAAAAACATAATTTCAAAAACATACTTTCAAGAACCTAAAATCAAGTTCAAAGTTCACTAATTCAAAACTAACACTCATTCAAGTTCAAAGTTCCTAAATTTAACCTAAAATCACACTCAAGTTCACGAATTCACAAATTCAAGTTCATATATTCAATCTAAAATCAGACACAAATTCTAAAATTAAAGTTCTTAAATTCAACCTAAAATTAAATTCAAGTTCACAAACTAATAATGTTCATACTTTGTAAACTCACAATGTTCATAACAATGTTCACAAAGGGAAAGGGTAAATTAACCTAAGACTATAATTAATTTTAGAGTTAAAAATTAAGAAAACTAACCCTAAAATTAGGTTTGTTCAACGATGGTGGCAGCGGCAGTAGGTTGGCTGAGGATAAGAAGAACATCGGCAGTGGTGGGATGGCTGAGAGAAGCAGCGGCGGTGGCCTGGTTCTGTTGAGAGAAAATATTCAGAGAGAAGAGAATGAGGAGAGTGAGAAAAATGGGAAAAATGCCCGACCGGGCTGTGTATGGTAAAAAGAAAGCGATGGACAACGTAGTTTCTGTAATAACCTAGCCCGTTGTTATTTTAAAATCACCTTATCGTAGATTTTGGGAATGATTAAAAATAAGATTTATTTAAGTGGGGTTGACACGACAGGAATTTTAGATTTTGAAATTTGTCCGGGTTGATGTCACCCTGCCTTAGTGGGAATTTACCAATGTAGCACCACCACTGTAGCAATCAGCCAGCCGCTATAGTGGTATGATGGAGACAGTAGCTGAAAATGCAATTTAATATTTTAGACTTCTCCTCCTCAGTTGAAAAACAGACGAGGGTTACTCCAAAAACCCTTCTAGGATGCTCCAAAGCTTGGGAGCCATGAGGAGGGGAGATTTCGACTAAAGAGGGGTGAAACCATGGATTCTAGGTCCATTCTCCATCAGGAATCACATTCACGAAGCCATATTCTTATTGTTCAGACCTCTACAGCTGATGCTTCGCGTCCAGGTAGGCTAGGTTAATTGAGTAGCTGTAGACCCTTATTTCTCTTACATACTATTATAAAGAATGATGGGAGGATTCATGTTTAGGCCTTCGGGCATGGAGTCTGGAGGAATATTGTATTATCTGGCTAGTTGATTGAAGAGATAAATAATGGGGTCGGGTTGAGGTGTTTTTATTTTAGATTTATTTATAATTGTGAATTTGTACGTGATTCTAGATTCCAAGGAGAGCTAACCTATTGGGTAGGTTCGCGGAACCAAAAATATTGTGAGCAATTATGTGGCTGAGTTACAGCAGGTTCTCGGGACTAATTCAATTAAGGGAATGAAATGAACAGGAAAGGTTGAAGCCTAAATATTAGGGGATGTTCTCTCTGAACTGTGTTTGTAAGAGGGGTTTCAGAATTGATGTAGTGACTGCATATGTGTTAGAGGGTGAATCGAGAATTAGTCTTTGGACATGATTTCAAATATTGGGGTTATGGACCCGGTTGTTGGGTAGGTGATGGTTATTATATTTCCAAATTTAATGTGTGTGCATGCAACTTTAGTTTAGTAATGTATGTGATTTTCATGTTTAGGGAATGAAATTATGGATGTCTAAGTGTCCGAGTGTCAACTATGTGAAATGAACTTGGTTTTATTGCTTGTTGGTTTTACAAGTGTGATATTATTCATTTAATTTTTGATTGTTGGTTTTACAAGTGTGATATTATTCATTTAATTATTGATTGTTGGACTTTTGTGACATTTGGTTGACTCGGGTATCATGTCTGGTATGGGATACTTACCTGTTGGCTCAGGTACCATGATTGGTAAAGGTTCTATATTGGTTAGCTCAGGTACCGCGCCTGGTATGGGTTTATTTATATTGTTGATTGCATTTGTTGATGGTTTTATGAGTAGACCGGGTTAATTGTTTGAAACTGTGAATGTTTTATATTGGTCCATGAGAAGCCGAGTAGTTGTATTTAAATATGGGGTTGGTCCTTGAGTAGGCCGGAAATTGCATGTTTAACATTTAGGCGTTGTCCTAGGGACCCTTTGTTGGTCGGGTCATTTCTAAAGGGTATATGCTTATTGTCCTTGTTTGTTGTTATGATGGTTGTTGGGCTTGTTTCATGTATTAGAGTTACTTTGGGTTGTTGAGTCAGGGTGGTTGACCTGAATAAGTGATGGTAGTCCGGGTCTGAACTTAGCTGTCACATGTAGGAAATAAGTGTGACTTGGGAAGTCTAGTATGAAGGGTAACTTAGGAAGTCTAGTAATTAAGTGTGACTTGGGAAGTCTAGTAATTAAGTGTGACTTGGGAAGTTTAGTAATTAAGTGTGACTTGGGAAGTCTAGTAATTAAGTGTGACTTGGGAAGTCTAGTAATTAAGTGTGACTTGGGAAGTCTAGTATTAAGGGTAACTTGGGAAGTCTAGTATTAAGTATGACTTGGGAAGTCTAGTATTAAGTATGACTTGGGAAGTCTAGTATTAAGTTTGACTTGGAAAGTCTAGTGTTAAGTGTGACTGGAGAGACTCTAGATCGTTTGTCATGTGGCCAGGATAGAAGGGCGAGAAACCTCTAATTGGTGGATTTGGAAACAGAATTGGGTAGGAAGACTTGGGGTAAAACGTATAGGTTGTAGCGGTAATAGTACTAAAGCAACAGTGGATGGTGAAAGACTAAATTTATTGTATATTATTGCATATTTCTCTTGATTTCTTCTATGATGGTATGCGATGGATTCGAGTCGATCGATGATGCCTACCTGCTACCGGTACGTGTTGTTTGTACTGATACTACTCTTGCTATACCTTTTTGGGTATAGTCTGGTTGCAGGATCAGTTATATTTCTTAGGTACAGATGATGGTGATCTCCAACAGCTTCTACTCTTCATTTCCATGGCGGAAGCTGTGTCTTCTTTTCATATTTGTATTTTTCTCCTTTAGAGCTCTTGTACCAGTTTAGACTAGTTCCTGGGGAGGGTTGTATTCAAGATTGAAAAGGTTTTACTGTATTCAAATGTCGTAATGTTTTCTCATTTTTCAATATTAAAAGGGTTACTTTCCTAAGTTTTGCATTACTTCTGCATTTACATGTTGGATCGGGTGGTAAGGGTTCTCCTTTCTAGATGTTTAGAGTAGGTGCTCGCACAGCCCGGTAGTTGGGGCATGACAAATGGTATCAGAGCCTAGATTACTAGTCTCCCAGTACAAAAACAGATGTCGAATAGAGTCTTGTGGATTGGTGTGTTGATGTCCACATCTAATCTTTGCGGAGCTATGAAGCATTCTAGGAATCATCTCCTTTATTTCATTCCTTTCATGCGGATTGCTACTTGCTACTTGCTTGTATGAGTTGAGTCCAATTGGTATCTCTCAATTCCAATTGGTATCTCAATGAGGTAAAGGATGTCATTCAACCCTGGTTGTAGTGACACAAGCAAGAGAAGTTGAAATCAGGAAGGTTTCAATTGGTATCTGGTCTTAGAGGCTGTGGTAAGTTATGGATGACCAGCTAATGGTCATCCCCGAGGTGAATAAAGGGTATTAGATATGACTTGATTGTGCTGTAGTTTGAAGTTTGAAATTATATGTATTCCATTACTTGTATGACTGTAATTGTGTGGTGTGTAATTCCTTACCTTGTGGTGAAAACTTTGGTCCGGGAAGAGTCATAACTTGATGTTGTGTGATCCTGTGTTAGTGATAAAGTGTTGTGGGACCTAACGGGAGAAGTGGTATTACGTTTAGGTGCGGGCTTACCATTGGTGAAGATGGTAAGGGAACAACAAGATTTGGTAACTGTGGGGAAACTCCGGTTTTAGGACAGTCAGGTTTGGTTGGAAACCATGGAAAACGGGGTTTATTCTCGTATAATAGCCAAATTGTGTTGTGTGAACAGTTTTCTCGTATGTTTCAAAAATTGATTTTCATGATAATAAGATGTTAAATGTCAAAATTATGCATTGGTAGGGATGATCTTGAATCTATGTTTAAAGACCATGACGTGATTCAGGGGTAACATGATAACCTGGAATGGGAAATAGGTGAAACTTGTAGAAATTTTAAATTTCTGGGCTGCTGCCATCAGGACTGCTATAGAGGAACTAAACCTCTACGGTAACCCCTCTATAGTGGAAATTTTTCTACTATAGCAGCGCCGCTATAGCGGCATGCCCATCGTTTAGCGGGAAGGATGGGACAGAATCCCTGCCTTATTTTCTTTTCTAGTTCCGAGGAATCTAAAAATGATAATTAAGCTGTGAGCTGCTATGTGAAACAAGAAAATCACCGATTAAGCTAATATATTATGCATATAAGGTCAACATTGTCTAAAAATAATATCCACGTGCTTAAAAATAAGGGGAAAGAGAAAAGGGAGATATTGTCTAGTACATACTCCAAACGGGGGCAAAACCCAAGAACAATAGTCCTAATATAATAACGGGGGGGGGGGGGGGGGGTCCTAGCTGGATGACTCATCATTATCAGGAACTGTAGGGGAAGGGCCCTCGGCCTCAGTGTCGCTTAGAAAAGGAAACTCCTGCAGGTCCTCCGGCTTAAGCTGGGGAAGTTCCTGATCGGGGGCAGCACAAGTGAACATGACCTTAATGGTCTTCCACATACGGGCAAGCATGCAATCCCATGAGCGTCTCTTCTTCTTCTCCTCATCCAACTCCCTACGGGGTGCTGCAAGGTCCTGAGCAGAGGGGGCAGGTCTATACCTCCAGCAATAGTACCCTCCATAAATTGCTTGATCGCGAACAGATTCTCCTCAAGCTAGCTGCTAGAAATTGGGGGTTGGGAATGGAAAGGAAGGGTAGGAGTGTAATCATCATCAGCAGCACCCTCGGCAGCCTGGCTTCTCCCTGCTTCATTCACCTTCATCTTCTTTTTCCCTGTAGAGGCAATCACCTTCACCCAGAGAGGGTTAAAGAGGACATCTATATCCACCTCCTTGTCGGTCTCATCCTCAGGCACATGGAACTGCCTGCATAGCTCAGACACCAAACCCGGTAGGAAGAGGACCTTCTTGGGACTCCAATAGAAATCCCTCCACTCTGACATGATTTGTGCCCCCACATTCAGCAGGATTCCCTGCATAGCACAAGCCACCACCAAGCCCCGAGGATAGGTCACATTGGTGATATTGCCCGAGAGATGAATCCTATGGGACACTAAGTTCAGCTACCTCCTAGCATCCGTAGAGAAGAGGGCGCTAGTGATGCCCTCAGGACTGGACCAGTAGACCTGATCCCTAAACTCCTCCTCCACCAAAGTATCCCTCAGCCATGTCATATCCCACAGTCGAGACTTGGCTTTGTATGCCTCGTTCGAAACATGAGGCACTCCTAGCACCTCATTGATAGTCCGAGCATCCACTGGAACATCTATTCCTCGGAGGCAGATAGTGGGGTTGGGGTCATCCCAACAAATAATGGGGAGTATAGCATAGAACTCCCTCATCCAACCTGAAAGCCCGAAAGAGGGAGCTAACACCAACGGAGCACAGTTGAACAAATGAAGCCTGCGATAGAAGGTGGGTGCCTTATCATCCACACCCGTCATGTTAAAGAACCTTTCATAGAAAAAGTCTGTCCACTGGTAGTCCCAAAACCTCTCCCGACTAGCATCATTGGGGAAGCTCTCGTAGGGGGGATGTTCTCTTGATCGATAACCATTGAGTAGTTAAACCTGCAATATAGCAAGGGGCAAAATTTGAACTCATAAAAGTATAGGGAAACGTGTTTCAAAAATTTCTCCAGGCCTAGGAGGCTACTATTTTGCAGCCTCTCGCTATAGCGGACGGTGGTCCGCTACAGCGGAACTGCTATAGCAGAACCGCTATAGCGAGAATTTCTCTGCTATAGCGGTTAGGTTCTTCTATAGCGGTTTTCATCATCCCAGAACTTCAAGGGGTGCGTCAATGGTGCCCCTTGATCCAAATCTCCATTTTGACTTACCAAGTCTATGTCAGTGTTCCTAAAGTTCCCTACTACTATTTTATGCAAAATTTGGGCATTATAACCCCTAAAATTCATCCAAATCACAATTTTTCTTCAATACTAACCCTTCATCTACCCTACCATTTTGAGCCCATTTTGGGCTAAAAATCATATAATCCTTACGCTCTGAATGTGGTGGAGGCATTGTAAACGTAAGGGAAGCACTCATGCTTCAAAAATCTAACAAATATCCAACTTATTTTCAAATTTAAAAACCCACTACAATATCTACTTTAACCCACCATTATCTACCACAATTCTATCGATAATCATTTAATAAAGTAAAGAAGCAAGTGGGTACGACAGTTACCTGAATTTTTCCAACGTAGGGAGCGGAGTGATCGGGAGGAAGGGAGTGTTTTCTGATGAAAATGGGGGAGAATGGGTGTAAGAACCATTTATCACCCCTTTTAACTATTTCCAACTGCTATAGCGGTCGGCCTCTCGCTATAGCGGTATCGCTTTGGCGGTATAATTTCTACTATAGCGGAAGGCAGGTCAATTTTGGGAGTAAAAAGTTCTGTTCCGAGTTGTTTTGAATTTCTTTCGATTTGATATTCCATGAGGCCCTGAATTTCCTTAGGTACTCGGGGGCGGGGTTACTTTATATTTTTCATATAGCTTGAAGGGAGATTTCCCTTGATAGAGCAAGATTAATTTATTTTTCCAAGTGGGATGAGTACGATGAAAATGAGGGAAGCTTGATATTTTGCTTAGGGTCATAGTTTCGCGGTCCAGGTGGAACTAAGGGATTTCCAAACTGTACTTCTTTTCTCTTTTGTACGAGATCGTTCAAGGATGAACAATTGGTAAATTGGTATCTGTTGTAATAACCTGTCCCATTGTTATTTTAAAATCACCTTATCGCAGATTTTGGGAATGATTAAAAATAAGATTTATTTAAGTGGGGTTGACACGACAAAAATTTTAGATTTAGAAATTTGTCCAGGCTGACGCCACCCTACTTTAGCGAGAATTTTACTGCTATAGCGTTGCTACTGTAGCGGTCAGCCAGCCGCTATAGCGGTATGATAGAGGCAGTAGCTAAAAACACAATTTAATATTTTAGACTTCTCCTCCTCAATTGAAAAACAGATGAGGGTTTCTCCAAAAACCCTCATAGGATGCTCCAAAGCTTGGGAGCCA
Source organism: Jaltomata sinuosa (assembly GCA_003996215.1). Lineage (NCBI taxonomy): Eukaryota > Viridiplantae > Streptophyta > Magnoliopsida > Solanales > Solanaceae > Jaltomata > Jaltomata sinuosa. The sequence goes on along the minus strand of QJPP01002551.1, from coordinate 203,527 downwards.
TGAGGAGGAGAGATTTTGGCTAAAGAGGGGTGAAACCATGGATTCCAGGTCCATCCTTAGTCAGGAATCGCATTCACAGATCCAAATTCTTATTGTTCAGACCTCTACAGCTGATGCTTGGCGTCCAGGTAGGCTAGGTTACTTGAGTAGCTGTAGACCCATTTTCTGTTGCCTACTATTGTGTAGAATGACAGAAGGATTCATGCTTAGGCCTTCGGGCATAAAGTTTGGAGGAATATTGTATTGTCTGGCTGGTTGACTGAATATATAAATGATGGGGTCGGGGTGAGGTGTTTTTATTCCAGATTTGTTTATATTTGTTAATTTATGTGTGATTCTAGATTCCAGGGTGAGCTAGACTGTTGGGTAGGTTCGGGAAACTAAGAATGTTGTGAACAATTATGTGGCTAAAATATAGCGGGTTCTTAGGACTAATTCAATTAAGGGAATGAAATGAACAGGAAAGGTTGAGCCTAAATATTAGGGAATGTTCTTCCTGAACTGTGTTTGTAAGAGAGGTTTCATAATTGATGTAGTGACTGCATATGTGTTAGAGGGTAAATCGGGAATTAGTCTTCAAACGTGATTTCAAATATTGGGGTTATGAACCCGGTTATTGGGTAGGTGATGGTTATTGTCTTTCCAAATGAAATGTGTGTGCATGTAAATTTAGCTTAGTAATGTATGTGCTATGCATGTTTAGGGAATAAAATTATGGATGTCTAAGTGTCTGAGTGTCAAATATGTGAAATGAACTTGGTTTTGTAACTTGCTGGTTTTACAAGTGTGATATTATTCATTTAATTATTGACTATTGGACTTGTGTGACATTCAGTTGGCTCGGGTACCACGCCTGGTACGAGATACTTATCGGTTGGCTCAGGTACCAAGCTTGGTACAAGTTTTATATTGGTTGTAATAACGAAAATCAACAAACAAGAAGGAAAGAAGGAAAAGATAGAGTACAAGGGATATAGTTATTCCACACATCACAAAGATAAGAGTATGGTACCACCACAAGTTCACATACCCTTAAAAAGTCTCCGGGGTCAAAAGGACAGAAGACCCACATAACTTGGTCACAAAAATAGTTGGACCAATCAAAGGAACCCCTACCTCTATAGGAAACAAATCCTATACAAACATAGACATCATCATATGCAAAGAGGTAGTAGAGAAAATTACTAAGATCATGAACCTCATCTAGGGTGCTCCAAGAGATACGAGTACCGGTAGATAATAAAGGGTCATCATATGCAAAAAAATAGTAAAGAAAGGTGTTACTTAAATGAACTTCATCCAAGGTGTGCCCACATATAGAATCACCCTTTGAATCACAAGAATTAAGGCCTTGATAAAAAATGGAGTCACACCAGAATGAAAGGGTCATTGGAGAACTTACACCCCTTTCCTTTCAACCATTAACCCCTCCAATAAATGTACTATCATCTTCCAAGAAGAGAGTTCCATCTTTGGAAAGTGTGTCATCATACCATAGTGGATTCTCAATCACTTGGTAGCCTTCAAGAGGGGCTACACTTCTATCATGCCAAGACACACCACTATGTATTTCACCTTCATTAGTCATGCCAACCTCAAATAAGGGATTATCCTCAAAAACACATTTCACCTTAAAATTCTCATGTGAAGAACAAGGAATGGAATCGCAATTCAAGGATTCATCATTTAGGTGCAATTACTTCACATGACTATCCACAAGACCAACTATATCAATGTCATCACTAAATTGAGGTTTCTTAAGTTCATTACAAAACTCCTCATTTAGTGGGTCATCATTACACACAAGTTGATCAAGGTTGTGACAACCCTCTTACATTACTCCACACACCCTCTCCTTTTTACACTCTAGAGTTATCACATATCACACCCTTACTCCTCCCAATCTTTTGTCTCTCAATTTTATTGGAGTTTGGACAAGTGCCAAGGATCCCTTGTGACGGGTTTGGAGATCCCTTCAACTTTAGCCTCCACTTTGGTGCATAAGGAGTGGATGTGTTTTCTTCTCTAGGAGTTATTAAGGGAAACAAAAACTTCCCATTGTAGATCATGATGTACTTGTACCAATCTCGCTCATATGGGATATTATGGGTTCGAAACCAAGTTGACCCCAAATGTATGCCACAAGTATCCATTGGTTTTACACCACACCATACCTCTTCTTGGTATTCTCTAAGTGAAATGAGTACCCCTACTTGTTGATCAATCCAAAACCTTCTATGGTCAAGAATAGGATTTGGAATGGAATGTAAAGGTAATATAAGATATTCTACCAATTCACGGGATATGGCATTCGAAAAACTTTGATCATCAAGTACAAGATCAAATCCCGCGACCCCATTTATATTTAATTTTATTCCAAGAATTCACCTCATAGAGTCTTGCCTATCTTGGAATCTTGGATTCACTCTACTTCCTCTAACACCATTTCCATATCGCGTACAAAATACATTGGTATTAGGATAAGAATCATATATCATCGTATCTTGAGAAGTAGAAAATGTACCTCTTCTATAGCCCACACGACGTCTTCGAATTGGTACCAACCATACATCAATACCTTCTCTTTTAGGATAGGAAGTCGCACAAGACGAGGAAGGGCATTCAACCGCACAACTTCCATTTTCATCAAGATTTCCTTCGAAGGATTCACAAGACATACAGAAGGAAGCATTGTACCACACATCGCCTTCATACTCATGGTGTGGAGAATGAGAACTTTCATAACCTTCTTCTCCACTACAATATTCTCCACAAGATTCCTCTACCCTTTCAACATCATCACAAGAGCTATAAGCTTCATTCATCTCATATTTGTCTCCGGAGTAGTAGTTCTCTCCACCATAATGTTCATGAACACACGATCCTTCATAGACCTCATTGGCTCCATCATAGCCTTCATAGGCCTCAACATTAGAATCGTAGCCTTTATCGGTACAAACATAGCTTTCAATTTCATCATCACAAGTATTCGAAGCTATGGATGACATGATACCTTATATCTCCTTTTGTACCTACAAAACTAGCAAACAAGTTAGTAATAAAATTCTCATGCCACTCTTTATATGAACACTCACCTTCTACGGTGTCGTCCGAAAATTGATAGTGAACTAGCTCTGCTCAATCAATTCAAGGTTACCTATCCTTTGTGGAGGAGTGGATTCTTGTGAGTCTTGAAAAAAAGGATGACTTGAATGACTCTAAAGGGACTTGAATCAAGAAATTAATCAACGAAACAAGATAAGAAAACAAGAAGGAAGAAGCACGAAAGAATTTGGACTCAAGAATTAAGTAACAAAAAGTAGGAGAAACTACTTGTTGTTGCTTAATTTGGAGAATCAAAGAAATGATTTGATGTTTAAAAATTAATTAACAATTAATTAAAGATGTTAATTAGTTGTTAATTAGTAGAGAAATGGAAGAAAAATGAGTGTAGAAGAAGAGATGGACCAAATCTGACAATCAGAAAAGTTCTGAGGGACCCAATCTGACAGTCAAAAAAGTTTTGAAGGACCAAATCTGACACTTAGAAATAAGTTTAGGGGGCTGAAATTGACTTTTGCAAACTTGGACAGAATGCTTCAAATTTTAGGACCCCCAAAAAAAAACTAAGTGTAAAAACTTGCACATTTTGTGCTCTCTGAAAGTGGCTGACACGCGCCATGTGGCGCGACTGGGCTGGGTGACTGATGTGCTGTCACTGAGATGGCTGCTGCATGGCAGCTGTTGACTAGTCAACTGCTGATGTGGCATCCACGTGTTTTTTTTCCAGATTTCAATTTTTTTTTGAAATTCCACTTGTGGACCCAACAAACACCTTTGACCAACTTTAACTTGAGAAAATTGAATCAAATGTACCTTTTGCCTCCTTCTTCTTCAAGAACAACTTGAAAAATATCAAAAACACCTAGAACACCAAGAACACACACTAATCACCAACACCTTCAAATAAACTCAGAATTGGCTCAAACTTTAGGATTAGCTTCCCCTCGACTCGGGAAACAAATCCTAATAGTTTTTAAGCCTCAATTTTTTCCCCAATCAAGAGACCCACTTTCCAAGTTTGCAAGTTTTTAAAGCTTCAAAGTCCTTCAATGACAACTTTACTTTTACAACTCCAAATTAAATGAAATTTGAAATCTAGACTCAAAAAACACTAGGGAACAAGAATCTAGCGTCAAAAATAAGAAATCAAACAAGAAAACTTTTTGGATTTTTTTTTGAATGAATTTTGATTTTTTTATTTTCTTTTGAATTTTGAAGATATCAAAATTCCCAAGACTTAAATTTGTGGGAACAAACCTAAACCTAGCTCTTGATACCAAATGATAACGAAAATCAACAAACAAGAAGGAAAGAAGGAAAAAATATGTGGATTAACAACTAGAAATTGAAATTATGGGCAATAAAGGGCTAAAACCCTCATCTCCCAATTGATTTCAATAACTAAGAAATTAACCCTACTCAATCAACTAAGGAAACCAAATGAATTCCACCAATGGGTGACACTTTGATTAATTAAGCAAAAGAAGTTAACTAACAATTAAGAGAGTTCACCCTAATCACTCACTAATTCTTTAAGGGAATTACATTAATCACTAAGATAGCAACTACAAATTTAGAGTATCAATATTCAACATCAAAAACTTCCTTCAAAATGATGAAATACTACTACTTATACTTGGAAATAAGAAGACACTATCTATTACAATTTTGCCCTTAATGAAGTAAGGGCCTTGTTTGGTTATCTTCTTTTAGAAATTCTTGAATTCCTCCCTCCACCTCACTCCAATGGACCATCCACACATTGTAAGCTTTTCTTTGATGTTCTTCAAGCTTTTTCAATTCTTCCTTTTTTTTCATGAACATCACTTGTAGGTCTTGGAGATCTTTAGCTTGACTATGTGTGAAAGGCCTCGAAGGATATGTCATTCATGCTAGTATCAGGTTGGCTCGGGTACCATGCTTGGTATGAGTTTATTTAAGTGGACTGGGTTGACTGTTTGAAACTGTGAATGTTGTATAATGGTCCATGAGAGGCTAGGTAGTTGTATTTAAATGTGGGGTTGGTCCTTGAGTAAGCTAGAAATTGCATGTTCAACACTTAGGCATTTTCCTAGGGACCCTTAGTTGGCCTGGTCACTTATAAAAGGTATATGCTTATTGTCCTTGTTTGTTGTTATGATGGTTTTTGGGCCTGTTTCATGTATTAGAGGTACTTCGGGTTGTTGAGTTAGGGTGGTTGACTTGAACAAGGGATGGTAGTGTGGGTCTGGACTTAGCTGTCAGATGTAGGAAATAAGTGTGACTTGGGAAGTCAAGTATTAAGGGTAACTTGGAAGTCTAGTAATTAAGTGTGACTTGGGAAATCTAGTAATTAAGTGTGACCTGGGAAGTCTAGTAATTAAGTGTGACTTGGGAAGTCTAGTAATTAAGTGTGACTTGGGAAGTCTAGTATTAAGGGTAACTTGGGAAGTCTAGTATTAAGTGTGACTTGGGAAGTCTAGTGTTAAGTGTGATCGGAGAGACTCTAGACTGTTAGTAATGTGGCAAGGATGGAAGGGCGGGAAGCCTCTAATTGGTGGAGTTGGCAGCAAAACTGGGTAGGAAGACTTAGGGCAGAACGTACAGGTTGTAGCGGTAATAATACTAAAGCAACGGTGGATGGTGAAAGACTGAATTTCTTGTATCTTATTGCATATTTCTCTTGATTTCTTATATGATGGTATGCGATGGACTCGGGTCGACCGATGATGCCTACCGACTACCAGTACTTGTTGTTTGTACTGATACTACTGTTGCTATACCTTTTTGGGTATAGTATTATTGCAAGATCAGTGATGTTTCTTAGGTACAGGTCGATGGTGATCTCCAACAGCTTCTACTCTTCGTTTCCATGGCGAAAGTTGTGTCTTATTTTTGTATTTGTATTTTTCTCCTTTAGAGTTCTTGTACCTGTTTAAACTAGTTCCTAGGGAGGGTTGTATTCAAGATTAAAAAGGGTTTACTGTATTCAAATATCGTAATGTTTTCTTGTTTTTCAATATTAAAAGAGTTAGTTTCCTAAGTTTTGCATTACTTTCGCATTTACCTGTTGGATCGGGTGGTAAGGGTTCTCCTATCTATGTGTTTAGAGTAGGTGCTCGCACGGTCCGGTAGTTTGGGCATGACAGTTTCCATTCGTTGCTTTTTTCATTTAATGGTTGACCAATTATTGACCAAAAAGCGACGGACAAAAATCACGCTGCCTGTCGCTCTTTTTAAATAAAATTAAATATAAATAATGTTTTAATGTATTATATTTATTTATTTTTATTAAATATAAAAGCAACGGACAACGACATTATTTTAATTTTTTTTAATTTTTTTTTAATAATTACGATGATGTCCGTCGCTTTTATTAAAAAATATATAAATTATATATAAATAATATAAGCGCAAAAATCCACGAAAAAAATGACGGCAAATGAGACGTTGTCCGTTGCTTTTGTATAAAAATAAATATAAACTAAAAAAAATAGGAAAAGCGATGGACAACGTCGCTTTTTTAGAGCGATGTTGTCCGTCGCTTTTATGTCCGTGTCTTTTGGAGCTGTTTTAAGTAGTGATGGCTGGAAGACTCTTCTTAATTTCTTTTGGCAAAATAAAAATCACTAAGATGTCCGCTTCTATTAACAATATAACACGACCCGATTTCTCAGGTCATGAAGGCATCTACAATCCCCCAGTAGGCAAACCAATTCCCGTATCCCAGAACGGTTAGTAATGGGCTACTACCTAATCAATACACACAATAAGCAGAAATAAGCAGAAGCAGATGTAAGATAAAGACAATGCGGAAGAAAATAACCTGAATATATAGACATAAAGAACTACACCAACCCTAAGACTTGGTATCGATAGTACATGAGCTTCTAAATAGAATACAAGTGCTAGAAGTAACAAAATAATAAGTACAACTATCTCCGAATAAATAAAGAGTAGCAGTTCCCAAAAGATAAGATGTGGACAAGCCTCGATCGTTAGGTTCTCACACTAGTCTCGAGTATCCAAAAGCTACACGAGTCTCTACGCGATCAACAACGAAAGCTCACACTAATATCTGCACCAAAAAGATGCAGAAGTGTAGTATGAGCACCAATTTCTAAGCAATAGGTACCAGTAGGAATTATCGATCGACTGAGTGCATATAAGATATAAAAACAATAATATAGCAGATAACAAGGAAGTAGTCACTGAAGCAATAGAGAACAACATATGGAAACTAGCACGATGAATAGTCAATCAAGAGTTATAAGCATACAATGCTATCATAGAAAATATATATAACACAGAAACACATATGAAAGCTAGAAGAACGCACCTGGAATCCTTGCAACAACATTATATATAAAGACAGTTTAGAAACATGGCGGTATACCGGTAACCTCAAGTAAAAAGGGAAAGGAGGAAGGCAAGCCAACATATTCAAGCTAAAAGCAATACATGAACAGAATCATGCTAAAACACCATTCAAGATAAGAGGAACATGTAACCACCTCCCAATTTCTACCTAAGGTGGAATAAACTACGCCACAAAGCACCTAAAGCCATTACTCAGAACCACAAGAAAAAGGATAGGACTCCCTCGCTCACAACCGCCCAGAAGGCCACATAAACAGTGCCTCAAATCAATAAGGGACCCACTAATCCATCAACGATCAAAATATCCAACTATCGGAGTCTCAACAGGCTAGAACCCGCTAAATCACCAAATACCAAAGGCCATAACAAGTTCCATAAAACGACAGGAGTAATATAATCTACCTACAGTCCCAACAGCAGCCCATACAACCGAGGAACACAATCAAGTGAAAACAAACCCTCCGGCATCTCATACTACTGGAGAGTACACTGAACAAACAACAAGCAAGGGTGGAATCCAAACACAATATGCATGATGATGTGATATAATGGAACTGGTGATAATAACCCCTGTAAGCACCCCCCTACACCCGTAGGCCCTGTAGGAGGACCCATGGTGGGACATACCCACTACACCTCAACTGCACCGTATACCCCTCCTTCGGCACACTAAGCATATAGCCTTAGGTCCTGGACCAGTAGGGCCCATAGAGGTCCTAGACCACATACAATAATAAATGCAAAATCTTAAAGTTTAGATCAATAATCAGAATCTCGTAGTACGTGCCTGGAATTGAATCGAGTCTAAAACAGTAGTAGTAGTCTCAAACCCCCATAAGGGGTACCCGAAGTATATCCGGGTCTAAATATGCAGTAAAAGCATGCCCAACACTCTGGCACAACCGAGTCTAGTATCAATGTGAAAACTGCTGATAAAATCATCGTAATATCCTCTCTACTCCTAGAGGTTTCATAAAAAAATCAGTTTCAAAACCCCTTCATAATTATATTACCAAAAATGGGCCCTCGGGGCCATGTAGAGTTTAGTAAATCATGCAGAAAATACTTTGCATGAATGATATGCTCGCAAACAATAGCTTAGCCCAATGGCTCAATAACATTCCTATCGGTCCTGCACAGGCACAATCAATTCTACATCACAGATACCCAGCCTAAAGTAATATCATGATGTCCGAGACTCGTGTCCCAAATATCCCACCGTTTATGGTCTAGAGGCACATACAAGGCCACACGGGGCCTCAAGGGTAATATCACAACACGACAACAAATACTACAAACAACGTATGAAATAAACGGATAGAAGAGGCGGACTAGGTCTGAGGGTACCAACCTAGAAAACAGACCCAAGGATGCTAATTAATGCAGTTATAGACTATATACGCAAAGTCTAGGTAGGGAAGACCATAACCTACCTATCGTCTAACGACTAGCTGCGGGAACGGCATCGTCCAAGCTCGAACTGCTCTGAGAAGCTCCAATTCACAAAAAAACTATCAGCACAATAATCTATGCATCAAAATAAAACCAATGATACCCATATTGCTATAAGTGTAGCCAGGTCAGAATTTAGGTCAAAAGCGGGCCCGTGGGGCCCATAACCCGAAATTAGAAATGGAAAGAAGCACAATGATCATAACAATCTAGAGAGTGTGTGCTCCAAAAATGAGCAAATTAAGCCAAGAGAAGGGGGCTCAAAACAGCCTGCTCAAGTAAAGAATTAAAGAAATTTCAAGAATAAACTGGAAATAAAATGGGGAATTCGCTTACCATGATGACATGGAATACGCCAAAGAAGTGAATCCACCGAATCCTCGAACATGCAAGCCAAGATGAGCAGCTTCTACAAGGAATTTTTCTAAGCTTTAAGAATCACAACAATGGAGGTTTTGCAAATGGAGAAGGAACAACTTAGGGGAGGAAGGAGACTTACCAATGATAAGAGAGCGATAAAATCCGCCAACTAAATGAATTTCCCAAGTTCATAACTGGTGGGGAGCAACTGATTTGAGAGAAAATATGAGTTTAAAGTTGTGAAAATATGAGAAACAAAGTTGGAAAATGAAGAGGGGTAAGAGTTTATAGTGCTAGAACCCACGCCAGCGCCTTCGCGGTAAAGGAGCGCTACAGCGCTGGAGGAAGGCAGGCACTGAGGGAACCATCGAGCTAAGACAGTGCCATCGCGCTGGCCGGCTGGAAGGCACTAGGGTGCTATCATGCTGGCATGGCGCCATCGGTGCTGATGGCACATGTAGGCTAGCGCGATCGCGCTGCCTGGGCACCATCGGTGCTGAAGGCCCAGCCTGCAACAAAAACCAGCAAATGCTAAAATTTCAATGGGGTATTCTGAGCACAATCGGAATCGGTTAATCGAAAACCAATAATGCTATTAGAGTGGAAACGACGTATCAAACTTGATAGAATTGATGAAACTTCCATACGAGATTGTCTCAGAGGAATGTTGACCAAAGTCAGCACTAGCTAATGCCAACCAAACATCCAAAATGAGCCCGGCTGACCCGAGACTTGAATCAACCAACCAACTACCTAACACAAACTTAGCATTCCAGAGCTAACAGCGCTGGCAGAATTTTCATCCGAGGCCGCCTTCTCCGAATATTGACCAAAGTCAACAGAACAAGCCCAACTGTCCTAAAAATATAGAATGAGAGAATTCCAAGCTGAAAGCCTCTCAAATCCCGACCAAAGGTCCCACTAGACCAAAGTTCACGCTCCAGAGCTAACAGAACTATCATAATTTAATTCCGAGCACGATAGCTAGAAATGTTGATTGAAGTCAACGATTTCTAAAGTTAAAGCTCTAAAATAGGGAAACGGCCATAATGACCAAGAAAACGGCCAGCAAACGGCCCAGGCACCGAACTACCGGTCCCAGCAAGCCATAAATGACTTAGAACCGCTATTGGCAAGCTCTAACAGTACAAAGAAGGTGAAATGTATAAATGGACAGAAGGGTCATTACATCTTCCACTACTAAAGAGACTTTTATCCTCGAAACTCAAGAAAGAAGGAAACAACAGAGACTAAGGAACTGCGGATACAAAGCCTGCACCATAATCATGCAGCTTCACACAAGTCAAACACTCGAGGCACCCTCGAAACATCAACTGACCCACCAGAGATCTGTAGTTCCTGCTACACTCAACCTCGAACGAGGTAACCTTTACACTCAGACTCTATCCAAGCTAAGCTCTAGTCTACTAATCGGTAACATCCAAAATACCAACCCGTAGCATATCTTCAAAAATTGGAGTAACCTGTCCCGACTGACCATCAACTAATAAAAAGATGTTTTTGTTAAGATTAATCATAACACCTGAACCCATAACCAACAATCGGAGCTCAACTAAAACTCGCACACCAGGGTTAGAAAAGGTATGCATGAACACCTTGTATCAATAGAGAACCTCCCAACTATAGAATGAAACCAACCTCACTGAACCGTGCCAAGCATGAATTGACTGAAAGCGAATGAGACAGGGAAACCTTCCCAAAAGACCCAAACCAAAACTAAGATCCTGCAAGGAGTGTGGTAATCCTACCACGAAGTCCTTAGCCATCAACTAAGCTCCAAACTCTCAAAAATACTGTTGCTTCTCTGAACACTTGAACACTACTCAAACTTTAAGATTACCACACTAGTTCTCACCTCAAGAAAAAGTCCACCATGCCACGAATATCAAGTAAAATACCCCGTAGGCAAAGGAAAGATGTCTGAAGTCCAAGGTCGCCACCTAGCTGTTGAAATTTGCATAATCCATCAATTCACCTCTCTAGCTCTAAACAACCACCCTACTGCATCAGCACACAAACCACCAACCTTGAAGCATATAATATACCAAGCTTCTAGACCACACTGGCTGAGTTTAACCAACACTAGAATCCCATACAACAGATAACCACTCGGAGAGTTAGCTAATCAAACCTCAACTTTCAGCACACGAAGGTGGCCATCACTCTCAAAGTACCACTCAAATCCAAAGTAGCCCTGCCAGCTTCAACCTGCCCAACCTGATCACACATAACATACAACCACTGATCCTCAAACTGACACTGCTGATCTGTCCAACCCAAGTGTAATGAACCTCATATTGATAAGAATCCCGCTGAGATCTGGAATGTCTAGTCTAATCCAATGGTTAGCCATGGACTGGATGTCCAAGGCTAACAACCACTCCAAAACCAAAGCAAAGAAGCTAAGCTGCCCGAACCCACTGCTTTTCGACACAAGGATGCTGCAACCAAAGAGAAACTCCCACGAACCATACGATGTAACCTTCTAACCCACGACTCTGAAATCCAACTCCAATTGCCAGTCAATGCCTCTGTTGAACCCATGAGTAGACCCATATGCTGTCGATGAACACTTAGGAACTGTTGCCAACTAGGATCTAAAGATACAAGTTGCCCAATCCGTAGGTGCTATTGGAACTTGGGTCCTACAAAGAGTATAACAAGGAAGCCACAATAGATGCAACAAGCTTCCAAAGGTAGTACTAGAAATAAACACTACCTCGATCTCATACTAAAAAGAAATCTAACCTCGAATTCATCTAAGGCAATGCAACTATAATCTGCATTCGATCGAATCAAGTCACCAACACACAAGCCAAAGCAATCCCACGGTTATTACCTTGGTCAACTACTAGAACACATACATACACGCAAGGAGTCATCACCACCCCTTTGTCAACCAAACAAAACCCTTCCCAAGGATAGACTGAATTCCACAAATTCTTTCTCAAAAGACTCTGGAGCTGATCCCTTAGATCCCTACTTCTATGTTGTCAACACTCAATAAGGCAGGAGAAGAAAAGGCCGAATGCCTAACCCAACAAAAATACTAAGATCATATCTCAACCACGATGCTGCAGTCAACACTTAGCCAAAATGCTATAGCCACAGATCAATCATAATGCCACAACCAAGAACTCAACTAGAGAACCACGATCGAAAGTCATCCCAACTGGGACTGGGGAAAACAAGAAGACAACCCAACAAGACAAGAAACTGAAGAAAACCATGGGAACAACCCACATACCTGTCAATCCTCTAAACCAACAAAACAAAGAGGGTCGACTCTAATCACTCGAGAAAACACAACCAACCAATGCTCAGTAGCATAACCAATATCACTCGACTTAATACAAAGCCTCAATCTCTGGCACAACCACCGGTTCACACCAAACCAACCACAAGACCTCTAGCAAACGATAGATAACGGGCTAGGTGACAACTATCTAGGGCCGCTGGAAAAGAAAGACTAAAACCAAGCCTAGAACCACAACCAACTAGAAACGAGGCTAACAAGACCTACCCATGAGCTACAACCTGGGTCCGTAGTACCCGAAGCACTGGAGTGATCCAGTAGCCGGGAAAGGGCCTTTTGCATCTATCAATCAAATGAATGCTAAAATTTTCTCACCAACCAAGCTATCCCAAGCTGATTTGGCTAAACAAAGGACTTGGTGATTAGTAGCTGGTTCAACAAGAGCATATGGAGGTCTTATCCGGTCGATGGACGTCTCATTTGATCCTGGTTTTGTCAATGACAACAGCCTAAGGTCATTTCCTACAGAGAAAGCGGCTAACTACCTACAAATTCTGACCTGGACCCTTCTATTGCAATTATAAGCTTCTTGATGTACTTTATCGTATAAAGGTCAAAGTAGGCCGAAACGGACAAATTCATTGTAAGTCTTTCGGCGTCTTCCTTATGTGTGATGCATGTGCCCTGTTCAAATAGACTATTCTTGTCGTTTAGTAGCATTCGAATGGTTTATCTTGGAAAAGAAATTCTTGAGGATTATATTCGTACTGGTTTCTCATGTGGAACCATAGAAGGAATTCAATCACTACTAATTGGTATCTTTATTTATGCAGAAATCACCTCTCAAGGATATCTCACCCCACCCCTACTAAATAATAATCTACCAAGAAATTAAATGCATAAACACTACAACTCAAGTAGTAAAACAACTAAAAAAGGAAAATAGGTAGGCATGTAAACCTATACATGAAGAAGAGGTAGATTCACAATGCAACCAACACTAGCACTAGTCGAAGGTAAACAAAGCCGTACCTGATGCAACGATATCAGGAACCTCTACCTCTAGCCCACTAAGAGGAGCATCAGTCTGACGGTGTCTAGCGCTGGACTGAGTAGTTGATGCTAAAGGTTCTGCCATCCCTCACTAGGGAAAGTCTCTAAAATAGTGACCAACCACTCAAAATCGTAACAACCAAAGGAAGCCCGACTCTTATGTACAGTACATGTCAACTCTAGAAGGATACCTGAACCACCTAGCTGTAAGCCGCTTCTAACCATCTGGGAACTGCCCCTACAACTATGTGCACTACCTCTCGCTGCCTGGGGGCCACCCATACTACCCTGCACTCTACCTATAGCCGGTGGAACTGGAGCCTTGGGAAATAACACATGCTGACCTTGCTGACTTGAAGGTGAGATCGTGGGGCAATCCCTAAAAAAGTGCCCATGCTCACTGCACTAAAAACAAATTCCACTGAATACATACGGGTAGAAAGATCTCACTGAGCCTGATCGGACACCACAACCTATATGTCCTAAATGCAAACCCCAAGAACCCTGACCTGTACCATGTATACTCTGCTCAACATGCTCTGCACAACCACCCTCTGGAACCTTTGGAGCAACTGAAGCTGGTATGCTAGCTAAGAAGTAATAGAATTGATCCCTAACAGAGAATTCCTTACCTCGAGTCTGAAAACCTCGAAAACTATCCTGACAGTGACACTTCTTACCACTACCTCCATAAGTCTCATGACATAAACCCTCAATAGCCCAAGAATGATCAACTACCTAAAGAAAGGTCATCCCAGCTGTAACCAAGTGCTCGTCGCTAAATAGAGCAGTGAAATCAAACCTTCTACAAAGCTCTAAACTCTCTCAAACTCTGCAGGCATAGTCCTAGTAGTACGCCTAACCATCTCGTGAAACCTCACCTCATTCTCCAATACCAACATACAACCCTACTGAAGAACAGGAAGCTCAACCCTAACTGAAGCACCCCTCAAAGAACCGGGTATTGAAACATCCATCAAAGGACTCAGAGTCCTAGCCATTGTGTCCTGAAGAACTGGGGTAGCATGAAACACTATGGAGGTTGAGCTAGCCCCAAACCCCTTATCTGATGCAGTAAACTCTCACCTTGAAATCCTGGCATTGGCAGAAGCACTGAAGTAATAGGCGCAGAAGCCTCGACACCACCGGCTATCGTACTCATCTTAGGCATCTGAGAAATAATGAAACAATCAAAGTTTAGATGTCAATAGATCCAGGAATGCACGATAAGGAGCCATGAATATGGAACTTTTCCTAATAATGCCCTGTAGCCTCCTGCAGATGGGATACAAATGTCATCGTACCGATCTATGAGACTCTACTTAGACACTTGCTTCTATACCATGACACCGGTGAACCTAGAGCTCTGATACCAAGCTATCATGACCCAATTTCTTAGGTCATGATGGCACCTACAACCCCTAGTAGGTGAACCAATCCCTGTAGCCCGAAATGGTTAGTAATGGGCTACTACCTAACCAATACGCACAATAAGAAGAAATAAGCGGAAGCAGATGTAAGATAAAGAGAATGCGGAAGCAAATAACCTAAAAATATAGACATAAAGAACTACACCAACCCCAAGACTTGGTATCAATAGTATAAGAGCTTCTAAATAGAATACAAGTGCTAGAAGTAACAAAATAATAAGTAAAACTGTCTCCAAATAAATAAAGAGTAGCAGTGCCTAAAAGATGAGATATGGACAAGCCCTAGTCGGCAGGTGCTCACCGTAGTCTCGAGTATCCAAAAGCTGCACGAGTCTCCACGTAATAAAAAATGAATGCTCACACTAATATCTGCACCAAAATGATATAGAAGTGTAGTATGAGCACTAGTTGCAATGCAATGGGTACCCAGTAGGCATCATCGGCCGACCAAGCGCATATAGGATATGAAAACAGTAATATAGCAGATAATTAGAAAGTAGACACTAAAGCAATATAGAACAACACATGGAAACTAGCACGATGAATAGTCAACCAAAAGTTATAAGCATATAATGCTGGCATATAAACTATACATAACACAAAAACACAGGTGAAAGAGAGAAGAATGCACCTGGAATCTTTGCAATAATAGTATATATAAAGAGAGAGTTTAGAAATATGGCGGTATACCAGTAACCTCAAGTGAAAAGGGAAAGAAGGAAGGCAAGACAACATATTCAAGCTAAAAGCAATACAGAAACAGAATCGTGCTAAAACACCATTCAAGATAAGAGGAATAGGTAACCACCTCCCAATTTCAAACCTAAGGTGGAATAAACTATGCCACAAAGCACCTAAAGCCATTACTCAAAACCACAAGAAAAAGGACAGGACTCCCTCGCTCATAACCGCCAAGAAGGCCACATGAACAGTGCCTCAAATTAATAAGGGACCCACTAATCCATCAACAATCAAAATATCCAACAATCGGAGTCTCAACAGGATAGAAGCTGCTAAATCACCAAGTACCGAATGCCATAACAAGCTCTATAAAATGACAGGAGTAATATAATATACCTACAGACTCAATGGCCGCCCATATAACCGAGGAACACAATCAAGTGAAAACAAATCCTCTGACACCCCATACTATCGGAGCGTACACTGAACAAATAGCAAACAAGGGTGGAATCCAAATACAATATACATGATAATGTGATATAATGAAACCGGTGATAGTAACCCATGTATGCACCTCTCTCAGCACCCATAGGCCCAGTAGGAGGACCCAAGGTGGGATGTACCCGCTATACCTCAGTGCACCGTATACCCCTCTTCTGACATACTAGGCATGTAGCCTCAGGTCCTAGATTGGAAGGACCCATGGAGGTCCTAGACCATATATAGTAACGAACGCAAAATCTTAAAGTGTATATTAATAATTAGAATTGCATAGTACGTGCCCAAAATCGAACCGGGTCTAAAATAGTAGTAGTAGTCTCACACCCCCATAAAGGGTGCCCGAAGCGTATCCGGGTCTAAATATGCAGTAAAAACATGCCTAGCACTCCAGCGCAGCCAAGTCTAGTATAAGTGTTAAAACAGGTGATAAAATCATCATAATATCCTCTCTACTCCCAGAGGTTTCATAAATAGATCAGTTTCAAAACCCCTTCATAATCATATTACTGAAAATGGGCCCTCAGGGTCATGCAGAGTTTAGAAAACCATTTATAGTAGACCCAAAGCTAAATCAGTAGTAACACATGCAAAAAATCCTTTGTATGAATGATATGCTCGCAAAAAATAGGTTAGCCCAATAGCTCACAAACATTCCTATCCGTCCTGCACAGGCACGATCAATTCTACAACACAGATACCCAACCTATAGTAATATCATGATGTTCGGGACTTGTGGACATTCCTAAATATCTGACCGTCTATGGGCCAGAGGCACATACAAGGCCACACGAGGCAGCAAGAGAAATATCACAATACTACAATGAATACTACAAACAATGCATGAAATAAATGGACAGAAGAGGCGGATAAGGTCTGAGGGTACCAACCTAGAAAACCAACCCAAGGATGCTAATTAATGCAGTTATAGCCTATATACACAGAGTCCAGGTAGGGAAGACCATAACCTACCTGTCGTCCGATAACTAGCTATGGAACGACATCATCCAACCCCAAACTGCTCCAAAAAGCTCCAATTCATGAAAACACTATCACCATAATAATATATGCATCAAAATAAAACCAATGATACCCATGTTGCTACAAGTGTAGTCGGGTCAGAATCTGGGTCAAAAGTGGGCTCGCGGGGCCTACAACCCAAAATCAGAGATGGAAGAAAGCACGATGATCACAAAAATCTAAAGAGTGTGTGCCCTAAAAATGAGAAGATTTATCCATGAGAAGGGGGATCAAAATAGCCCGCTTAAGTAAAGAATTAAAGAAGAAATTTCAAGAATAAACCAGAAATAAAATGGAGAATTCGCTTACCACGATGAGATGGAATACGCCAAAGAAGTGAATTCACTAAATTCGTGAACATGCAAGCCAAGACGAGCAGCTTCTACAAGGAATTTCTCCAAGTTTTAAGAATCACAACAATGGAGGTTTTGAAAATGGAGAAGGAACAACTTTGGGGAGGAAGGAGACTTACCAACGATGAGAGAGCGATAAAATCCGCCAACTAAATGAATTCCCCAAGTGCAGAACTGTTGGGAGCAACTGATTTGAGAGAAAATATGAGTTTAAAGTTGTGAAAATGTGAGAAACAAAGCTAGAAAACAAAGAGGGGTTAGAGTTTATAGTGCTGGAACGCAGGCCAATGCCATCGCGCTATAATGCTGGAGGAAGGCAGTCGTTGAGGCGCCATTATGCTAAGACAACCCCATCACACTGGCCAGCTGGCAGGCGCTGGAAAGCTAACACATTTGTAGATGCCATCGACATTGATGGCACATGTAGGCTAGCGCGACCACGCTGCTTGGGTTCCATTGGCGTTGAAGGCCCGACCTGCAACAAAAACCTACAAATGCTAAAACTTTAATGGGGTATTTCGAGCACAATCGAAACTCGATACTCAAAATCAATAATGCTATTAGAGTAGAAACAATGTTCCAGACTTAATGGAATTAATGAAACTTCTATATGAGGTCATCTTGGATGAATGTTGATCCAAGTCAACACTAGATAACGCCATCCAAACATCCAAAATGAGCCTGGCTCACCTGAGACTCAAACTAACCAACTACCTAACACAAACTCGGCATTCCAAAGCTAACAACACTGGCAAAATTTTTATCCGAGGCCGTCTTCTCTGATTGTTGACCAAAGTCAACCAAATAAGCTCAACTAGCCTAAAAACACAAAATGAGAAAAAATTCCAAGCTGAAAGGCTCCCGAATCCCGACCAAGGATCTCACTAGACCAAAGTCCATGCTCTAGAGCTAATGAAACTGTCGGAATTTGATTCCAAACACAATAGCTAAGAATGTTGACTGAAGTCAACGATTTTCAAAGTTAAAGCTCTAAAATGGAGAAACGGCCATAAGACAAAGCAAATGGCTCGGGCACCAAACTACCGATCCCAACAAGCCATAAATGACTTGTGGCCACTACAAGCAAGCTCAGACAGTACAAAGAAGGCAAAATACATAAATAACCAAAAGGGTCATTACACAATAGGATCTTTATTGGCCCATAACTGTCACGCCTCGAGGCTACCCCCTGGATGTAATGCGAGACTCGAGAACACAAGTTCTCCCAAGCTAATCCTTGGCCTTAGAATGACTTAAATACATCCATTACATTTAAAGTGGAATCTTAATAAGAGATAATGAGCAAAATCCATATATAAAAATTGAAATACAAGTCTAGGAGATAAAGCCTGAAAAATAAGCACCAACTGTCTAACTATGTCTGAAAAGCCTCTAAAACTGATAGAGTGGGTTGCTGAGATAAGACCCCAGCTAAGTCCAAATAGTTAAAGGAAGACATAAAGTAACTAAACTCATACTAGTCCTCGAAGGATAAGGACTCACCAACAATGACTGGAAATCCTGCGGTCTCTAGCCATGAGCTTGAGAACGATCGCCTGAATCTGCATCATAATAGGATGTAACATAAGAAGTATGCATTAGTACTATAGGATGTATCGAGTATACAAGCTTATTCAACATCATTGTAAAATCATACTTGGAAAAAGCATTTTTAAAACTGAGTTCATGCATTGGTAGAAGAAATCATAAGTAAATATTATAATTTGAACATAAGTCATAAACAAGGAGCCAAGCTTCAAAACAAGATATCATATAACTTAGTAGCTTAAAATTATTATTATGTGAGTTTTTCTTAGCCGACATTAAACCATGTTGATCACCATAGAGTCTAGTGTCATACACCCATACTGAAAAGGGTTGTCCTAACCATCCAAGGTTAGAACCATAACCATAAAGGATCTTGAAGTGAGCCACAAGGGCAACCTGTGGTGGGAATGTAGATTTGGACTTGGGTTATCTAGAACCCTCATCGCTTGGTGCTAAATAATACTCCCAAAATAAATCATAGTGCTCACATAACATGTGATATATCTAGATGTCAAAACTTATTCATAGTCATAATGGCAAACCCGGATGTCATACTACTCACAAACCTTGCTTTTGAAAAATAGTTTGTGAGCATTGATGGCATGTTAGGATGTCCTATTATTTATAATAGATCATATCTTAAAGTCTTGTATGGCACTAGTTCAAATGTATAATGGTACAAAAATTCATAAATTTAGGAACTAGGCATGCAATTTCTTAAAATACATAAGGTCATGTTATCTAAACATGCCAATTTTCTTAAAACAAGCCATACATGTAAAATTAGGATAGGGTTATCCTTCAAATCATGAGATAAATAAATACTTGTAAAAACCCATACAAAATCATGAAATTAGAATTAGACATTATATGATAACATTAGAAAAATCATGTAATTGGGTAAGAACCCTAACTTGAGAAATTCATAATTTCAAAATAGAGACTGGGGTTTTGGGCATAAGGGTAAAAAAAATCCCTTATTGAATGCCCACACACCTGAACTTGGAGCTTTCTTAACTTAGAGCTTGAAGATGGAAGATTTGAGAAGGAACCCTAGGTCTTGGAGCTTGAGATAATTGAACTTCTTTTCTTCTTTTGGCACTTGATTGAGAGAATGGGAGAGAACTAGGCTAAGTGGGAATAAAACCCATTTAATTAGGCCTAAAATAACTTAACTTAGGAGCTTAAGAAGTGAGGAATCACAAAAATATCCCAGGGATTTAATTCTGAAAAACTATTAAAAATTCTCGGCCTAGGTTTTACGGATGAAGTTTATGGCCCACAGACAGGACCACAAATTATAGGTGGAGGTTGTGGTTTCCTGGACAAAATGACAGGCTGCGGGTATGATTTCCACGGGCAAGGTATATAGCTCGTGGAAAGTTCCACGGACCATAGAAACCTTCTATGGTTTCAGAGGAAATAGATAACCCTCAGATCTGATTCCATGAGGGGAAACCACGGTCCGTGGTTTGATTCATGACCCATGAACTCCAGTCATGGTTTCATATCAGAGGATGGCTCTACATGGTTCATTCTATGAGGCATTTCCACCGCCCATGTTTCCATCCATGGATTATATACCCTAGAACTTTAGAAAATTTAGAAATTCTAAGTTTGCAAGCTGGTTCTAATTCTGGGGTGTTACAGTAACAAAAGCTGGTAATGCATGGAAAAAGGCAAAATCACAGATACTTTTAGCAGCCATTATATAAGTTGTTAAAAAGACTTCTTATACTGGCAATTGAATAGGTTTTTACTGACAATAAGAAAGGCCATAAAATGTCTAACCTAAAATATTTTGGGGGTGTTTTAGTATCCATTTTAATTGCCATTAAAGCTCATAGACATTTAGCGGCAATAGTAAGGGTCTTTACCAATATTTGATGTAATGGCCATTAAAACTTTTAGTGATGCCAGCTTCATCGGCCAATAACTAATTGCCGGTAAAAGCTTTTGCAGCAATATTTAGTGCCGCTACAGAGCATATTAATTACCGCTAAAAGACCTTTTTGTTGTAGTTCTCCTCCTCTTCACCCTCTTAAAAACCTTCCTTTCTACTTTCTCCTATTCTTTCAACCTTCTCCCTCACTCCTTCAATGGCAAAAAAATAGAATTTCTCCCCTAAAATCTCTAGAAAGAGTTCTTGTCTCAAAAAAAAGAGGAAAGCCTCTTCACCCGTTCCTTTGGATTCAAATTGCTTTGAACAATCCCTTTCCCAATTTTCTTTTGACTCTTCCCATCCTCTGTTGGAAAAACACTCTGAACCCTTTGATTATTTTGGCAGTTCTAAAAAAAAGGTTAAGTGTGATTTTGACAGTTCTCTTGATGTCAAAATAGATTTTTGAGACCCTCTAATAAAATCCTCTTTCGATCTCTCAAGAAGAAAACCCTCGTGCATGGTCGTATCAGTGATCTCAATTTACTCAAAACTCTTCATTGCCCCATCAAGCCATTATTTAAAGAACAAGGGTGGATGAACTTGTTCTCTACCACTCCCAAAGTGGTGTATGAACCCCTAATTAATTTTTTCTATGTAAATCTGAGATCTTTCACAGCCGATAAACTCGATACTCTGGTTCTTGGTAAGCATATCTTCCTTGATTGTGGTGTGTTTGATGCTATCTTCTGTATTCACTACTCTGTCTACTCTACCTCATCAAAAAATCCTTGGACCTCTGATTTTGATATCACTATTAATCATACAAAGTAGTTTATTGTTTTAGAATCCTCTAAGAATTTACCCTCTTATCTTGGTCCTAAAGATCTGTTTCTTGAAAATAGGGTGATTGCTCACATAGTTTCTACCACCCTTCTTTTTCGTGCTGGGTCTTACTCCACCCTATCTCAGCATGATTCTTTACTTACTTACTGCCTTCTCTCCCACCAAAAAATTAATTTATCCACTTTCCTCTTTAATTTCATGATTGACTTTACCTTGGATCCTTCCAGTCTCCCTTATGGACTTCTAATTACTCGAATCCTGGAAGCCAACAACATTTGCCTAGATGACTTCTCTGCTGTTCCTATCAAGAAGTGTTATAACCACAGGGCCTTTGTTAGCATAGGTTACACTCGTTCTGGTAATTTGTTGATTGTCAAAACTAAAGGATGTCCTATTACCACTTCTCACCTTGTTGGTTCCACTCCTCTTGAGCCTAGTCCCTTCAACTCCAATGATGTACTTAATAGATTGGCTGATGTGGAATCTAAGCTTTATGATCTCAAGGACCTCTTGTTTTCTTCTCACCTTCAACTAGACAAGGTAAGGTACGTCTCTAAGGAAATGCAAATTGATATTGCTCGTATACATCTCAAGCTCGATCAAGTGATCAAGGAAGCAATCAAGGTGGCTTCTCAGATTTAGACTTGTATGTATACTATCTCTACATCTCTTACAAATCAGTTTACCAACTTGAAGGATGCTACTGTGAATAGTCTGACATATTTCCTACGTCATTTTCATCTCGATGCCCTTGCTCATTAATCTTTTACTGACACTTTTGAACAATATTTCGTTATATTTTCTGGCATGTAACTGAGCCTAAGCTTAGACTCTGGTTGTTTTGCTCTGTTTTTATGCCTTATGTGTTTTGCTTTTTTGCCTTTGTTGTGCTTTTGGCATGAATTGGTTGCGTCTATGCTTTAGTTGTGTTTCCTTGCTTGTATTTTTGTTTTTTAA
Source organism: Jaltomata sinuosa (assembly GCA_003996215.1). Classification (NCBI taxonomy): domain Eukaryota; kingdom Viridiplantae; phylum Streptophyta; class Magnoliopsida; order Solanales; family Solanaceae; genus Jaltomata; species Jaltomata sinuosa. The sequence continues at coordinate 180,751 of QJPP01002551.1, read as the reverse complement.
TGATTCCAAATGGGGAGAATACTATAGGCAGGGGGAGTATTGTCTAGTTGATTGAACAATGCAAAACACACAGTCGACTATGGAGCATTCAGTCAACTAGGTAGTGGGAGCAAACACATCTGCTAAAACACGGAAGTTGATTACATGTACACTGCTAAAAATTGTCATCATAAAAAAGGGGGATATTGTTAGTGTTATTTTAATGAGTGACAATTTGCATGTGCAGGAAAATAAGAATCAAAGACTCAAGCAACATGTGAACAACAAGGATGACTGACTTACCAAATAAGTCACTATATCAAGTATCATAGTTCTTGGAATATTGAAGTCAAGAAAGGAAAGCTAAAGGAGACTAAAGTCAAGAAAGGAATGAAGTACCAAGAAACATTTCTCATAAAGGATTAAATCAAACAACATTAATGAGTCAAATTACTCGCCTCCATGAAAGGAAGAAATCCTTATCAGAATGGATTAAATCAAGAAGCATTAATAAGTCAAAGATTGCTAGCCTCCAAGAAAGGATAAAGATCAAAAGTTAATGATGATTTGAAGAGACTTCCATCAGTCCACCCTTATTCTTGGAAACACGATCTCTCATATCCTTTTCCAAGGATCAAATTGCTTGGGTTGCCTTCTTCACCAAAGCTCTTCTCCAATGGCTAACTAATCCCCTATAAAGCCTTTGATGATTGAAGAAGTAGATATACAAATCGTCTCTACCATATCAACTTCTTTTTTGTACTTTTATTAAACATTATTTTACCTTGTGTTTTTGTAATGACCCTTCCAGTCATTTATGCATTTTTTCCTTTTTTGTACTGTTAGAGCTTTCCTGTAGTGGCCCCAAGTTAATTATTGCTTGCTGGAACTGGTAGTTTGGTGCTCGAGCCATTTGTTTGGTCTTTTTGGCCGTTCCTTATTTTAGAGCTTTAGACTTTAAAAATCGTTGACTTCGGTCAACATTCTTGGTATACATGCTCGAAATTGAATTCTTACAATTCTATTAGCTCCAGAGCATGGACTTTGGTCTAGTGGGAACTTTGGTTGGGATCCAGGGGCTTTTCAGCTTGGACTTCTCTCTCGTTCTGTGTTTTCAGGCCAATTGAGCTTGCTTAGTTGACTTTGGTCAACATTTGGAGAAGCCAACCTCGGATGGAAATTCCATCAGCACTGTTAGCTCCAAAATGTCATGTATGGGTTAGATAGGTGGTTGGTTTGCATCCCGGGTGAGCCAGGCTCATTTTGGATGTTTGGTTGGTCCTAGCTATTGTTGACTTGGGTCAACATTCTTCTGAAACGACCATGTATGGAAGTTTTGTCGACTCTGTTGAGTCAAGAACGTCATTTCCACTCAAGTTGCACCTTTGGTTTGTGTATATCAGGTTTCAATTACGCCCGAAACATCTCGTAGAAGTTTTTTTTTGCTGGTTTCCTGCAGCAGAAGATTGTTCAGCGCCAAAGGCACCCGGGCAGCGTGATCGCGCTAGCCCATGATTTTCCCTTCAGCGCAATCATGCCAAGGCAGTGTGATTTCACTGGTCTATAATCCTCCCTTTAGTGCGATCGTGCTCCTTTAGCACGATAGCGCTGGCCTACTCCCATGCCCATAAATTTCTATTTCTTTATTTTTCCAGCCTCTGTTTCATAATTTCCCTAACTCCAAATCAGTTTCTACTCTCTAGAAATTGCTCCAAGATAGTTCTAAGCTTTGGGGAATTCTTAAAATTGGCTAACCACCTTGCTCCCTTATCGTTTTGGTAAGCTTCTTCTTCCCCAATTTGCTTTTTCTCCATAAGTAAACTCCATGGATGACTTTCTTGAAAGTTTGTGGAATATTCTTGATTGTAGCTGCTCGTTCTTGGTTGCATGCTCGTGGGTTCAGAGAATTCACTTTTTTGGCGTATTTCATCTCATCGTGGTAAGAAAATTCTCCATCTTATTTCAAGTTTTCTTTCTTAAATTCCATCCTTAATTCTTCACTTGAGAGGGATGTTTTGAGCCCTTTCTCTTGGCCAAACTCGCTCAAATTCTGAGCATACACTCTTGGGCTTGTTGTGATTATCGTGTTTCTTTCTATTTTTAATTTTGGGTTATAGGCAAACGGGCCCGCTTTTGACCTAAATTTTGGCCCAGCTACACTTGTATCAATGGGTATCGTTGGTCTTATTTTGGCGCATTGGTTATTGTATTGATAGTATTTTCACAATTTGGAGCTTCCCGAAGTAGTTCGAGCTTGGATGATGCCATCCCTGAAGCTAGTTGTCGGACGACAGGTAGGTTATGGCTTTCCCTACCTAGACTCTGCGTATATAGGCTATAACTGCACTAATTAGTATCCTTGGGTGGGTTATTTTAGGTTGGTACCCCAGACCTTCTCCATCTCTTTGGTGTATTTATTTCATATGTTGAATGTAGGATTTGTGTAGTATTATATATTACCCTTGTGGTCCTGTGTGGCCTTGTATTAACTCTGGAACATAGATGGTGGGTTATTTGGGAATGTACGCGAGTCCCACATATAAAGATATTATTATAGGCTGGTTATATCTGTTGTAGAGCTGTTGAGCCTGTATAGGGACGGTAGGAATGTTCGTGAGTCATTGGGCTAACCTATTGTTTACGAGCATATCATTCATGAAAAGGCTTTTTTGCATGTTTTTCTACTGATTTAGCTTCGGGCGGACTATAAATGTTTTTCTAAACTTTACAAGGCCCTGAGGGCCCATTTTCGATAATATGACTTGAAAGGGTTTTTAAACTGGCCTTTATGAAACCTCTTGGAAAAAAGAGGATACTACGATGATTTGATTACCAGTTTTCACATATACTAGGCTCGGCTGTGCTAGAGTACTAGACTTGATTTACTACTATTTTAGACTCGGATATGCTCCGGGTTCCATTTATAAGGGTTATTGAGACTCGATTACTGATTTAGACTCGAATACACTTTGGGCACCCTTTGATGGGTTTTTGAGATTACTACTACTCATTTAGACCCGGGTCAAAGCTGCTCTTGATTGACTATTCTCCGTGCTAGTTCCTTGTGCTTTCTCTATTGCTTTGGTGACTACTTTCTTACTATCTTCAATATTACTATTTTTTTAATCTTATATGCCCTCAGTCGGCCGATGATTCCTACTGGGTACCCATTGCTTAGCAATTGGTGCTCATACTACACTTCTGCATATTTCTGGTATGGATATTTATTGAGCTTTCGATGTGGATTGCATTGGAACTCGTGCAACTTTTGTATATTCGAGACTAGGGTGAGCGCCTGATGACCGAGGCTTGACCACATCTCACCTTTTTTACAGTTACTCTTTGTATATTCAAAGACAGTTGTACTTATCATTTTGTTACTTGTAGCACTTGTATTCTATTGGAAGCTTCTGTACTATCGATACCAAGTCTTGGGGTTGGTGTAGTCCTTTTGTATGTATTTATATTTGGGTTTTCGCTTCTGTATTTTCTATCTTTATATTCTGCTTCTGCTTATTTTTTCTTATCATGTGTATTGGTTAGGTAGTAGCCCATTACTAACCATTCTTGGTTATGACATTTGGTTCGCCTACTGGGGGAGGAGTTGTAGGTGCCATCATGACCTGAGAAATTGAGTCATGAGAGCTTGGTATTAAAGCTCTAGGTTCACCGGTGTCATGGTATAGAAGCAAGTGTCTAAGTAGAGTCTTGCAAATTGATATGATGGCATCTGTATCCTATCTGCAGGAGGCTACAGGGCATTGTTAGGAAAGTTTTATCCATTTTGCTCCTTATCATGCATTCCTGGCTCTATTGATTTCTAAACTTTGGTTGTCACATTCCTTCTCAGATGCCTAAGATGAGTTCGACAGTGGGTGATGTCGAGGCTTCTGTGCCTGTTGCTTTATTTCTTCCATCAGTGGCATGAATTTAGAGTGAGATTTTACCACATCAGGTAGGGGGTGTAGGACCAGCCCAGCCTCCGATTGGATTTATAGCTACCCCAGTTCTTTAGGACACAATGGTTAGGACTCTGAGTCCTTCGATGGGTATTTCAGTACCCGGTTCTTTGAGTGGTACTTCAGTTAGGGTTGAGCTTCTAGTTTTTCAATAGGGTTATATGTCAATATTGGACTATGAGGTGAGATTTCACGAGATGGTTAGGCGTACTGCCAGGACTGTACCTTCAGAGTTTGATAGGTTTCAAAGTTTTTTTTGGAGGTTTGGTTTGACCGCTCCATTTGGCGATTGAGCATTTAGTTATAGTTGGGATGACCTTTCTTCATGTAGTGGATCACACTTGGGCTATCGAGGGTTTATGTTGTGAGGCTTATGGAGGTAGTTCTAAGAAATCTCATTGCCAAGACAGTTCCTAAGGTTCTCAGTCTCGAGGTAAGGGGTTCTCCACCAGAGATAGGTTTCGTTGCTTCTTATCTACTCGGCCAATTTTAGTTACTCCACAGGTTCTAGAAGGTGGTAGTACAGGGCATGTCGAGTAAAGTGGATTTGGTATGGGTCAGATTCTTCGAGGTTTGCTTTTAGGTTGTGTAGGCCGTGGTGGCCGGTCAGTTTTAGTGATATCTTATTGCCCGTATGTATCCATTAGAATTTGCTTTCAGTGCGGTGAGCGTGGGCACTTTGCTAGGGATTGTCCCATGATCCCACCTTCTATTCAACAGGGTCAGCAGGTGTTATCTCCCAGGGATCTAGTACTACCTGCTAGAAGTGGAGTGCAGGGTAGTAGGGGTGGTCCCCATGCAGCAAGAGGTACTGTGCAGGGTTATAGGGGTGGTAACCAGATGGTTAGAGGTGGTTTTCATCTAGGTGGGGCACGTATCCCTCTAGAGTTGACAGGTATTGTGCGCCAAGGCAAGGCTTTATTTGGTTTCTACGGTTGTGGAATGGTTGGTCACTATCTTAGAGATTGTCCCTGGTGAAGGATAGTTAAGCCTTCAGCTTTGACTACCTAGTCTAGAGTTAGATACCATCAGTACGATGCCCTTCTTGGTGGGCCAGAGGTAGAGGTTCCTGATATTGTTGCTCTAAGTAATGCTTTTGTTACCTTCGGTTAGTGATAGTACTTCTCGCATTGTGATTCTATCATTTTTTCCATATATTTGCTTATATGCCTACCTGCTACTTGTTTAGTTTTTTGACTACTTGAATCATAGTATCTATGCGTGTATTTCCTTGGTAGATTATTCTTTAGTAGTGGATGGGGTGAGTTATCCTTGAGAGGTGTTTACCCGAAGTTGTAGCTCGTGGGTAGGTCTTGTTAGTCTCTTTTCTGTTTGGTTTTATTTCCAGCTCCTTGTGGTTCTAGACTTGTGTTGAGTCTCCTATTTCTAAGCAGTCCTAGATGGTTGTTTCCTAGGCTATTATTGAGCGCTTGCTAAAAGTCATTTTGTTAGTTTGGTGTTACCGGTGGTTGTGTCAGAGTTTGAGCTTTTGTCTTGAGTTAAGAGGTGTTGATTATGCTAGCAATTATAGATTGGTTTCATTTTTTGGGTGATTATGATCAATCCTCTTTGTTTGGTTGGTTTAGGAGATTGGCAGGTATATGGGTTGTTCCCATAATCTCTTTCAGTTTCTTGTTGGTTGGGTTGTCTTCTTGCTTTCCCAGTTTCAATTGGAAGGAATTTAATCGTAGTTCTCTGGTTGAGTTTTGACTGTGACATTGTGGTTGAGTTGTATTTGGTGCATTTTAGGTGAGTTGGGCATCTGGCCCATTCTTCTCCTGCCTTATTAAGTTTTGACAAATATAGATGTGGGAGCTAAGGGAATGGCTCCAGGTTTTATTTGTGAAGGAGTTTGTAAGGTTCAGTATATGCTAAGGAAGGGTTTTGCTTAGTTGTAAAAGGAGAGAGATGACTCCTGGTTTATGCTTATTTGTTTTAGTTGCTTACTGAGGTGACGACTGAGAGTTGTTCTGGCTTATGTGTGGGTGACTCTCTTCGATCGAATTCAGTTTGTTGTGGCCTACTGGTTACATTCCTTGGGAAGAACTAAGTTTCAATAACATCTATGGGTTGGACGACTTGTATATTTAGAGTCTAGTGGGCTTCGGTACCTGAGTGTTCATCGATAACATATGGGTCTACTTATGGGTTTTGACAAAAGGCATTGATTAGCAATCAAAGTTGGGTTTCAGAACTGTGGTCTAGCAGAGTACATCAGATGGTTTGTGAGAGCTTCTCTTCAATTGTAGCATCTTTGTGCCAGAAGGCAGTGGGTGCAGAGAACTTGGCTTCACTATTTTTGTTTTGGGGTGGTAGTTAGCCCTGGACATCCAATCCTTGGCTAACTATTAGATCAGGCTGGACATTCTAGGTTTTAGCGGTGTTCTTATCAGTGCGAGGTCCATTCTACCTTGGTTGGGCAGATTTAGCAGCATAAGTTTGGGAATCAGCGGTGGTGTATTGTATGTGATCAGGCTGTGCAGGTTAAGACTAGCGAGGCTATTTTGGGTTCTAATGGCACTTTGAGACTGATGGTTGCCTTCATTTGTCGAGAGTCTGAAAGCTTGTTTAGTTATTTCTTCAAGGGTTGTCTTTTATGTGGGGTTCCAGTGTTTATAGACTCGGCCAATATGGACTAGAAGTTTGGTATGTGGTATGCTTTGGAATGGTTGGTTTGTGCGCTGATGCAGTAGAGTGGTTGATTCAAGCCAAAGAGGTGAGTTGTTGGGTTATGAAAAAACATTCTATAGCTAGATGGCGACCTTGAACCCCAAGCATCTTTTCCTTTGCCTACGGGGTGTTTTGAGTTGATATTCGCGGCATGGTGGACTTCTTTCCGAGGTAAGGTTAGTAATGCAATGTCAACCCCGAATAGTGTTTGAGTATTAGGAGTAGCAGCGGTACTTCTTAGAGTTTTGAGCTTAGTGATGGGTACGGACTTTGTGGTAGGATTACCATATTCCTTGCAGGGCCTTGGTTTTGGTTTGGGTCTTTTAGGCAGGTTGCCCTGGTTCATTCGCTTCCAGTTGATTCAGATTTGGCACAGTTCAGCGAGGTTGAGGTCATTCTACAGTATGAAAATTTCTCCATCAGCACAGGGTGTTCAGGCATGCCTTTACTAACCTTGTTGTGCAAGCTTCAGTTGGGTTCATATGGGTTGCTTAGTTGGGTTCAGTTATCGAGTTGATGTTAGCAAAAGTGTTCGTTCATTGGTTGATGGTTAGTCGGGATAGGTAACTCCAACTTTCAAGGATATGCTATGTGTTGTTATCTTGGATGGCAAGGGCTAATAAGCTATAGCTTGGTTTGGAAGGAGTTTGAGTAAAAAAATGGGTAACTTCATTTATTGTGGAGTATAAGCGGAAACTATGGACCTCTGAGGTGCCAGTTGATATTTCTAGAGTGGCTCGAGTGTTCGACTTATATGAAGTTTCTTGATTATGGTGCAATAGGATTCGAGTCAGAATAAAGCGTTTTGCATTTAGTGAGTACATCAATTAGAGTTTTGGGTTGATGGCTTTTCTGGTAGACTTGGTTGCAATTTCAAGGATTCGAGTTTTGTGTGTTAAGCGCCTTGGTTCTTTGGTTTCAGTGTTGTGTCGGTGCTTTCTGGTTGGGATTCTTGAGGTTCAGTTTTGGTTGGCAGACCTTTGAAGTTTGGAGTTTAAGTTTGGAATCTAGCTTATATAGTAAGGGGTTTAGGCTTGGTTGTTTTCTTTCATTCCATTCTGTTGGGTGTCGTTCGGTCGAGGAGATTACCTGGGTTGTCTAAAAGAGTAGTGCGGGCATTGTATCCACTGTTCCTAAATCTTTAGTGCTTCTTTCTCTCCTGACTTTCGAGGATGAAAGTCTTTTTAGTAGTGGATGATGTAATGACCCTTTCGGTCATTTACGCATTTTTGCTTTTCTTGTACTGTTAGAGCTTACCTGTAGCGGCCGTAAGTCATATATGGCTTATTGGGACCGATAGTTTGGTGCCCAGGCCATTTGTTTGGTCTTTTTGGCCGTTCCTTGTTTTAGAGCTTTAAACTTTTGAAATCATTGACTTTGGTCGACATTCCTGGTAAACATGCTCGAAATTGAATTTTGATAGTTCCGTTAGCTCCAGGGCATGGACTTTGGCCTAGTAGAACCTTTAGTTGAGATCCGGGGGCTTTTAGCTTGGAATTCTCTCTCGTTCTGTGTTTTCAGGCCAGTTGGGCTTGCTTGGTTGACTTTAGTCAACATTCAGAGAAGACGGCCTCCTATGGAAATTCCGTCAGCGTTGTTAGCTCCAAAATATCGAGCTTGGGTTATATAGGTGGTTGGTTCCAGTCCAGGGTGAGCCAGGCTCATTTTGGATGTTCGATTAGTCTTAGCTAGTGTTGACTTGGTTCAACATTCCTCTGAAACGACCTCGTATAGAAGTTTCACCGATTCTGTTGAGTCCAGAACATTGTTTCCACTCAAGTTGCACCTTTAGTTTGAGTGTATCGAGTTCCGATTGTGCTCGGAACATCTCGTAGAAGTTTTCTTTTTTGCTGGTTTTCTGCAGCAAAAGATTGTTTAGCGCCAACGGTGCCCGGGCAGCGCGATCGCGCTATCCCGTGATTTTCCCTTCAGTGCAATCGCGCCTAGGCAGCGCAATTGCACTGGTCTGTGATCCTTCCTTCAGTGCGATCACGCTCTTTTAGCGCGATAGCGCTGGCCTGCGCCTAGGCTTCTTTTTCCAGCCTTTGTTTCATAATTTTCCCAACTCTAAATCAGTTTCCACTCTCTAGAAATTGCTTCAAGATAGTTCTAAGATTTGGGGAATTCTTCAAGTTGGCTAATCACCTTGCTCCCTCGTTGTTTTGGTAAGCTTCTTCTTCCCTAGTTTTCTTCTTCTCCATAAGTAAACTCCATAGATGACTTTCTTGAAAGCTTCGGGAATATTCTTCATTGTAGTTGCTCGTTCTTGGTTGCATGCTCGTGGGTTCGGAGAATTCACTTTTTTGGCGTATTTTATCTCATCGTGGTAAGGAAATTCTCCATTTTATTTTCGATTTTCTTTCTTAAATTCCATCCTTAATTCTTCACTTGAGTGGGCTATTTTGAGCCCTTTCTTTTGGCCAAAGTCACACAAATTCTGAGCATGCATTCTTGGGCTTATTGTGATTATCGTGTTTCTTTCCGTTTATGATTTTGAGTTATGTGCCTGTGGGCCTGCTTTTGACCCGAATTTTGACCCAGCTACACTTGTAGCAATATGGGTATCGTTGATGATTATTGTGTTAATAGTGTTTTCATAATTTGGAACTTCTCGGAGCAGTTTGAGCTTGGATGACACCATCCCCGCAACTAGTCATTGGACGACAGGTAGGTTATGGCTTTCCCTACCTAGACTCTGTGTATATAGGCTATAACTGCATTAACTAGTATCCTTGGGTGGGTTATATTAGGTTGGTAGCCCAGACCTTGTTCGTCTCTTTGGTCTATTTATTTTATACATTAATCGTAGTATTCGTGTAGTATTTTATATTACCATTGTGGCCCTGTGTGGCCTTTTATTAACTCTAGAACATAAATGTTGGGTTATTTAAGAATGTCCCGAGTCCCAGACATAGAGATATTATTCTAGGCTGGTTATGTCTACTGTAGAGCTGTTGAGCTTGTGCAGGGCCGGTAGGAATATTCATGAGCCATTGGGCTAACTTATCGTTTGCAAGCATATCATTACTGCAAAGACTTTTAAGCATGTTTTTCTACTGATTTGGCTTCAGGCCGACTATAAACGTTTTCTAAACTTTGCATGGCCTCGAGGGCCTAGTTTTGGTAATATGACTTGAAAGGGTTTTTAAATTGGATTTTATGAAACCTCTTGAAGAAAAGAGGATATTATGATGATTTGATTACTAGTTTTCACATATACTAGGCTCGGCTATGCCAGAGTACTAGACTTGATTTACTACTGTTTTAGACCTGGATACGCTCCAGGCACCCTTTATAAGGGTTATTGAGATTTGATTACTGATTTATACCAAAATCACTTCTAGCACCCTTTGACGGGTTTTTGAGATTACTACTACTCATTTAGACTCGGGTCGAATTCGGGCCACATACTACGAGGTTTCATTTATTGAGTTATATATTCAGATTCACGGTTTTAGTATGTTGTCTATGAGTATACCCCCATGGACCTTGTCATTCCTGGACCCCGAGGTATGAGCTGAGGGTGCCGAAAGAGGGGTATATAGCATAGGCGAGCTATACGGGCCGTGTCCTTCCATGGGTCTTGCCTCAATTGGGCCTAATAGGTACCATATGGGGTAACATATGGTTCTATTATCACACCAAATTCATCATACATCATCATGCATATTGCATTCCAATTTCACCCTTGTTTGCTGTGTGCTTAGTGTATGCTCCAGTTGTATGGGCGGCCAGAAGGTTTGTTTTCACTTGATTGCGTTCCTCAGTTTTATGGGCGGCCGTTGGGACTGTAGGTAGATTATATTACTCTTGTCGCTTTTTAGATCTTGTTATGACATTTGGTTTTTGGTGGTTTTGTGGTTCCTAACCTGTTGAGGCTCCGATTATTGGACTTTGATTATTGAGGGGCTAGTGAGTTCTGGATTATTGAGTCACTATTATGTGGTCTTTTGAGCTGTTGTGGGTTTCTAGTTCTATTCTTTATCATGATTTTGAGTAGTAGCTCTCGGTTATTGTGGTTTAGTTATTCCATCCTAGGGTTGTACTTATGAGGTTGATATCTGTCTACACTTATCTTGAAGTTGGATTTGCATTATGATTTCCTTAAGTATGTTGATCCCATCTTGAGTATGTAAAATTGCGTCCCTTCTTGCCCCTTTTACTTGAGGTTACCGGTACACTGCCATTTTCTCAACTCTCTCTCTTTTATTTGTATATTTGTTGCAAGGATTCAAGGTGCGTTCCTCCTTCTTTCACCTATATTTCTATGTTATGTATATCTTTTGTGCTAACATTGTATGCTTGTAACTCTTGATTGACTATTCTCCGTGCTAGTTCCTTGTGCTTTCTCTATTGCTTCGGTGACTACTTTCTTGGTATCTGCTATATTACTGTTTTTATATCTTATATGTGCTAAGTCGGCCGATGATGCCTACTGGGTACCCATTGCTTAGCAATTGGTGCTTATACTACACTTCTGCATCTTTCTGGTGCAAATATTAGTTGAGCTTTCACCGTGGATCGCGTTAGAGACTCGTGCAACTTTTGGATATTCAAGACTAGGGTGAGTGTCTGACGATCGGGGCTTGACTATATATCATCTTTTGTACTATTGCTCTTCGTATATTCAGAGATAGTTGTACTTATTATTTTGGTACTTCTAGCAATTGTATTCTATTAGAAGCTTCTATACTATGGATACCAAGTCTTGGGTTGGTGTAGTCCTCTTGTATGTATATATAATATTTTTTCTTCCGCGTTGTCTATCTTTATATTCTGCTTCCGCTTATTTCTGCTTATCATGCGTATTAGTTAGGTAGTAGCCCATTACTAAGCATTTTGGTCTACGGGATTTGGTTCGCCTACTGGGGGGTTATAGGTGTCATCATGACCTGAGAAATCTGATCGTGACAGCTTTACTGTGTACTAAAAAAGTGAGGAGAGAAAAAAATATAGTTGGTGAGGCATTTTATCAAAAGAGAAAAAGAAAAGAAAAAGATTGAGTATATACATAGGAACTATACTCTCAAAGCTTGTACAAACCAAAAACCACCAAAGCACTAGTAGAGAACACCCTTGACCCAAGGGGACTGGAGTAAGATCCATTTTGGATCCAAACTAGTATAAAAACATCTGATGTCAATTACTTTCACTGCATTTACATTTTTGCCTTCTTTCTTAATTGTTCTTCTCTACTTCGTAGTCGACTGATCCTCACACACAGTCAACTAAAAAAAATGAAAAACAACAATTCACCCCCCCTCTTGCACTTTCACTTTTGGCTAAAGATTTTGAAGTTGAAACTAGAGAATTTGAGTTTTGGAAGTTATAATTTTTGGAACTTGAAGTCTTGTTTGGACATGCATTTCTCTTATGATTGAAAGTAAAATTTCTCTCAGAAACTAATATAGACTAATTTTTGAATTTGAAATTATTTTAAAGATAAATTTTCAAAATCTGATCCAAAATGTATAATTAAACAATAGCTTAGTGGGCGCTTATTGTCATGACCTAAACCACCGCGAGTGGCACCCACTCTAAATCCCCAGTGGGAGAACAAAAAACCAACCCAACAATAAATGCCGCTGGGATTAGACAACTAAGAAATCTTCATTAAATAAACCAGTAATTCATAGTTTAAAATTAGAAACAAAATATCTGTAGAAATTAACCCCTAGAATCTTAAAGTCATTGCACCAAAACTCTATACTAACTATCTGAAAGAAGGGGATACAACTCCAAAGCAAAGATAAGTCTAGGTCCAAACAATGGACTAGGAATAATTGAATAATTCATGGTTGCCCGGAAGATGCAGCTCACCCTTGAATTCAGAAATCTCCAGACTTACAACTAAGGTCTCGTAGTAGGCACCAAAATATTCCATGTACTCAACAAAAGAAGAGCAAGTGCAGTATCAGTACACAAAGAACAACAGTGTACTGGTAGAAACATCGGCCAACTCCCAAAATATTAATGTGAAACATATAACAGTAACATAGTATAACAGGACAACATGTAACAAGCCAAGTCAAGTGACTACCATTAAGACTCCCAGTCAACAACCTGACTCAACAACTATATAAGTCATGTCCAACTATGCAAGTACACAGACCACACATAACCATGTCACAACTTGCAAATAACCTAGACCACCCAAGGATCCCTAGGACATCATCTATGACACTTAACATGCAACCTTGGTTTACATAAGAAACCACCTTAGCACTTAAACACACCAACCTGGCCACTCAAGTACCAACATGTATGTCAAGTAGCAATAAATCCCGGTCCTCTTAAGGATCTAACACATATGAATAAACATCAACAAACAAATAAGACCAATTCACTCAAAGAACCAACACATATGCATAATAAGAAAAAATGTACACACATGCTAAGGGTCTAATAGTTGCCCACTAGTCATGACCTACAAGGGACGAGCTATTGTCCATGTACTTCACCGGCGTGGTACCCGAGCCAATTATGAATAAACCTATACCAAGCATGGTACCTGAGCCAACCAATGAATAATAGAACTGTACTAGATGTGGTACTGATGAACGCTAAAATCGTGCTCTCCAATTAGGAGGCCACGACGATCGTGCAGCAAAACAAAATTTATAAACCCAATGGATGCCAGGGTCGTACCCAAGGGACCTGACCTAACCAACTAGAGATTGTATGAGTTGATTTCAAGGTGAGAGTAATTTCTCAAACTAAAACAAGTAAAAAAAATGGGGGAATTGGGAAAGTTGTCACTACTAACACAATTCAACAAAAAGCAATAAAACTAAAGATGGGTGTACCAAGTTATTTAGAAGATTAGGGATGCACATTCGATGGGGCATTTATTATAGGATAGGGTGATCATCAATTCACTTCTATTCTCGCTATTTGACACAAGTAGTGTTGGTTATAGGTGTGGAATATTTATCTCTCGATCAACATCCACATTTCCAATGATTTCGGGTAAAACACCATTAGTTTGATCAATAATCAACCAACATATGCTTGGAGAAGTCACACTATCTCTAGCTGAGACCCTTAAATGGGAGATTCCTACAATAAGAGCTATTTCTAGCCTCAAATCTAGATGGATTCCCAAGTACCCACTAGCAATTTCACATCCACAACCATGGAATCCTCTTTCAAGCAATCACATAGTCAAGTAAAGTAAACTAATGTTTGCAACCATCAATTTTATTGTTAAAACTTGGTGAAATTACTAGACCCATGTCAAATAAGCAATTATAAAGATGAATTAAAAACACCCACACCCTTTAGCTAAGCACCCATCATCAATACACCTCTAGACAAGAGAATTGAGCCACTCATGGTGAGAGAAGAAGAGATACAATCTGGGTAAGTCAACATGTCCTCCGTTATCGCTAAATCTTCAAGTTCTAGAATCAAATTAGGCACACAAATTTTTAAGAGATTTGGATTCAAAACCCTCACTCAATGGAGGTGGAAAATTATTTGCAAAGCAAAAACTATCCTTCAAGAATCAGGTCTGAAGTGTTGTATATACAATTTGAGCCTAAAATGACCTTTTATATGTTCCCAAGTCGTCACATAAAATTAGGACAAGTTTTCCCCTTCGGGAGGTGTGGGATGCGATGTACAGTTTGCACATCGCAATATGCACGTCGCACACCTTCTTCAATTCGACCAGTGACTTCAGCAGCATTAGTGAGCTTCGTGCGAAGGTGGTGCATTTCACACTACTGGATGTGCACGTCACACAGCGGCCGTACTCCTTAGCAGAATCTTCAGCAACTTTATCATCTTCATGTTGAGGAGGTGCGAACCGCACCTCAGCTTGTGCGTGTCGCACAACCACTGCATCTTGGTTCAGATTCTTTAGCTTTTCTCAACTCTTCACACTTAGCTCCTTTTTGGCTCTTTTTGGGTCCATATCCTTGTTTTTCATCTTCTGTCAAAAGTACCTGCATAGACATCAATAAAGACCATAAGAACCTCTAATTCGATTCAAAACATAGCAATAATTCATGGATATAGGCTCAGTAAGTTGGTAGAATACCGACTTATCAAACCCCCAAACTTGAACTATTGCTTGTCCTCAAGCAAGATACTCACAAGGCAAGGAATGAATTACGCTAAGGCTCAATCAAGGCACAAAAGACTACTCTACACTAAAAATTTAAGAAAAAGAAACAAACAACAGACTCAAACAAAGGATTCAACTACTATGCTTATCTCAATTTGAACCACCACAAACTCAAGGCAATTGGTCATTTCAAAACCTTTTTCAAAAGGACATCATTTCTCATTTAAAATCAAGGGAATTTCCATTCAAAACAAGACATTTAAGCTTCTCAAGTCATTGGCAGGGACCGTCAAGGTTTGCCTCGAGATTTTCCATACAACTTGTCTCATTCATTTCCCTCAATTGAAGTAGAGACTCATGTTTCAATTCGAGTGCATGATGCCACTCACCACAAGAGAGAATACCACTCATAATAATTCAATTCACAAAACATGGGATTATAGGATAACCAAGAAGACTCTCACTCTCTCAAGGAAGTTCAAGTGCATGCGCATCGAACCATAGGCTTGCCTTTCATGTAAATTGCCACTAATGTAGGGTAGCCAAGCTCGGAATCACCAAGGACTTGCGGGTTACGATATTGGCTAGGGATAAGGTGAGGATATCATTTGGATCAAGTGACTACACCTCCCTAATTCTCTTTGTTCTCATTTCGAACACCACTCACATTTTCAATTTTAACTTCACCTTATTCCTCCCTCAATCAACCCAATATTTCTTCTTTTCACTCATGATCATTCAAACTCCTTATACCACCTTCACTTTGTAGCACCTATTTTTGCTTTTCAATTTGCTCATTGGATTGATCTTTTGGAGAAATTTTCAATTCGAATTTAAGGTGCTACATTGCACTTAAAGTGCATTTCTTTTCTTCTCCTCATTTGATCACATGAACTCCCAAACTTAGGCATTTGCCTCTGTCATCTTTTGTTTCCCCCTAAACTTAGGCTTTTAGCCTAAATTTCATTTTCAAGCAATTAGGGAGGATGGGTGCCAAGATAGAGGTTCCAAAAAGGTCAAGGTATTTACAAGGTGCCAAAGAACGGTCACAAGCTCAAAGGGGTTCACTAGGATTTGATGTCATAGGAAGTTATTTGGGTGAAGTGGCTATCAAAAAGGGCCTAAGGTCATCTTCCAAGCTTGGTCACACCTAGAATTTTGCCTTGAATCACATTCGGGGCATGTTCTAGACGACACTTATGCACAAGAATCAAGGTAAAGCCTCACCACACAAGGCATTATGCCACAAGACTTCTTTCATTAGTCTCACAATCAATTGGGGTAAATGATTTTTGACAAGCTATTCCGAGTTCATTACACACTCGTTTGTGAGTCAATCAAGCCAAAGAAAAACTGTGCAAGTCATGACAAGAGAATGTTTTTCCTTAAGAATTCATTTCCCCTCTTTCTTTTCTTTTCAATACAATTTGCCACGAGAAATTTTTCGGTGGGCTCATTTCGAGACAAGCAACTACGAACACGATTCTAAACTAAAACTTGGCATTTTACTTTAAGAAAAGTTGCCTCTCAATCTATTATAGGGAAACACTAACCCGGTTCGACACACGGAAACAAAAGAAAAGAAAAAGAAAATAATCAAAACTCTTGCTCCTCGGGAAAGAACCATGGTATTAAGAAAACCCTCGAAGTTTATTTCTAAACTACTATTAAGAAGGCGATATTCGAATTTCGCGCTCATGATTAATTTTAAAACAAGCCTCAACGTAGGACTTTAGCATATTTGCAAAGCACGGGTAGCAAGACAATGGAGCATGTAAGACTAACCCGATAACACAATAAAAATCAAGCCCGACAAGGGCACAAATAAGCTCAAAGTAAAACAAAACATAATCTAAAGGCCTGGCAAGGGCAATGTCAACACAACAAGCATCACAATATTAATAGTTACAAGCTCCCCCAAACGTTAAAGTAAGCATAGCCCCGATGCACAAAAACAAAAGTGAATGAGTGCCAAAAACTCCCTGAATGGGCTAATAATAATGACGGCGCCTCCTTGAGTAGATTCGATGTGGTGGTCCAGAAGGTTGAGGTGCCGATGGGGTGGGTGGTGCCGGTGGAGGTATATAGGCATGCACAGGATCAATCTGAAAACCAGCCAATGGTGGTATTGTAGGATCCATCGGCAGCTTAAGGGGCCTAAATGGGTTATCCACGTATCATTTGTCTCCCCAGTCATTAACTCATGATAGGATGGTCCCCTGCCCCAGCGAGGTCAAGGAAGAGTCCTCCAGCCTAGCATAGGTGAGTCAGGAGGATCATGGTATTGCTGGGCTGATGATGGATCACACACTATTTCAATTTCGAACGTACATT
Organism: Jaltomata sinuosa; assembly: GCA_003996215.1. Taxonomy (NCBI): domain Eukaryota; kingdom Viridiplantae; phylum Streptophyta; class Magnoliopsida; order Solanales; family Solanaceae; genus Jaltomata; species Jaltomata sinuosa. Next base: position 163,738 of record QJPP01002551.1, on the reverse strand, counting down.
CATTATCAGAATGAGTCCAACCCATGCACCAATCATCAGGAGGTCTAGCAGCCCTTAAAGGTGGTAAGTGTGTAGGGCTGGCATATTAAGATACCACTTTGATTCAATATGCGGGACTACTTGCCTGAGTTTGTCGACCTCCACTTCCATGGTGTCTATTTTAGCACAAAGATTTTTCACTCTTGACACCACTGGTTTCAACGCCAACTTGATGGCAGTTTGAAGCATGGTTGGAATTTCTTTGGACAACTTTTTTACCATATTTTCATTCTTGTTAGTAAGTGGAAGCAGTTGTGGAAAGTTACCTGAGGAGGAGGTGGTAGTTTTAGATGCCCCATGAACTGTGGTTGGAGTCCTTTGCGACATGGGTGTGGTAGTATGCGAGGGTTGATCGAGATGCCTCCTTTTGACATGAGGTGTATATTTATCCCTTTTTTATCCAAGCACACCATCCCCTTGGCTTGGCTGGTCTTGTCAAATCCTCAAAACAAAGGACACCCAGATTGGACACATAGAAAGGTTATAAGCACAGGGAAAGCCATGGATGTGGATTTATGTCGCGCTTTTCTCTTGAGGTGCTCAGCGATGATCTCACCTTCATTCAAAGGATCCCTATCATGATGCAAGCAAGGAGAATGGCCATCTCTATTGTTACTTTAGTGGTGTGTCTAGTCGGGATGTGTCTAGTGCTCACAAAGTCAAGCCACACACGTGCTTCGAATTTAAGATCTGAGCGATGGATTTGTCCCTTCGAGATTGCCCTAAATGTGTTTCCCTCAGCAATTACACTAGCAACCCACTCATATGCCTCATTCTTTCTGGCCACACATTCAAAGTACTTTGATTTGGGGATTGGTTAATCGTCCCAAATGGTAGAGTGAATGGCTTCAGAGGTAACATTCACCTCCTTACCTCGTACCAATACTAACTTGAGGCATGTCAACTTGCTTAGCGGGCCTTTGTGATTTAGCTCATCGAGGAGGTATCGGTAGGAGGCATAGAATTCCCACACCAACTTAGGAAAATAAAGGCCTGGTGTACTGGCAAAGTGTTCCTAAGCTCTTATGTGAAATTGCTTTGGCATATTCGGGAATTTCTCTTGAAATTCTTCTACATTGAATCCTTTTTCCTCCAAGAATGGGAAATTTTGGAAGTTAAAATAGTAGGCTTCCATTCCCTTGAGCCCAAAGCGGACTCCTGACTCAATGCACTCAGCCTCTTGAATAGGAACACCTGTATTTGGAGTGTGCTTCACAGCATAACTCTTTTGATGGTGCCTGTTGGAAGACATGATCCTGTAGATGGGCATTATAAATATGTACTATGATTATATACACAACTAAAAGAAATCAGGAATTCAGTGAAGTGGAAAGACAAATGAGGGAGATGGGGCTCGTGCAAAGCGCATGCGGATCGCACCTTGGGATGTGCCCGTCGCACGTGCCATTGCACGAACTAACATATTCCTTCAGGTGGTTTCCATTTATGGTGCAAAACTGGTATGATTCGCACCATCAATAGTGTGTGTCACACCAAGCTCCGCTCCTCAAAACAGTAACTCTCCATTTTCAATAAGATTTGACACTATATGAAACCCGCACATCAAGATCTATGTATCTCATTTGAAACGCACAAAAGCCTACTTAGAGTTTTTGGTTCTTTGTGTTCTTGTGATTTTTGCATGTGATCCGTGGAGAAATATGTGCTTATGCATTGGTCACTATCAAACCAATCAACAGTAAATCAAGGGAAGCAAGGGATCTCATGACCAATCACAGTACTCCGCACGTATCAAAGATGGCGTCTGAAGCCTCACCAGATACCACCTTGTTCTGGAGTTTATTCAATTGCTCATCCTCAAACTGTTTGGCCTTGATATCATCCAAAAAAGTCAGGTAATTCTTTTCATGAAGTTTCAATTTTCACAAATCATAAGCAATGACATTCCTTTCCTATATCAACACAACACCCAAACCCAAATATAAACCATCAAAAAATACAATAAACCTTACCTTCAACCGACAACGAGAGAATAGGGGTTGTAGTCAAAATTATTTTGAGCTTTCGGAAGCTCTTCTCATACTTATCGGACAAAACAAATGGCACCTACTTCTGAGTCAACCTTGTCAAGTGAGTAGCAATGGAAAAAAAATTCTTGACAAAACTGCGATAGTAGCTAGCAAGACCTATGAAGCTCCTAACCTTAGTCACAAAGTGATAACACTCAAATGTACTCTCCAAGATAGAGGTATCGGCGATTGTTAAGCAAAACACATTTATATTTCTGATGGGAGTCAGTCTTGATCCCACAGAGAATAATGTAATTGCGATTGAGCTAATAAAGAATACAAGCAACTTATTGGAGTTCAAAGAGCAAAAAGGAAAGATAATGATAGGGGGTTTTAAACTAAAAACAATGAATAAAAGAAAATAAAATAAAAGATAGATATAATCAATGGCTTTCACCTTGCTTACCAAGCAAGGACAACAAGGGAGAATTGGGAATCGAAATTCAATTCACAAGACTTCCACCCAATTAACACATGGGTAGTCTTGGCTAAAAGTGTACTTGACTATCTTTCAACCATTCAAGCAACTATCTCCATGGCTTCTCTTGAATCACCACGAGTGAGCAATAACCAACAAATTAACTTGGGTAAGTTGGGTTATTTCTAACCCCAACTCTTAGATGGGAGTTTCTGGCACCCAAACTATCTCTAGCCTTGATCTAGAGTGGAAACCCCAAATCTCCACTATTAAACCTTACTGAATTGAGGAACTACTCTTTCAAGCAAGAACACAATTAGAATGCTAAGTCAATATTTTCAACCATCAACTATAAGATTAAAGTATAGAAGATTCAATAAACACATATGATTAACCAAGAGAAAGCACAATATAAGAATTAAATACCCAAATTTAGTATTATCTCCAATACGAAACTCAAATCTCAATTCAATAATTACACCTACAATATATCAATTAAGAACAAGAGTTGAAGAATGGAATTTAAGAATTTTACAATAGAAATCATCCAAATCTTCACTCCTTTGGTGTAGGGTGATGAACTTGCTCTCCAAGCTTGTCAAGGATTGTTAAATTTGCCAAAGATACCTTCCAAGATGGCTCAGAAGTATTTTATGTGAGTTGGGGTTTCCAAGGGTGTGAAATGACTAATTTGGCCCTGACTAGAATCCGTCATCCGCACTTGCAAAATTTTTAGCCGCAGGTGCGTGACCATTGTGGCAGCATCAGTAGCTCAAAGGCGCGGATGCTATGGCAGCATCAGTGGTGTAGGTGCGCTTGTACCAGTGTAGCATAAATGATGCTGGTGCACTCTTGTCTCCAAAGTTGTGGAGGCACTGCTGCACCTCAGATAGAGCAGGGGCGGCAAACCTGGCACTTCAGTGGAGTCTTCTCCTTTTTGCTCCAATTTCGTCCCCTTGTTCTACATGTTCCAAATATCCGCAGAAACATGTATCACCTGAAATATAATCAAAACATGCCATAAGTGATCCCATATCATCATTAAAAGACACAAAAGCATGAGAAAAGAGATAAAAATAAGTGGTAAATCCACCACTTATCAACACCCCCAACTTAAGTTCTTGCTTGTCCTCAAGAAATATGCAATCAAACCACCAAGAGATTCCAATTCCTTTAACTACAAGGGCCATCCACTCAATTTCACAACTCACTTATAAATTCAAGCACAAAGGATATTATTTTGATTGGTACTAATAATTAGTCAATCAAAAGCGAATGCTTAACACAAAAATCCCCTCAATTTTACAATCATTTCCAAAAGTTGTAAAAGAATTACAAATATGACCAAGTGACAACAACCAATCCTCAAGAAGTGACTTAAGACCACTAGTAAACCAATCTTTGACTCCTTTTTAGAAAGTATCAAAATCACCACTATCCTAATTCACATGATCTCACAAGAAAGAAAGTACCAAAACACTCCATTTTCAATGATAAAACAAGGGACAAATGCACAATGCTCACACTCAGAAAGAACCTCAAGCACAAACAAGTATCAAACCATAAGCTTACCCTTATTTTCATTCATCACTAACTCAAAAGCGAATGATTGGGGATATCAAAGGACTTTTCTAAGCTTGTAATGTAGGCTTGGGGAAGGTTAGGATAGCATTTCCGATTAGAGTGACTACCTCCTCCTTGAACAGTACACGACTTTTTCAATTTGAAACCAAGGCCACTTTCTTTATATTTCATGCACCACAAAGCACTATTTCACTCATGTCATATGATGCTCCACTTTTTATCATTCTATTCACCTTGGAGGATTCATTTCCTTTCCTTTCTTTTCTCTTTTCCTTTCATTATTACTTTCTTTTCAAATTCTTTCTTCTTTTTGAAAAATTCTTTTAGGATTCGACCAACAAACCAAGATTTACTCACTTATCACTCCTCCAAGGTACTTCTTCATCACCCTAAACTTAGGATTTTAAACTCGATTTCACACGTGTAGAGTTCAAGGAGGGAAGGGTTCAAAAGAGGGATTCATTTTCAAAATGGTTCAAGGCTTGTACCAAAGTTTCCAAAGAAGAGGTATTAGGCTCAAGATGGGTGAGTAGTGATACAATTTTAGTGCAATGGTGGATTTCAAAGGCTTAGCCAGCTTCCATAATCACAAAGAAGGCCTAAGATCATTTCTCTAACCAACACAATTAAGACTAGCATTTGAACAATTAACCAGGAAAGTTCTAGATGACACAAGCATGTATGACGATTATTCAACAAAACTCACCACACAAGCCATGTCAACTATTCAAGACGGATCATTTTTCTTCCTAAACAAGGAAAAATAGAGCCACATTTTGCATCTATGTAATCACTAATTGGTCAAAAGTCACAAAAAGATTAAAGGTGTTGCCACAAACATCATTCTTTGCTTTTCAACTATGTCACAAAATTTTGGAGGGGTATGCTCAATTTAGCTCAATTCGCATGCAAGACTAAATCTATTAGTACCAATCAAATCATTATCCAATTTATCTCAAAAGATGATGATTTTTCCTTAAGAATGTCATCTCTCAATCTATCATAGGGTTAAATGATCTATCTAAATCGATATGGCTACTCAGAATTCACTACGCACACACCCCAACACACAAGAAATTTCATCAAGCCTAACGAGTACTCAGACTTCCCTTGGCTTCAAACACCAAACAAAGCAATGATTTTCCCTTAACAATGTCGCCACTCAATCTATCATTGTGAATCATCACTCAAAATCAACTATCTCAAAATAAAGAAATACCAAAAATGACTAATCCAACCAAATTTCAAATAATACAAAACCCAACGAGGGCAATATCCAACAAAGCAAGCCCGGTAAGGTCAAAAACATAATATCCAACATGGGCAAAACATCACCCCCAACTAAAAAGTAAAGCATGGTCCTCAATGCAAAATAAAGAAATGAAAAACAAGGGAAATAATGTGGGGCTCCTTGGAGTCTGCATCAGACTAGCAAACTCTAGAGTATGCTACAATATGCTAGGCAGAGGACTGTGCCTTGTCATCATCATCCTCATTCTCTTCCTCAGATAGGAAAGAGTACTCCTCGCTATCATCCTCCTTGGCCACTGGGATCTTCTTGCTCGGCTGCCCCTATTTGAAGATGACTTTGATACCTCTCCACATTTTGACCATGACCTTGTTCTTATTCTTCTTGTTCTATTTCTTTTCAACCTCAAAATCTCACTGAAGAGAAGCATGAGCCTTGGTAGACTCAACAAAGTCATGCTCAAGCATCCCTACAGAGGCTGTCACTATGGCAATGGAATCAGCTTGCTATTTTTGTGCATCCAAGTATGACTACATCTCTGATTTGGTAAAGAGGATGGCTGAAGGTGCTGGCAGTGTAGAGATACTGGGAATCTGGCTAACGATCTCCCAGATAGAGTCTAACTGAGAAGCAATCGACCCAAAGGGGCCCTCAGCCTGAGTACCCTAATAGGAGGAAGGCAGATCCACTACTATATAAATTTTCCTCTTCTTGCTCTGCGGTACACCTCCTTATCCATGCACCTTCAATAGATGGTAAGCTTTCTTAGGTGCTACCCAATGATCCCCAGGATGTTTAGGAACCTCAGCCTGCTGACAAAGCTCAATAATCAAGGAGGGGAACATCAAAGTAGGGCTGTCCTGAAGCAAATACTCTTTCAGCTCTCGAACCATATAGTGACTGGCATTCACGAGAATCCCATTAAGAATGCATGCGATCATCCTAGACCGAAGAGGAGGAACCCCAGATTTATGCCTGGAAGGTAACACACAACTACAAATGATCTCAAGCCACATCCTCACCTCAACCGTAAAAGTCTTTGATGATATAGACTTGAGTATGCTTTCCCAACTCACTGTTGCTCCTTAAGGGCATAACTTAGATACTAGCCAAGTGCTTGAACATGAACCTTTTGTTGCATAGGCTCAAGTGGATGGTTGGGCAGCCCATAGTATGCATTAATCTATTCCGGCCCAAATTTCACAACTTTTCCCCTAATGATGAGTTTCGAGTTTTTGAAGTCCATATGTTTTAAGTATGCATAGAAATCCCTCACCCATTCCTTATTTTCCTCATAAGGGGTAGGTATGAAACATGTCTATCCCGTAGCCACAAGATTCCCATATAAATCGATGAGGTGCGCCTCTAAATTCATCTCATCTATCCCCTTCTCTAGTTTAATCTTTTTATCAAGGAGATTGTTGTAGTAACGACGCTGAAAGTCATGAGACATGAACCTCAAGGTGTCATAGGGTGCATCTGTAGCTTCTTCCTCAATTTCATCACCCAAAATTTCATCATCAACAAGGTTCTGGTCAATTTTTGAAGCTTGAAGTACCTTGAAGATTTATGGAGAAATCAAAATTGACACCTTGTGACCCTTTTCTTTGAAATCCTCTCCCTCTTTCTTTAAAAATTCTCTTGTTTTGGAGTAGGGAAGTGTAGTGTGTGAGAGTGAGAGAAAAATAATAAGAGATTAGGGATTTGAGAGGAGAGGGTGATGGAAATGGTTTAGAGAGAAGCGGAGAATTTGAAAGGGTGTTTTTCTTCTATTCTGTGAATTAGGGGTCGACAGGCGCACCTGCACTAGTTTGGCCACAGGTGTATCGTCGACCCTGCGTCTAGTTTGGCCACAGGTGCATCGTCGACCCTGCGTCGGTCATGCACGAACCTGTGCTAGCGCACCTGCGGTATTTTTCATCACAGGTGCACCTCACCTAGATAGTTCAGCCAACTTTTTCTCAGCTACTGGTTTGGGTGCTATGACTGATGCGATGTGCACAATTCGAGGTGCGAAATGCACCAACTTTGCATGTTTTAACCTTTTGGAATCTTTACTATTTTGGGGTGTGAATGGATGTGTGATGTGCACACTTCCTGGTGTGAAACACACCCATTTCGCATGTCATTTTAGCACCCTTTTTTCCCTTGATTGGATTTTCATAAGGCCTCCACTTCTCAACCTGCCCAAATCCACTCAAAAAGACTTGAAACTTTGTGGATTAGTCAAAAATTTACAAACTAAGCTATTCTAACAAAGAGAGAGAAAATTATAAACCTTCAAAATTTTACAATGATGGGTGGCCTCCAATCAAGTGCACAATTTAACATCGCAGTGCGATCCAAGTTATCTCACCATCTAGATCTCCAGTTGAAAGATTTGAACCTTTGACCCAAACTTGAATCAAACTTCTGGTGACAACCACGGGGTGAATGTGAGAACATGAGAAGGCCATTTTCTTGGTGTCACATTTTGCACTTTTTCACCTTCAAGTGAGGAAGGTCATTTTGCCTTCTTTCAATGACAAACGTGAAACCGGATAAACCTCAATCCATCCTCCTTCCAAGGTCTTCCAAAAGCTTGATTACTTTGACTTTCTTCCATTCAACAAAACTTAAGGTTGAAAAGTGGTTGGAGTAAGATTTGGGCATCTCCACTCTCAAGTTTGCTTCATTCATAACATCCTCACTTTCGAATGAACTAGAGTCTTTCAAGATATACCATTAAACTTTGCATTGCAACTCTAGTATCATTCGTTTGATTTCCGCATCATGATTCATGTGTGGGGTAGTTGGTTCCACAACACCTTCAATTCATGAGAAACCATTGTGTCCTCCTTTTCAATAGGGAACAACTCAAAACTATTACCCACAATTGTGCATGTGTCAACACGAGCATTCAAATCGGTGTCTAAATTCCGAATAGCAATTTCAAGCAACCCTTCTTTTTTCCCCCTCTCTTGGCATGCCTTTTCAACAATATCCTTAACATTGGTAGCATTCTTTCACGTTGTTCCCCATAGGCATCAAGTTGGTGAGCTTGATTTAACACCTATTCTAGGCTTACAACCTCACTTAATACAAATTTCTATTGTTGGGGTTCAAGAACTACCGGTACGAACTCACTCTCGGGCGGTTCCATATTTTGCAAATCTTCATCATCATCCCCAAAGTGAATTTTATTAATCTCAATGTTTGAGACATGTTCATCTGCTCACCTTGGAGGATTTTCTTCATCAATTTTACCCAGAGGGGTAGAAAATTCCGCCATGGATTGCATAGCATGATTTCTCTCCTATTTTTCTTTAGCCCTTGCGTCCACAAAGCTTTGGTTTATGGATTGCACACCCTACTTTAAGATATCTTGCATGGCCAAGAGAGTTTGGAGCATGTCACACATTCCTTCTACGCTTGCAAATTCATGGTTCCTACTAATACCACAAGCACCACTAGCAACATTATTAGCACAGAAGGGGGAAGGAAGACTGTCATCATTAGGGCATTCGCTCCAATGTGCGTCACGACCACCACACAAATAGCAATTGCACCTATAATAGGAGAGAGAAGGTGAATACCTCCCTCTCCTAGGGCCAATTCTACACCTTTTCCCAAGATGGGGTCCTCCACAATGATAACAATAATTGGGAATATAAACTGGGGTGTAACTGCCAAAATTTCCAACATTTCGAGATGCCATGGAACCAATTAACAAAATAAAACTACACTAAATAAAAACAAATATTCACAAATTTTAACTAGAGTAAGTAAACTCAAATCCTAAACTAACTCAATACGCCAAATTATTCCCCGACAATGGCGGCATTTTTATTAACACTCAAATGTACTCTCCAAGATGGAGGTATCCGCGATCGTTAAGAAAAACACATTTATATTCCCGATGAGAGTCACGGTCGATCCCACAGAGAATAATGTAATTGTGATTGAGCTAATAAAGAATCCAAGAAACTTATTGGAGTTCAAAGAGCAAAAAGTAAAGATAAAGATAAGGGGGGTTTCAAACTAAAAACAAAGAATAAAAGAAAATCAAATAAAAGATAGATATGATCAATGGCTTTCACCTTTATTTCACCAAGCAAGGACAACAAAGGAGAATTGGGAATGGGAATTCAATTCACAAGACTTCCACCCAATTAACACATGGGTAGTCTTGGCTAAAGGTATAATTGACCGTATTTCAACCATTAAAGCAACTATCCCCATGGGTTCTTTCGAATCACCACGAGTGAGAAATAACCAAAAACTTAACTTGGGTAAGTTGGGTTATTTCTAACCCCAACTCTTAGATGGGAGTTTTCGGCAAACAAACTATCTCTAGCCTTGATCTAGAGTGGAAACCCCAAATCCCCACTATTAAACCTTCCCCAATTGAGGAACTCCTCTTTCAAGCAAGAACATAATTAGAATGCTAAGTTAATGTTTGCAACTATCAACTATAAGATTAAAACACAGAAGATTCAATAAACCCATAGGGGATTCACAAAGAGAAAGAACAAGATAAGAATTAAATACCCAAATTAAGTATTATCTCTAATACAAAACCCAATTCTCAATTCAATAATTACACATACAATATATCAATTAAGAACAAGAGTTGAAGAATGGAATTTAAGAATTTTACAATAGAAATCATCCAAATCTTCACTCCTTTGGTGTAGGGTGATGAAATTGCTCTCCAAGCTTGTCAAGGATTATGAAATTTACCAAAGATACCTTCCAAGATGGCTCAAAAGTGTTTTATGTGAGCTGGGGTTTCAAAGGGTGTAAAATGAGTAATTTGGGCTTGACTGGAATTCATCAGCTGCACCTGTGGACGTTTTAGCCACAGGTGCATGATCACTGTGGTGGCATCTATAGCACAGAGGCGGGTTTAGTGTGGCAGCATCAGTGGCGCAGGTGCACCTGTACCAGTGTAGCATAAATGTCATTCGTGCGCTCTTGTTTCTACAGCTATGGAAGTGTTGTTGTGCCTCAGATAGCATAGGGGCGGAAGACCTGACAATTCAGTAGAGTCTTCTCCTTTTTTCTCCAATTTTGTCCCTCTTGTTCTACATGTTCCAAATATCCATAAAAACACGAATCACCTAAAATATAACCAAAACATGCCATAAGTGAACCCATATAATCATTAGAAGACACAAAAGCATAAGAAAAGAGATATAAATAAGTGGTAAATCCACCACTTATCACTGAGCTAGACTAAGCTCAACTCTTAACCGCCTCAATCTTCTAGGGATCTACCATCACCCCTTTTTCCGAGACCATATGCTTTAAGAAGGCAACCAAAGACAACCAAAATATGCATTATGAAAACTTTTCATACAACTGCCTCTCCCTTCAAAATTTCCAAAACAATACGAGGATGCCCTGTATGTTCCTCCTTGTTCTTCAAACAAATCAAAATGTCATCGATAAATACTATAATAAAGGAATCCAGGAATGACTTGAAAATACCATTCATCAAGCTCATGAAGGCCATCAATGCATTGGTCAACACAAATGCATTACCTAGAACTCGTAGTGCCTATACAGAGTCCAGAAAGTTGTCTTAGGTATATCCTCAAGCTGAATCTTCAGTTGATGGTACCCTGACCTCAAGTCAATTATGGAAAATACTGAAGCACCCTCCAATTGGTCAAATAGATCATCTATGCGGGGTAAGGGATACTTATTCCAGATGGTAACCTTTTTCAACTGTCTGTAATCTATACACATCCTCATGCTACTATACTTCTTCTTAACAAACAAGACCGAAGCACCCTAAGGTAAAGGACTGGGATGAATAAATCACTTATCAAGTAGTTCATGTAGCTGAGTTTTGAGTTCCCTCAACTCTACCGGGGCCATTCGATTAGGAGGAATAGAGATTAGGCGAGTGCTCGACTCTAAATCAATACAAAAGTCAATATCCCTGTACGGAGGCATACAAGGCAAGTCCGTAGGAAATACTTCTTGAAACTCAGAAACCACAGCCACTGACCCAATAGGAGGGTAATCCATACTTACATCCCAAAGATAAGCCAGGAAGGTTGAATATCCTTTCCCCACTATCTTTCTAGCCCAAACAAAAGATATGATTTTCACTGGCTTAGACATATACATACCCACCCACTCTAGTTTATCCATACCCGGTATCTCTAGAGTCACTGTCTTAGAATTACAGTTCAAAATAGCATGATACAGAGACAACTAAGTAATATCCAGAATAACATCAAAATCAAACATATCCAAGATAATCAAATCTACCTGTTCGCTACCAAGCGCACATGCAAGTGTACGTGATCATGCAAGTAATAAAGTGGCTCTTACGAGCCGAGTATCAATCCCACAGGGACTTGGTGTTTAGCAAACGATCAGACTTAATTCTTACTATTGTAGTTAAAAAAGTTTGATTCGTAACCAAGAGTTTGAACCTTGTTTTTCTAACTAACTACTAGAAATAACAATGATATGAAATTCAGATTGTGAACAATATATGGAGAGATCCAGGGTTGAGGCATTTACTTCACATTCATGCATAACTATAGTTTCTTGTCGGTATTGGTATTTATCGTGATTGTTGATCTACGGGGTTGATATTATAACCCGAGAATGGTCATCCTCTAAGTCATCTACCCAAATTAATCTCACAACTATATCGTTTAGCGAGGATGTGAGTCTTTAATTCAGATGCATTAAACTATCTTCCCATTTCATCAACCAAGTTGGGTGTTTAGGTATATTGCTATCATAACCGCAAATCAGCCTTCACAATTAATATATAATAGTTAGAGACATGATCCACACTCCCGACATTATTCATTTTGTCCCTCAACTCCTATGGTAAATTCATTTTGAGACTTAAATTTATCCTAAAGTTCATGACGCTTTAGAATAATAAAACAAGAACGCCAGAACAATCACATGATTTGATAAACAAATGAACCAACTATAAAACAATAATTAAGAAGTCATATTGTATCCTCAACCTTATAAAGAAGGTTTTTATCCACTCATAGTCATACAACAAATCTCCATATATGATTTCATCAAGTAAAACTACAAGAAAGAAAAGTTAAAGAACAAAGAACCCTAGTTTGAGCTCCTTGATGTCTCCTTGATGTCTCCTTTACTCTCCAATTCGTGTCTTTCTACAAAGATGTGTGTAAATGTGGCTAATTACTCCTTTTATAGTGTTTTAGGTCGTCCATAGGCTGTCCCATAAGAATAATATGCATTTATAACTTTTCCCTCAACTTAAACCAAGTTAAAACCCAATTTTGGACGTTTTAGGGAGGGGTCGCATCGCGTGGCTGGCCGCGGGACCAAACCAGTGGAACTCCACCATGGGGTGTGCGAGGCTGACACTCCACATCATCCTTGGGGGTCTCTAGGCTGAACCTCCACCTCATCCTTGAGGGGTGTGGTGCATAGCCCCCTCCAAACATGAAGGTTCATCCGCTTTTTGCACTCTTCTCCTTGTGCACTTGTTCCTTGATTCCCCACTTCTTGTGGCTTATTTGTAGGCTTAATTTAGCTTCTATAAATCCTCCAATGGTATCCTACAAAAATTCATAACACACATTAGTCCATACAACACAATAGAGCTTATCAAAGTACACTAGAATACGCAGAGCTCAAGCTTGCAAGGCTAGTTTTCTCGTCTAAACTCTATTTGATCATTTTGACTCTTGACTTGTTTAGAATGCACCTTAAACACTTTAAACATGTAATTTATCAACCAAATACACACATACACAATATATACCTCAATATCACACCAAGGTATTCTCAAAACTAAGCTAAATGCGTGTAGATAATGACACTTAGGTGCATAAATACGCCTAAGATCACCACCCAACACTTAAAGCATTGTTCATCCTCAAACAACTCTTTACACTAATCACCATCAAGTAAGACTCTAACATTCCTATTAACACTAAGACACACAAGATAGAACTACAACGACCATATGAATAGCAAGTTCTACATTCGGCATGCCACATTACTACTAGAAACACATGAATACTACTACACGACTCCCTAGCCTCAAGAATTGACTCTACTCAGTTGGAAAACTCATGCACATTACTCAACAAAGATATCATATAAGTCACCTATAAATTATCAAACATGCGCCCTCACCACAAGAGATTTACCCATATTCACTCACACCTATGCAAATTATCACAAGAATGGGTGCAAGAATCAAATTTTGCTCGCTCTCACTAAGAATTCGCATATCACATAGGATGAACCATAAGTTTGCCCTTAATGTAGAAATCCACTAATATCAGAATGTCAAAGCTCAAGATCAAGTAGGACTTTAAGGGTTGTAATGTTGGCTAAGGGACGGGTAGGAACTATTTGGTCAAGAATAGTGACTATCTTCCCTAAGCGCTTTAATATATCACACTTTACATTGAACTCATCTCCAACCAACCTATTATTACACCAATATTATCTTCCCAACTCTCTTTTGCTTTTGCCCCATCTTTTTAAACTAGCTTACACATTATTAGCAAGGAATACATGCTATCAACACATAATTCACTTCTTTTGATCAATTTATATTTTTCATTTCATTACTCCCTACCACCAACATATAAATCTTTTCAACACACCAAAAGCTATTTCCTTAGGGCTTCACTTTACTTTTCCTTCCTCAATCTTACATTCCTTAACATCTTCATTTTTTAACTAAAGCGCTTAGGAGTTTTGGATTAAATTGCGGGTAATTGAAAGAAAAGGAATAAGCTATACATGAGGCTATCAAAGAATATGCTAAAGGCTCAATGGGGCTAGCTAAGGTCAAGCACAAAGGGTAGATAAAGAGGTATAAAACATAGCTATCAAATAAATGCCTATATCATCTCCTAAACTCAACATTCTTTATTTCGCTTTGCACACACACAGGGCAAGTTCTAGATACCAAATTGCAATATGGAATAACAAAACCTCACTCACACATGGCACATGTTCAAATCAAGATGGATACCTATAGACTCCCAACCAAGCAATAGCAAGAATTCAATATTAAGCCAATATCACAGACGAGTCACATAAATGAGCCTAGGTGCCTCAACAATAGTCATTCAATTCTTCCAATCATGCCATAAAATTAAACACCAACTTGCAACAAGTAATCATGTATAGCATCAAGCAAGAGCATCTCTATTTATTCCTAATGACAAAAATTTTAAATGTACTCCTAAAAATCAAAAAGGATACTGGGTTCAAAGGGCTCTCCCCAAAAAAGAACCGAAAAGAAAAACCGAGGGGTGGGTGAAGTGTGCTTCTACTTAACAGACCAAACACAAAAACTCAAAACAAACAAAGATAAAATCTTTTTGTAATTTTTTTTTCAATTTAATCAAAAACTTGCAAATTAATAAAAATAGAAATCCTATAGCACACTTCACCCTAAACAAATTCGAAAGATTTCCACCCCACACTTAAAACCATACTTTGTCCCCAAAGTATAAATTAAAAGCAAAGATAGAAATACTCCCTGAGGCCTCTAGGCCTAGTTAGTAGCATTAAGTCCATAAATGGGTGTGTTCCATGCTCCTTAGCTAAGATCTCAGGTACTCAAACTTGCCTTCAACCTGTCAACAAAATATAAAAACAACACCAAAATAAATACTAAAGAAAAACTAAAAAGAATAAAAATCCTACCTTAACTTGGGTTGCCTCTCAAGCAGCGCCTGATTTACCATTGCAACACGACTCAGATCATAACTTTCATTCCCATTCTCTCATCCTCTTCCTCCTACTCAGGGCCCATCTTCTTCTTCTTTTCAGACCTCTTAGGTGCTCATGCTCGAGGTCTGGGCCTTCCTCACACCCACCTTTTCAGCATTTTGTTTAGGTCCTTGGGATTCAAGCTCTTTTGGAAAATTTGGCAGCTCCATGAGAGAGTCCGAAGAGGTAATCAGAGGTACGCTCTTTTCCACCCCACACTCATCCACTTTCATAGCTGTAATCATGCATAGGTCCTTGTAGTGTAAGGGTGTGTTGAGTGTTGTGTACTCTCTAAAGACCACCTCTTCATCATTCAGTCTCATCTTGAGCGTGCCCTTTCTCACATCAATCAATGCTCCACTGGTAGCCAAGAATGGATGTCCCAATATGATTGGTACCCTTTCATATGTATCATAGTCAAGAAAAATAAAGTCATCAGGATTCTCTACCTAAGTGGGTGTTTATTCTCTACCTAGATCTACATGGAAGGCTCTATACTAGGGATCATTTGCTGAAATATAGGATTATTGATGATAATGTCTATCCTCATTGTGGGCTAGCTGAAGAGACAGTCGAACACCTATTTTTTATTTGCCCTTTTTCCAAAGAAGCTTGGGAAAGATTGCTAGTATGGCAGGGTTATCATTGACCTACCATGGGTTGGTCGGCTGAACTAGTATGGATGGTTACTAATGTGAATGGTAAAGCTGCTCAATCTCAAATGTTCAGGGTGATACTAGTTGGTTGTGTCTATATGGTGTGGCAAGAAAGGAATCTTAGAGTATTTCAAGGAAAGAGGAGACCTCCAAGCACTATTTTCAGGTTGATTGTGAAGGAATCCATTGCTAGAGGATCACTGAAGACTAAGCTTGCATCGAGAATTACTGAACTTGATTATTATCCCACTTAGTTAACTGAAGCTACTGGTAGTTTTGTTTAAGTTTGGTTTGTTACTGGAACTTGGGACCTCTGTCCAAGTCCATATTTCTTTATGCTCTGTACAATGTCCATTTGGTTATAAAATGAATGTTTATTACCAAAAAAAAATAAAGTCAACAGGAATAATGAACTTACCAACCTTGATTAGAACATCCTCTATGATTCCTTTGGGGACCACTCTGGTTCTGTCCACCATCTATAGCACAACTGAGGAAGGTCTCGACTTCCCCAACCCAAGAGTCTTAAATAATGAAAGGGGCATCAGATTTATGCTCGCTCTCAAGTCACTCAAGGCTTTAACAACATCACTTTCACCAATTTGTATGGGGAAGGTGAAGCTCTCAGGATCCTTGAGCTTTTTGGGTATCTTGCTCATTGCCATAGAACTTCACTCTTCAATAGGTTCCACAGTCTCAAAATATGCCAACCTTCTCTTGTTCGCCACCACAACCTTCAAGTACTTTGCATACTTGGGCATTCCCTGCAAAACATCTAACAAAGAAAGGTTAATGTGAAGTTCTCTGAACGTGTCAAGGAGCTTATTAAAACATGCATCCTCTTTGGCTTTTTTAAACTTTTGAGGAAATGGTGGTGGTCTGTTTCGCGGTTGTTCAATTGGCTTCTCATTAGGGTACTCAGACTTCCCCTTTTTATCAGCTTCTTTTGACTCATCCTGCTTTCCTTTCTGGTTAGAAGTGATCAACTCCTTTTTCACCTCATGCTTTTTCTTTGGGGGTGCATCAGTCAAATCTCTACCACTCCTCAAGGTTATTGCCATGACTTGCTTTGGCTCTTCTGTATCACTAGACAAACCCCCTTGAGGTCTCGTATTCTGCACTTGAGCTAGATGTCCCATTTGCACTTCTAATGTCTTCGTGTCTAGTTGTTGATTTTTTTTGTCAGCTTCCATATTTGCTTGCTCCGCAAAAATCTGTTCTTGATTAGCCATGATATTCTTCAATATGTCCTCAATATTGCTGGCCTGAGTGTTTTTCTGTGTACCTTGCTTCTGTTGAGCCTGATTACTACCCCATGAGTAGTTGGGCTGACCCTGCCAATTTTCGTTATAGGCATAATCATAGTTTAGTTTTCCTTTCTGTGCATTACCTACAAATATTACCAATTCCGAATTCGCTCCACATAAGTATGCTGAATGACCACTTAACTCGCAAGTTTTGCACCAAGTCTGAACCTGCTGCACTACACTCACTTGAGCCTGAAGTTAAGTAGCACTCAACTTGTTGAATAGAGCCATCATTTGGGTCTGAAAACTGGTCAACTGTGCCACTAATGCTGTGACACTATCTAACTCAATCATACTTGCAGTCTTCTTTACCGTATTTTAGGACATGTCACCATTCCACTCTGGATTACCTTGTGTGATACAGTTAAGGAGAGTATATAGCGCATCATAGGTTTTCTCCAAAGCTTGACCCACTGCTGCTGAATCTAGTAAAATCTTCGTATTATGGTCAAGACTTTCTACAAAAGTGTGAGCTAATACCTCATTCATCTGCTGGTGATATGGGCAATCCCTAAGAAGAGACTTAAATCTCTCCCATGCATGATAAAGATTTTCATCTGGTTTCTGCTTGAAGCTCAAGATTTCACTCCTCAACTTTGCAGTTTTGCTTGAGGAAAAAATTGGATGAGGAACTTCTTTGCTAAATCATCCCATGTTGTGATCGAATTTGAAGGTTCTGCCTTCAACCATTTCTTTGTTTCTCCCAATAATGAGAATGGGAAAAGTGTTAGCCTCACGTAGTCTGTGGAGACCCCTTCGGGAATGAATGTGTCACAGATCTCTAAAAAGTTCTGGAGATGAACCTGTGGATCCTCATGTGACATGTCTAAAACTGCCCACTTGTGTCCAACAATTTCACCATATTTTGTTTCAGTTCAAATATTCCCCCTGCTGCTGGTTTTTTAATAAAGGAGGTCATATTAGTTGTGAGTGGGATTGACACTTCGCGCACTCTCTTGTGAGCTGGTGGTGGTTCCTCTGCCATAACTGTAGGAATAGTCTCAGCCGGTTGAACTTGTCGATTTTGATCGAGAACTGCTGCTTCTCTCAATGCTTGGTGCAAGTGTTGCTCAGGTTCAGGAACTGGGTCAACCAGTTCCTTATCCCTTTCCAGCTTGCTCAAGTTTAGAACCTGTACCTGCAAGTTTAGTAGCTAAGATCGAGTTGTAAGCACTTATAAAATAGAATAGTAAAAACAAAAATCAGACAGTTGCTAATTTTCAAGTCCCCGGCAATGGTGCAAAAAACTTGTTCACTCCCAAGCACACACGCAAGTGTATGTGGTCGTGCAAGTAATAACGTGGCTCTTACGAGCTGAATATCGATCCCACAGGGACTTGGTGTTTAGCAAACGATCCAACTTAATTCTTACTATTGTATTTAAACAAGTGTGATTCATAACCAAGAGTTTGAGCTTTATTTTTCTAACTAAATACTAGAAATAACAACGATATTAAATTCGGATTGTGAACAATATATGGATAGATCTAGGGTTGAAGCATTTACTTCACATTCATGCATAACTATGGTTTCTAGCCGGTATTGGTGTTTATCGTGATTGTTGATCTATGGGGTTGATATTATAACTCGAGAATGGTCATCCTCTAAGTCATCCAACCAAATTAATCTCAGAACTAC
This sequence comes from Jaltomata sinuosa, assembly GCA_003996215.1. Classification (NCBI taxonomy): domain Eukaryota; kingdom Viridiplantae; phylum Streptophyta; class Magnoliopsida; order Solanales; family Solanaceae; genus Jaltomata; species Jaltomata sinuosa. The sequence continues at coordinate 145,076 of QJPP01002551.1, read as the reverse complement.
ATCATTGAGCGGGGATGTGAGTCTTTAATTAAGATGCATTAAACTATCTTCCCGTTTCATCAACCAAGTGACGCATTTAGGTATATCGCTATCCTAACCGCAAATCAACCTTCACAATTAATATCTAATAGTTAAAGACATGATCCACACTCCCTACATTTTTCATTCTGTTCTTCAACTCCTATGGTCAATTCGTATTGAGACTTAGATTTATCCTAAAGTTCATGACATTTTAGAATAGTAAAATAAGAACGCAAGAACAATCACATGACTTGATAAACAAATGAACCAACTATAAAACCATAATTAAGCAATAATGTTTTAGCCTCAACCATATAAAGAGGGTGTTTATCCACTCATATTCAAACAAAAAATCTCCATATATGAGTTCATAAAGTAAAACTACAAGAAAGAAAAGTTAAAGAACAAAGAACCCTAGTTTGAGCTCCTTGATGTCTCATTTACTCTCCAATACGTATATTTCTCCAAAGATGTATGTAAATGTGGCTAATTACTCCTTATATAGTGTTTTATGTCGTTCATAGGCTGTCCCATAAGAATCATATGCATTTACAACTTTGCCCCCAACTTAAACCAAGTTAACACCCAATTTTGGACGTTTTAGGGAGGGGTCGCATCGCGTGGCTGGCCGTGAGGCCAAACCACTGGACCTCTATGATGGGGTGTGCGAGTATGACCCTCTACCTCAGCCTTGGGGGTCGCGAGTCTGAACCTCTACTCAGCCTTAAGGGGTGCGGCGCATAGCCCCCTCCAAACGTGAAGTTTCGTCCACTTTTTGCTCTCTTCTCCTCGTGCACTTGTTCCTTGATTCCCTACTTCTTGTGGCTTGTTTGTAGGCTTCATTTAGATTCCATAGATCCTAAAATGGTATCCTACAACAATTCATAACACATATTAGTCCATACAACACAATAGAGATTATTAAGGTACACTAGAATACGCATAGCTCAAGCTAGCAAGGCTAGTTTTCTCGTCTAAACTCTATTTGATCATTTTGACTCTTGACTTGTTTCAAATGGACCTTAAACACTTTAAATATGTACTTTAGCAACCAAATACAAACATACACAATTTATACCTTAATATCACACTATTCTCAAAACTAAGCTAAATGCGCATAGATAATGACACTTAGGTGCATAAATACGCCTAAGATCCCTATCAAAGTCTGGAAACCCACAAACAAAAAAAAACATGAATGATACATATTGGTCACTACCACAGACTCTCTAACTAGAGTAAAAACATGTACAGAAAAATCAAGAACATCACAGACCAAGTCCAGACCCAAGGAAAATCTAACATATACATAAGAGTAATTGGAACTCATATCAAATAAAACAGAAGCCATTCGGTCACAAACAAGAACACTACCTGTTATCATAACATCATACTTCTCAGCCTCAGACTTGCCTAGGAAGACATAATAATGAGCTCTATCATTGATCCGAGCAACCTCTTTAGCAGGTTGCACTCCCCCCTTCCCTGCATTACCATTACCTCTGTTTCCACCACGGCCTCCCTGATTATTACCTTGCCCACCCTGTGGATGACCTTTGCCATTTCCACCTTCACCTGATAGAACCACAACCCTGGCCTGCTACTGCACCTAATTACCTATCTGTCTCAGAGGGAAATCTCTCTTGAAGTGCCCACATCATAACAATGAAAATAACCTCGCTCAAGAGAGGGCCTGCTGGCCGAAGAATAGGAAGCCCCCTAGCCTATGGTAGCTGGAGACTGCTGAATAACCCCTGAATGACCACCTATAGAAGTTGGCAAGGCTGACTAAATAGGGCAAGACGAATGAACCTATTGCCTGGGACCTTTGGAATAAGAACCAGTGTAATTACCCACACTCCGGGACTTCTTGGCTAATAGCTTAGCCTGCCTAATTTGCATAACTCCCTCAAGTTTCTTCACATAATCAGTCACCTCATTCAAGATCCTTCCTGCAGAAGTCATGTGAACAGGAAAAACCTGCAAATCAGTATTCAAACCCTTAATATACAAACAAATCCTCTCCTCTTCATGCCCAACAAATAGGTAGCATAGTGGGACAAAGCATGGAACTTAGACTCATAAGCTGCAATATAATATTTCCCTATACAAGAGCCAGAAATTCATCCTTCTTGCGATCCCTAAGAGTATGGGGCATATACTTCTCCAAAAATAGGGCATGGAATTGAGCCCAAGTCATTAGAGGCAAAGCTGGTGAATGACACTCCATATGGGCTCTCCACCACTGCTTGGTATCCTCTTGTAGTTGAAAAGTCACAAACTCAACCCCATGATGTTGTAAAATTCCCAACTTGTGTAACCTCTCATGGCAATCCAAAATAAACTCAAAAGCATCCTCATCCTCTGTACCATGAAATGAAGGGAGTTTCATTTTCAGAAATTAGTGAACAACTCATGCTTGGTTCCAGTCATGACAGGGCCTAATGTTGGAAAAACAAATGATTCTGTACCTAAAGTCTCATGAGTGTAGTGGGATGGGCACCCAAAACCTGAATAGCCGTCGTGGTGGGGCTGGCTCCAATACCTGCACCTCCAACTGGTGCTGCCACCTCTGGTTTCACGCCATCCTCATACACTGCCTCAGCCTCCTCAATATGATCCTGGGGTGGGGGAGGTATCGCTAGCCTCTGGTCAACTGCTGTCTTGGCTCCACCACTGGCAGGTTTTACTTTTCTTCTTCCCATACCCCTACCTCACCCTTGAACCGTTGGTCTCGAAGTTGGAGTTGCTACCCTGGCTCCATTCTGCCTATTATTCACCATTTGTAGATAAAAGAATGAAAGTGGTCAGGTACATTTGGATTGCCAGATACACATTGGAATCAAGTTATAGCACAAAGGAAGAAAGAAAGAGTAGTTTCCTAAAATCCTATAGCCTCACAATGAAAAGTACAGACTTCTCCGTACCATTCTGCAAGAATCTACTAGACCCATTTTGGTATGACGAGATCAACGAACCTAGGGCTCTGATACCATCTTTGTCATAACCTAAACTACCGCGAGTGACACCCACGCTAAACCCCCCATAGGAGAACCAAAAACCAACCCAAAATTTAATGTCGCTGGGATTAGACAACTAAGCAATATTCATTAAATAAACTAGTAATTCATAGTTTAAAATGAGAAACAAAACATCTGTGGAAACTAACCCCTAGAATTTGAAAGTAATTGTACCAAAACTCTGTACTAACTATTTGAAAGAAGGGGATGCAACCCTAAAACAAAGATAAGTCTAGGTCCAAACAATGGACTAGGAATAACTAAAGAATTCATCGTAGCTCAGAAGATGCAGCTCACCCTTGAATTTAGAAATTTCCAGACTCACAACTGAAGTCTCGTAGCAAGCACTAAAATATATCACGTACTCAATAAAAGAAGAGCAAGTGCAATATCAGTATACAAGGAACAATAGTTTACTAGTAGGATCATTGGCCAGCTCCCAAAATATGAATGTGAAACTTATGAAAGTAACATAGTATAACAGTACAACAAGTAACAAGCCAAGTCAAGTGACTACCAATAAGACTCCCAGTCAACAACCTGACTCAACAACCATATAAGTCATGTCCAACTATGCAAGTACACAGACCATATATAACCATGTCACAGCTCGCAAGTAACTCGGACCACCCAAGTGTCCCTAGGATATCATCTATGGCACTTAACATGCAACCTTGATTTACATAAGAAACCACCTTAGCACTTAAATACACCAACCCGACCACTCAAGGACCAACATGTATGTCAAGTAGCAATAAATCCTAGTCCTCTCAAGGAACCAACACATATGAATAAAAATCAACAAACAAATAAGCCCCGTTCACTCAAAGAACCAACACATATAAATAACAAGAAAACTTATACACATACTAAGGGTCTTATAGTTCCCACTAGTGACTTGTAGGAAACGAGCTCTTGTCCATGTACTGTACTGACATAGTACCTGAGCGAACCATGAATAAAACTGTACCAGGTGTGAAAAATTGTTACTCCCAAGCGCACACACAAGTGTACGTGGTCGTGCAAGTAATAAAGTGGCACTTGTGAGCTAAATATCGATCCCACAAGGACTTGGTATTTAGCAAATAATCTAACTTAATTAATATTATTGAAGTTAACAAGTGCGATTTGTAACCAAGAGTTTGAGTTTTGCTTTTATAAACTAAATACTAGAATTAACAACGATATGACATTTGTATTGAAAACAATAAATGGAGAGATCCAGGGTTGAGGCATTTACTTCACATTCATGCATAAATGTGGTTTCTAGCTGGTGTTGGTGTTTATCATGTTTGTTGATCTACGAGGTTGATATTATAACTCAAGAATGGTCATCCTCTAAGTCATCTACCCAAATTAATCTCACAACTACATCGTTGAGCAAGGATGTGAGTCTTTAATTCCGATGCATTTAACTATGTTCCCGCTTTATTAACCAAGTGGGGCATTTAGGTATATCTCTATTCTAACCGCAAATCATCCTTACAATTGCTAACTAACAGTAAAAGATATGATCCACACTTCCTAAGTTCTTCATTTCATCTCTCCACTCCTATGTTCAATTCATTTTGAGGCTTAGATTTATCTTAAAGTTCATGACGCTTTAGAATAGTTAAAACAAAAATGTAAGAACAATCACATGACAAGATAAACAATTAAACCAACTATCAATCCATACTTAAGAAATCATGTTGTGTCCTGAACCTTAGAAAGAGGGTGTTTATCCATTCATTTTCATACAACAAATCACCATTGATGAATTCATAAAGTAAAACAATAACAAAGATAAGTTAAAGAACAAAGAACCCTAGTTTGAGCTCCTTAATGTCTCATTTGCTCTCCAATTCGTGTTTTCTTCCAAAGATGTGTGTAAATTTAGATAATAACTCCTTTTAAAGTGTTTTAGGTCGTCCATAGTCTATCCCACGAGAAGCATATGCATTTACAACTTTGCCCCCAACTAAAACCAAGTTAAAACCCAATTTTGGACGTTTTAGGGAGGAGGGTCGCATCACATGGCTGGACGTGTGGCAAAACCAGTGGACCTTTGTGATGGGAGGTGCGAGTTTGAGCCTCCACCTCAGCCTTAGGGTGTGCGTGGGATGGCCTCCACCTCAGCCTTGATGGGTGCGGCACATGACCCCCTCCAAACGTGAAGGTTCATCCGCTTTTCTCTCTCTTCTCCTCGTACACTTGTTCCTTGATTCTCCACCTCTTGTGGCTTGTTTTTAGGCTTCATTTGGCTTATATAGATCCCCAATGGTCTCCTACATCAATTCATAACACACATTAGTCCATACAACACAATAGAGCTCATCAAAGTACACTAGAATACGCATAGCTCAAGCTAGCAAAGCTTGTTTTCTCGTCTAATCTCTATTTGATCATTTTGACTCTTGACTTGTTCCAAATGCACCTCAAACACTTTAGACATGTACTTTAGCAACCAAATACACACATACATAATATATACCTCAATATCACATCAAGTTATCCTCAAAACTTAGCTAAACACGCATAGATAATGACACGTAGGTGTGTAATTACGCCTAAGATCACCAGCCCACACTTAAAGCCTTGTTCATCCTTGAACAACTCTATACATTAATCACCAACAAAGAAGACTCTAACATTCCTATTAACACTAATACACTCAAGCTAGAACTACAACGACTACATGAATAGCAAGTTCTACATTCAGCTTGACATATTACAGCTAGAATCACATGAATACTACTACAAGACTCCCTAGCCTCAAGAATTGACTCTACTCAGTTGGCAAACTCATGCACATTACTCAACAAAGAGATCATATAAGTCACCTATCTATCATCAAACAAGCACCCTCACCATAAGAGAGTTACCGATATTCACTCATTCTCACAAAGAATTCACATGTTACATAAGATGAACCATAAGCTTGCCCTTAGTATAGTACTCCACTAATATCAGAATGCCAAAGCTCAAGATCAAGTAGGACTTTAAGGATTATAATGTAGGCTAAGGGACGGGTAGGAGCTATTTGGTCAAGAATAGCTACTATCTTCCCTAAGCACTTTAATACATCACACTTTACATTAAACTCATCTCCAACCAACCTATTTTACACCACTATTATCTTCCAAATCTCTTTTGTTTTGCCCCATATTTTTAATCTAGCTTACACATATTTAGTAGAGAGTATTTTCTATCAACACATGATTCACTTCTTTTGATCAATTTGTCTTTTCAGTACATTACTCCATACCAACAACACACAAGCCTTTTCAACACACCAAAAGCTATTTCGTTGGGGCTTCACTTCACTCTTTCCTTCTTTAATTTTACACTCCTTAACATCTTAATTTCTCAACTAAAGTGCTTAGGAGTTTTGGATCAAAGTGCAGGCAATTGGAAGAAAAGGAATAAGCTATATATGAGGCTACCAAAGAATAGGCCAAAGGCTCAATGGGGCTAGCTAAGGTTATGCACAAAGGGTAGATAAAGAGAGTATAAAACATGGCTATCAAAGAAATGCCTATATCATCTCCTAAACTCAACATTTTTTATTTCGCTTTGCAAACACACGAGGCAAGTTCTAGACACCAAAATGCAACATGGAATAACAAAAACCTCACTCTCACATGGCACATGTTCAAATCAAGAAAGACACCTATAAACTCTCAATCGACAAATTTCATGAATTCAAATTTAAGCCAACAAGAGTCAGATAAAAGAGCCTAGGTGTCTCACAATAGTCATTCAATTTTTTAAATCATGCCATACAATTCAACATCAACTTGCAACAAGTAGTCATGTGTAGTCTCTAACAAGAGCATTTCTGTTTATTCCTAATGACAAAAAATTTAAATTTACTCCTAAAAATCAAAAAGGATATTGGGTTCAAAGGGCTCCCTCTTTGGAAAAGAACCGAAAAGAAAAATCGAGGGGCGGATGAAGTGTGCTTCTACTAAATAGACCAAAAAACTGAAAATAAACAAAGATAAAACTTGCAAATAAATAAAAATAGAAATCCTATAGCGCACTTCACCCTAACCAAATCGTAAGATTCCCACCCCACACTTAAAACCATACATTTTCCCCAAAGTATAAATTAAAAGCAAAGATAGAAATACTCCCTGAGGCCTCTAGGCCTAGCTAGTAGCATTAAGTCCATAAACAGGTGTTTTCCATTCTCCTTAGCTAAGATCTCAGGTATTCAGACTTCCCTTCAACTTGTTGACACAACACGAAAATAAAACCAAAAGTGATACTAAAGGAAAACAAAAAAAGAATAAAAAAACTACCTTAACTTGGGTTGTCTCCCAAGTAGCACCTGATTTACTATCGCGGCATGAATCACATCACAATGATTATTTTCACTCTCTCATCCTATTATTTCTACTCGGGCCCGATCTTCTCCTCCTTTTAGACTTCTCATAAGTTCATGATCAAGGTCTGTAGCCTTTCTTACCCTTATTTTTACAGGATTTCCTTCAAATTTTTTAGGTTCAGGCTTATTTGTCAGCTTGGGAAACTCTATAGGAGGGTATGAAGAAGTACTTGGAGGTTCTCTCTCCTCCACCCCACACTCATCTGCTTCTATAGCCTTGATCATGCATAAATCTTTGTAGTGTAAGTGTGTGTCGAGTGCTTTGTACACTCTGAAGACTACCTCTTCATCATTCACTCTCATCTTGAGTGTGCCCTTTCACACATCTAATAACGCTCCACCAGTAGCCAAGAAAGGGCGTCCCAATATGATTGGTACCCTGTCATCTGCATCACAGTCAAGAATAATAAAGTCAACAGGAATAATAAACTTACCAACCTTGATGAGAGCATCCTGTATGATTTCTTCGGAGACCACTCTAGTCTTGGCCGCCATCTGTAGGACAACTCATGAGGGCCTTGGATTCCCCAACCCAAGAGTATTAAACAATAAGAGGGGCATCAAGTTGATGCTTGCCCCAAATCACTCAAGGCTTGGACAATATCACTTTCACCAATTTGTATGGAGAGGGTGAAATTCCCAGGATCCTTAAGCTTTGTGGGCATCTTACTCATCACCACTGATCTGCACTCTTCAATAAGTGCCACAGTCTCAATGTCTGTAAGCCTTCTTTTGTTTGCCACCACATCCTTCAAGTACTTAGCATACTTAGGCATTCCATGCAAAACATCTAACAAAGGAAGGTTAATATGAAGTTCTCTGAATGTGTCAAATAACTTCTTGAAATAAGCATCCTCTTTGGCTTTGATAATATTCTGAGGGAATGGTGGTGGTGGTTTTTCTCGAGTCTGTTCAATTGGCTTTTTATTAGGGTACTCAGATTTCCCCTTTTTATCAGCTTCTTTAGGCTCAATCTTCTTTTTTGTCTGCTTGGCAGTGATCAACTCTTCTTGCACCTCATGATTTTCTTTGGAGGTGCGTCAACCAAATCTCTACCACTCCTCAAGGTGATTGCCATCAATTGCTTTGGCTTTTCTATATCACTAGGCAAACCCCCTTGAGGTATCGTGTTTTGTGCTTCAGCAAGCTGTCCTATTTGAACTTCTAATGTCTTTGTGGCTAACTGCTTATTTTTTATGTCAGCAACCATCTATGCTTGATCAACAATAATTTGTGCTTGATTAGCCTTCATCTTCTTCAACATTTCCTCAATATTGTTGGCCTTAGTGTTGTTCTGCATACCTTGATATTGCTGAAACTGCTGAGGTTAAGCCTGATTAGTGCCACAACAGTAAGTTGGGCTAATTTTGCCAGCTGAGATTATAGGCATTACCATAGTTTTGAGTGCCGTTTTGTGCATTGCCTACAAAATTTACCGACTCTAAATTTGTTGCACACAAGTCTACCAAATGACCGCTAATACCATAAGTTTCACACCAAGTCTGAACCTATTGAACTGCATTTACCTGAGCCAAAGTTTGATCCACACTCAACTTGTTGAACTGAGCCATCATCTGAGTCTGAAAACTGGCCAACTTTCCTGCTAATATTGTGACACTATCTACCTCTATCATACTTATAGGCCTCTTTACTGTATTTCTGGACATATCACCATGCCACTCTGGATTACCTTGTGCAATACGGTCGAGGAGAGTGTATAGCTCGTCATATGTTTTCTCTAACTCTTGACCACCTGCCGTTGAATCTAGCAAAATTTTTGTGTTGCGATCAAGGCTTTCAACAAAGGTGTGAGCTAATACCTCATTATTTTTTTGGCGATGTGGGAAGTCTCTGAGAAGAGACTTGAATCTCTCTCATGCATGATAGAGATTCTCGTCTCTCTTTTGCTTGAACCTCATGATTTCACTCCTTAGCTTTGCAGTTTTGCCTAATGGGAAGAATTGAATAAGGAACTTCTTTGCCAGATCATCCTAAGTAGTGATTGAATTTGAAAGTTCTGCCTTCAACCATTTCTTCGCTTCGTGCAATATGAGAATGGAAAAAGTGTAAGTGTCACATAGTCTGTAGAGACTCCTACAAGAATAAATGTGTCACTGATCTCCAAAAAAATTCTGAAGATGGAACTGTGGATCCTCATGTGACAAGCCTGTAAACTACCCGCTTGTGTGCAACAAGTGCACCATATTCTGTTTCAACTCAAATCTGCCTCTTGTGGCCGGCATCTGAATACAGGAGGTCACATTAATTGCAATTGGGATTGCCTCATTGCGCACTGTCCTGCGGGCTGATTGTTCCTCAGCCATTGCTGCAGGAATGGTCTCACCTTGTTGAACTTTCTCAAGATCCACACGTATGCCTGCAAATTCAGTGAATAAGACCAATATGTTAGCTCTTATCAAACAAAATAGTAAAACTAGGAATTAGAAGGTTGTTAATTCTCAAGTCCCCGGCAACAGTGCTAAAAACTTGTTGCTCCCAAGCACACACACAATTGTACATGGTCGTGCAAGTAATAAAGTGGCTCTTGCGATCCGAATATCAATCCCACAGAGACTTGGTCTTTAGAAAATATTCCAACTTAATTAATACTATTGAAGTTAAAGAGTGAGATTTATAACCAAGAGTTTGAGTTTTGCTTTTATAAACTAAAGACTAGAATTAGCAACAATATGAAATTTGGATTGAAAACAATATATGGAGAGATCCAGGGTTGAGGCATTTACTTCACATTCATACATCAATATGGTTTCTAGTCGGTGTTGGTGTTTATCGTGATTGTTGATCTACGGGGTTGATATTACAACTCAGGAATTGTCATCCTCTAAGTCATCTACCCAAATTAATCTCACAACTACATAGTTGAGCGGAGATGTGAGTCTTTAATTTGGATGAATTTAACTATCTTCCCATTTTATTAATCAAGTGGGGCGTTTAGGTATATCGTTATCCTAACCGCAAATCATCCCTACAATTTCTAACTAACAATAAAAGATATGATCCGCACTTCCTACGTTCTTCATTTCATCCCTCCACTCCTATGGTCAATTCATTTTGAGACTTAGATTTATCCTAAAGTTCATGACGCTTTAGAATAATTAAAACAAGAACGTAAGAACAATCATATGACAAGATAAACAAATAAACCAATTATCAATCCATACTTAAGAAATCATGTTGTAGCCTCAACCCTAGAAAGAGGGTGTTTAGACACTCATTTTCATACAACAAATCACCATTGATGAATTCATAAAGTAAAACAACAAGAAAGAAAAGTTAAAGAACAAAGAACCTTAGTTTGAGCTCCTTGATGTCTCCTTTCCTCTTCAATTCGTGTCTTATTCAAAATATGTGTGTAAATGTGGCTAATTACTCCTTTTATTATATTTTAGGTCGTCCATATGCTGTCCTATGATAAGCATATGCATTTACAACTTTCCTCCAACTTAAACCAAGTTAAAACCCAATTTTGGACATTTTAGGGGGGGAGGGTCGCGTCGCGTGGCTGGCCGCGTGGCCGAACCAGTGGACCTCCACGATGTGGGGTGCGAGGCTGAGCTTCAGCCTTAGGGTGTGCGAGGCATGTCCTCCACCTCAACCTTGAGGGGTGTTGTGCATGGCCCCCTCCAAACGTGAAGGTTCGTTCGCTTTTCTCTCTCTTCTCCTCGTGCACTTGTTTCTTGATTCCCCACTTCTTGTGGCTTGTTTTTAGGCTTCGTTTAGCTTCAATAGATTCTACAATCGTCTCCTACATCAATTCATAACACACATTAGTCCATACAACACAATAGAGTTCATCAAAGTACACTATAATATGCATAGCTCAAGCTAGCAAGGCTAGTTTTCTTGTCTAAACTCTATTTGATCATTTTGACTCTTGACTTGTTCCAAATGCACCTCAAATACTTTAAACATGTACTTTAGCAACCAAATACACACATACACAATATATACCTCAATATCACACCAAGTTATCCTCAGAACTAAGCTAAATGTGAATAGATAATGACACTTATGTGTGTAATTACGCCTATGATCTGTACCTGAGCCAATCAATGAATAACAGAATTATACCAGGAATGGTACCTGAGCCACAATAAACCATAGATATCACAACAATCACAACGAGAATGATAGCATACAACACTTGTAAAACCAACAAGTTTCCATATTAGACTCATTGCATGTGATTAACACTTAGGATATCATTTAACAGTCATTCCCTTTTTCCCTGAACACGTATTGTGCAAGTAATACAAACGAGACAGTTATTATGCACACATAATGCAAATTGAGTTACAAGTAACCATCACCTACCTCAATCTAAGCCTAAAATGCTCTACCGAACTTGAGTTTTCTCTTTTCTGGCAACCTCGGCTTGATTGTGGTCTAAACACAGAAATGCAAACAATATTTCTACCATGACCTCAAATATCACGGATTATAGCCTATTCCTGAATCGCCAGGCTAAACTCATAATCATTTCATCCATCCTAGGGTCTTTCCACCAATAATTTACCTAGAAACTATCCATTCTATGGTTGCAATAGCGAATTATGGTAATGAAATAATGAATAAACAACTTATAATCAAAACCCAAGGTTTTATACCCCATAATCCCTCATACACCAGATTTGTTATCTTAGGTCAAGCTAAACCCTCTCCAAGGCCTGTAACTAATGATTTTAGGATATAGGAATCGAAGTACGGGGATAAAAGACTTACCTTAATGAAGAATTCTGGTGAAAAAATAATAGAAATCGCCGCAAATTGCCTTTGTCTTCCCTAAAATGTTTTTGTGAAATAATAAACATTTTTGGGGAAGTTTCTGCATTAACAACGATTAAACTCGCTATAGCGACCCAGTGCCGCTATAGCGGTACCACCGTAGCGGCAACTTCCCGCTATAGCAGAGTTGACCGACTCTCACTTCTGCTATAGCGAGAATTCCTCCGGTATAGTGGTGTCACGGTAGCAGCCTACCACCCGCTATAGCGGGTGTCGCAAGCAGAAACTTAGAAAATCTCCCAGATTTCTCTCTTTCACAGCACACCCTCAAACCATGACGTCCCGAATTAACCCCTTTATGTCATGTTTGATATCGGGAGTTCTACTCACCCGAATTCACTTCTAAAAAGTCTTACGGACTCCTTATCGCCTTCGCTAAGATAAAATCAAGATAATATTTATCAACTTAACTCAATCAATCCCTCCCTAAATTGCCCTAGACCTCACCTTGCTTGAATTTCATCCAAGACTAGCCTAGCCTGAAATTTCCAACTTTCAATTCCAAAAAATTTCTAACACGATTCTTGTACGACTATCTCAACCATAACGACGAGGAGGGTCGTTACACTTGTCCACGAAAACAAAAAAAATACTTTGTTTGGAATTTTCAAAGTTGGGGTTGGGGTTGGGGTTGGAGTTGTGTTTGACCATATTCTTTGCAATAAATATTCGATTTGAATGTTTTTTTAAAAAAAATACAAAATATAATTTAAATGAGGTTATTTTATAAAAATAATTTTTTTAGAAATAAATGTGAAAAAGAAAAATTTATAAAAGTGAAAAAAATAAATATAAAAAGATTTTGGATATTTTTGAAATTTTAAATACAACTTCAAATTGTATTTATAATTTTTATGGTCAAATGCTAATTTTCAAATAAAATAAAAAATTCTAAAAAAATAAAAAATTATCATGACCAAACGGGTCGTAAATATGTTAAAAAAAAGATTTGGCTCCCTTCCATTACACTTTCTCTCCATGTTATCAAGTACACGTCTAGATGAGAAACATGTGTCCTATTTAATTTTTAAAGATCAAGAATATATTACATTAACAAGTACTATAATTATAGTTAAGTCAACATTTTTTGAAAAATTAATCTCCAAATTTGGTAAGAAGAAGATATTCCCCACAAATTATAATGTCCATTAGTATCATTAGTTTCATCTCATATTTTTACAATCAAATATTAAAATTATAGAACATAAATCTAACAATGTGTTTATTTAGCCTGATACATAATAGTCTTCAAAAACCATTTAGCTTTAGAACAATGTTTTCTTTAATTTAACAAAAACTGAAATATTTTTTATAAACATATTTTCCCCCAAAGTAGCCACCGTGCATGAGCAACCGTCACTTTCTCCTTAACTTTTTTTTTTCTCAACCTAATATTTCAAGAATAAAGTTTACTAGCATAGAAAATTATTTAATCAATTCTCAGCTTAAACATCGTATAGTTTAATATTTAAATATAAAAATATATGATGATATTAATGGGTATCAAATTTGTGAGGAATATCTTTTTCTTACCAAAATTAAGAAAGTACTTTTCCAAAACTTATTGTCTTAACTGTGGTTATGATACTTATTAATGGTAATGAGAAAATCCTTTTGGCCACAATGGCCCAAATTGTATAATAAAGCCTACTCACACTATAAACTAGTTTATTTTTTGACATTTTTATCCATCACCTTCCAAATTTAAAATTGTTGATGTGTCGGGATTTCACGGCACTTTCGACGCTTAAAACTAAATATTTTGGGAGTTCTTAAGTATGTTTTGTTAGATATGATGCCCGTTTGCTACTTGTGCAGGGAAAAGAGTTGGAACCATAAAAGATATAAAAAATGTTGTTTCTAGTCTGAAAGTAATGCCCACCGGGCGTGAGATCTACCACGGCCCATAGGAAGAGGGCGTGGGAACAAGGTAGTGAAGTTGACAAGGAAAAACTAGCCCCACAATCAAATGAGACGACCATCAAAAGCACCATGAGCCGTCACACTTGGCCGTGGGATTACTCCAGTAACAAAATGGCAAAAAGCAAGTACTCGAAGGATGGGCCATGGTACTTACCATGGGACGTCGCAGTCGGCCGTCAAAACGAATCAGAGCTTTTGAAGTTAGAAGACCTTGGCGGATGATGGACTCTAACGGGCCATGGAAATCACGACGGCCTGTCAGCTCTGACCGTGGGAACTTGACAGAAGGCCTGATATAGGAGAACAAATCCATATGGCCATCCACGATGGGCCATGGGAACCAGGACGTCCCGTGGGATCTGCCCTCCGAAAATGTCGTGACCAGCTTTCCCAGTACTTGTAGGATTTGATTTATTTTGTCTATAAATAGTTTTCCTAGGGTTTATATTACATGTTACTCATTTTTTGGGACAACTTAACATATTGTTAACATTGTTCTTACATACTCTTGAGAATTTGATTATTAATTCTTGATTATTGAAGTGTTCTTGATAATTCAAGATTTCGCCTGTGGTTTATTCTTCTTGTAAGTTATAATTATGATATCTTCATTTGAATCTAATTATTTTATTATGAGCATGAGTATCTAAATCCACAACTAGGATTGTGAAAATCATGATGAATAACAAAGTAGGCAAAGTACTTAGTAAATCTAGGAAGGTGTTTATGCATGTATTGTTCTTCCTTTCGCTTTGATTGCTTTTTAACGGTGCGCAACGTTAGAAATCTTCTTATTCTTACTTGCTGGACCAAAGGGGTAACGAATGGGAAAAAGGATGTTACAACAGAGATTTGAGGATACCAACCCTCATCTAATAGCTTGACCTTGTCCGAGAATAGCTAATTTGGGATCAAAGGTGAAGGTTAGTAAAGCACACACCTATTGACGAACCAAGTTGTGTGGTGAAATTCTTCTATCTAGGGGACCAACCCTTTAGTTGAACTTAACTTACCGATCTTGCATACTAAGCACCAGAATAGATTTCTAGTACAACGCCTTACTACATTATGAACTCACGGGGAACACAGTCCTAGTCCATTCTCTCTCTGCATTGCAACAATACTGATACTTGTTGTTACTTATTAAATATAATTTTACAAACATTACTTGGTACTTAAAAACCCTTATTGGAAAAATAAGATGGCTAAGAGCTCAAATACGCATTATTGACCTAGGTCCTACCATATTTCCTGTAGGGTCGGTCTGAACCTATATTTGACCAACGACCATTTTATATTTCCTTTTGAGGTGTAATATGAGCGTATCAAATTTTTGCAGGCCATCCCACCCATCATTGGCTCTCAAAGATAGCCAAAAAATTTGCTGGTTTATTCCCATAATCCGACATAATAGGCCATCACAGCCCAGATGGCCATGGGAATATCGAGCATGACGCCCAGGTAAGTAGCCCATGGGATGGGCCATCGCGTTTCCCATGGGCCATCAAAATAGACCATGGTCTGGGTCGGCCAATAAGTCAAACTTTTTTTAATAAGTGAATCGACCCGACCCGACCCAGTTCCCCTCTTTCCCCTTTTTACCCGCGATTTAAAATTTAATTGACCTTATTCAATCAAGGTCAATTTCTTTACACTTCCTATATATTCCTCACGTCTCTCCCATAATCACGCATAGCTCCCTCTATTAAAATCCTCACCTTCAAAATAGTGTTCACTCCGCTGCTTAGAATCAACACGCATGAAGTACTTGTCACACAGTTCACTTTACTGTCTAAGTTGGAAGAACCACTTTCTTAAGGTACAATTCAATGGACCCTATTTGTGAGTTATTCTTTGAATTACATCTCTAATGGATGCTTTTAATTGCACAATTCAAGTTTGTGTGAATAGTGAACCCTAGGATTACTTGTGAAAATCTTGTGATCAAAATGCCTTGTGTAGGGATTCTTGTTTTGTAGGGGTTGAATAACTTGTTGGGATGAGTTTGATATGCTTAAAATGTTTATTGATGATAGTTGGCTTCCCACCCATTGAGTCAGTGGGCATTACAATATTGTTCATGCAGAAACAAACTCCATTAGTGGTTTTGCCTGCCAACTCCCAACACGGGGACTACCCGAGCTAATGATAGAGGCAAGAACACTTTCTGGCCAAGTCCCATTAATTGATCATAACGATATCAATGAGTAAAAATTCCATGATTGGGTGAAATCTGAGTAGCCCTAATTTAATAATGATGTGAGGATTGCGTTCGCATATTTCTGACGAATGCCATGAATTGAGAATTATGGCAGAGTCTATAATTGTGCCTTAAGCTTAGTTGCTTCGTCAACCTCTAAGATTTATGCTCCATACGGTTCATAGCCTGGAGTGGTGGATGAAGCAAACAAGTTTGGCCTAAAATGATAAAAAAAATGGATGCCTCTGCCTCATTCCCACGACCAAATCTAACGGGTCGTGGGAGACTTCACGACCGTGAAATATGAACGTGAGAAGGTAATGTAAGGCTAAATAGCCATTGCCCCCTAATACACCCAAATTACAACTCGCGTAAGAAGTATAAGCGGTTGTTGTCAAATATAGAACCCAACAAAGGTTGGGGTCAAATCCCACAAGAAATATGGTGAATGTTAAGTTGTTAGTAATTTAAATGACTATTAATCAATAATTTATGGAAAAAGGGGGAGTTTATAACGATCAAACTTGTTTGTTCCTTGGTTATTTCAAATAGAAAATAACAAATATTAATGAGTAAAAATCAATCTAAGAAATGAACTAGGGAGGTGTTCGCCATGGCGTTATAACAACTTTGGGTTAATATTCATATGGGCTCGTTTAGCATACATGATATGAAACAATTGAATTTACACTTTGTCTAAACGTTTCTCAACCAATTAGACAATTTTCCTTCCAATTCATTTGAACTTGAAAAGATGAAATACGAAACTCAATTCTTGTTCCAAGTTGATTAATCTTGATTAAAGCATTACTCATTAGACAGAGGTTAGAAATTCCAAATCCTTGTTGTTAATCCATTTCCCCAGTTATAAACCCCTTGTTTAAAGCAAGTAAAATCTAGGGCTTGTTCTGCTATTTACAACCATTAGAATACTGTAAAAATGAAGAATTAAAACCAAATCATCATACACAACTTGAACCCAATACTACAATTTACCCTAGATCATTATTTTTGCCATGGATCCCACAACCCTAGTTGTGAGATTTTAGCCACTCATGCTTTTAGAGAAGAAGAAAGCAATAGTATTCATACTTTAAAGAAGAATCTTACAATATATGAACAAAAACTTCAATCCTTGATAAAAACTCAAGCACAAATGGTGAAATCCCCAAAGATGAAAATTGCAACGTATGTCGCATTTTTGGCTCATTCCTTGCATTTTAAAATGAAAGAAAATATCCAACAATAAATAATATAATTAGCCCTAACACTTGGTATTTATAGTAGTCCAGGAAAATAAATTTCAAAAATAAAACTCAAAATTCTCGCTTTCATCCTGACGGTTTGGGTTGACGATTCACCAACACTGTGATGACTCGTCACCTGAGTCATCACATGTTTCAGTGACTCTACTAATTTTGAGTTAGCTTGGTGGTTTGCATGGTGATTCGTCAGGTCTGTAGTGACTCATCAGGTGAGTGGTCACCCTTAACCAGTAGACTCCTGTATTTCTCCTTCGCTTGGTGGCTTGAGTAACGATTCTCCAAGACTATGACAACTCGTCAGGTGAGTCGTCACCCTTCTCAAAAGCCCAACTTAGTGCAAAAATCTCTTATTCCAGTCTTGCTTTACTTTTCCTGCAATTCAACCGTAAAAACCATCAAAACCAGTAATGGTTGCTTGAAAACTTACACTTATTCTTAGTTAAAGGATTCAAACATGCCGTAAATGCTGGCACATCAACACCCTCAAGTTAGAATGCTCGATTGTCCTCAAGCAACATGACAACAAAAATAGAATAGATGACTCAATAAAATAAAAACACAACATGTCAATAACAATCAACAACCATTCAACAATTGAATCAACTTCATCCAAGCCCCCCCCCCCCCCCGTACTATAAAAGTATTTGAAATACTAACTAGTAGGGATCCAAGCATGTCATTACGATGTGATAGATTAATCTACATACACAACAAATAGTCATCCCAACATCCAGTAGATGATAAAGGGATTCTGGTGCCCTCACTACAAAGAAGTCCCTCACACAAGATTTGGGACTAAGTAAGATACACTCACACTCACAAATGATTTCAAACAATGTACATGTGATTCCATAGTCTTGCCCTTGCTATTCTATTTCAGTTTCTTCAGAGAGTCGCTTAGGATCACTACAGGGATTGCTTTTGCTTGTAATGAGGCTTCGGGTGCAGGTAGGATACAATTTGGAGAATAGTGACTAAACCCTCCTTGGAATCACCAACTTATAATTTCAACTCAACTTATTCCATCCACTTTTATTCACCTTTGATTCAATTATTTCTAGCTACATGTGCTTCCTTCTTAGCATGATTACTCTTTTTCTTTCTTTTTCACTTCGTTTTTTAAATCTTATTCATTTCTTCTCTTCCTTTTTCTTTGGCACACACCTGTAATTTTTATGCAATCAACAACTAATCTTTAAAACCACCCCATTTTTCTTATCATATACCTCAATAGTAGCCACCCTCAACTTAGGCTTATTGACTGAGTTGAAGTGCACAATGTCCAAGGAGGGACCAGGGCCAAAATAGAGATTCAAAGTTAAAAAGGGAAGGTAAAAGGTTATCGAAAGAACAAGTTCAACTTCAGCTCAAACAGGAGATCAAAGGGATTATTTACATTTGGATGGCTTTTTAGGCAAAATGGACTGCACACAAAAAGGGCTTGTGATCCTTTCCTAAGCAAGTGACTTCGAACTTCAGAGAATAGGCCGGGAAAGATCTAGATGCATGCACAGAGTAAGCATTCATCAAGAGAAGCTCACACACACTTGGCACAAAGAAACTTTATCACTATCAACCATCAAAACAAAAGTTCATCTTAAGCAAGGTTACTACAATCACAAACAATCAATAACATTCAGAGATCCAGTACTGTTAACCATTTCAAACACAAGTACAAAATCAACTTTTTAGAGGGGGTTCCTTTTTAATACAACTTGCAATATGCCATGATTGCTATAGACTCAACTTGACAACACAACACAAACAAAACTTAAATAACAACATAAACATGTTGGTTCTACTAGATATCACACCGGAGGGGAAATAAACACAACAACAAAAATGCTCAGTGGTGACTCATAGGTACCCCTACCCCCATCAAAAGAAATGAGCATTGTCCTCAATGCAACTATCATAAATTATGCAATAGAAAGTATAAAGATACCTGTGAAGCCTATGCTTCAAAGTCTAGTACAATGGTGGAGACCACAGGGGTCTCCCTAATAGGAATAGTGATGCCGGCATAGGTCCGCTTGCTCAATTCATTAATAGCAGCCTCATGTGCAGCACTAGAATAAACCCCAGCATGTTAAACTCTAACTCTCTCTTGTTGCAAAACCTCATCTATTCTCGACTGCTTCTGCGCCTCCTCCAAATCTCTCTCTTCTTGTGTTTTCTTCCTATGCTTCCTTTATCTTGAATTTTTCACACCAGATTCCTCTGATTGTTGCTCTGTAATCCTCAAAGGTCTTCCCATCATATCCATGAGCATGCCCTCCTCTTCAAACTCTGCAAATTCTAGAGTTAAGAAGTCGGAAGCTTGCCCTTGCAGGAGTGCGGTGACATCAGTTTTCACCTTCTTTAGCTTAGCATCAAACTTGTCTAGGTCTCAGAATGCTCATTTCTTTCAGTCTAGCCTCCATCCGAGTCTCTATAGCATTAATCTTGGTACACAAACCCTCATACAGTTTTAGTGCCTTCTGAATGGCTTCATCTATTATTGGCTTAAACAGGTCAGACCAGGATGCAATTTACCTCTCAAACTACTTCTATTTTTGTACCATTTTCACAAAGTTATACGGATTTAGGTGGTATTCTGGTGGCAGGGGGACCTTCAGGCGGTGATAGAACTCTCAGCAATAGTGGTACCAGCAGTACCGGAGGTGGTTTGTGCAGTCTTCAGGTCAAAAATAGCAAGTGGCAACTCCATACCTGATGGAGTATTAGTTGTCTCTAAAGTGCTATGAGTTGGTATCTCAAAAGCTGGTGGCTTATGGACCTTCAACTTATATTTTGTGTCATCCCTTGTCTTTTCGATGTTTTTCTTTGAGGATGAAGTTACTTTATTATCGATGCCCCTCAGTATTTGAACCTTAGCAAGCTTGCACAATTCAGTTATCTAGCATGGGAATGGTAGAGATGATGTGACTTTGAAAGCTCTCTCATGCATTTCATCTACAATGACCATGCTAAAATTCAAATTGTACCCTACTATCAGACTTGTAACCAACACATCCATTATCTCATCTAGATTTGCATCTCCAGTCATAAGCATGAGTCAGAGTCTCACAATGGCCTATCGAAAATTTTTTGTGAAGTGCAGTGATTGTTTTGCTATTCTTTTATGTATAACCATGAAGGTGCACCCTCTGTCAATGTACTATCTAGGCACGATCTCTATTCTTGTGTTCCTACAATATCGATGTCTGACTTATCCTATAATCCTCTTGTAGGGACTGGCCTTTCTTTCCTTTTCCTTGCTTCACCACGATTTAGTTGTAACTTCGGAGCCATTAACCTGCACGGGGGAACAAATTAGATCATATAAGGAAAAGGAAATCAAAACAAAAGCTAACTGTTTTGGGTTGACAGCTTGGGTGATGAGTCACCACAAGTGTGATGACTCATCACACCAGTTATCAGCTCCTAACAGTGGCTATCTCTTGGCTTTAGGTACCTGTGGTGGCTTGCCTGACGAGTCACCACAGGTGTGAAGAAACGTCAGGCAAGTCACCACCATAAAATAGTAGCACTTTAGTATTTAGGTACCTATGGTGGCTTTCCTGATGAGTCACTACAAGTGTGACAAAACGTCAGGCAAGTCACCACAACAAAACAGTGATGTTTATTGCTCTTTGGGGCATTTTTCCGAACACTTTGTGTTTAATTCATACTTATCAATCCCTTTTGGGATTTGATTTCAATTCTACACCATTATAAATGATTCTTTCACCCCTTTGGCTACTCAGACTTCACCCAGGTCTTTTACTTTACACCAATTCTGAAAAGCAAAACAACAAACAACAAACAACAAAAAGCCTACAATTTCAACTTCCAACTCTTGTGCTTCTTTTGGCTCAAAATTTGCTAAAGAATTTCAAGAAGAGACACAAGAATCAGACCTTTTTGTTGATGATTTATTAGGTTGTCTTTCTTCTTGACTTAATATGACACAACAAAATCACGACCCAATCTCTACCAAGCTACTACAAATAGGGTAGGGCGCTGTGAGGATGTTGGTGAAGGAGGGAATTAATATGGGATGATGGATCAGTTTGTTAGTGATTAGAGGGTTGAGGAATTTGAGTGGGAAGAGGAGAAAGAGTAGTAACCATTTCAAATTGGAACGGTTTATGCTTTAATGGGGTTAAAAAAATATATGGGTTGGATCAGGTTTAGGGTTTTAGGATCTATGTTGGATCGGGTCGAAAACACAAAATTAAACTTACCTGGGCTGGTAGGTCCCCTGGCATTTTGTCATGCTGCTGGTGACTCATCAAATGAGCCACCAGCCTAAATAGTGAGTTAGCATAGGGGCATCATCATGGTGACTTGGGCGATAAGTCATCACACATGTGGTGACTCATCATGTGAAGTGTCATGCTTAACCAGAACCTCATCAAAATTTTCCACTTGATGATGACTTGAGGTGACGATTCATCACCTCTTTGATGACCTACCACTTGACTCGTTACCTTAAACATACTAGTTCTTTCACTTGTACCCTTGATCCCTGCACACTCAACAACCACATTAACCAATTACACAAAATACAACCTACTCTAAGGTGATTTTACAACAATAGAATATGGGTCGCCTCCCATTTAGCACCTAATTTAACATCACGGTACAACTTGGGTATCTTAATTAATCAGACTTCATCAAGATACACCATAGACAAGACCTTTACCTCCTCTGGGAACCCGATATACTGTTTTACATGCTATCTATTTACTTCGAAATATTCCCATCCTTGTTTTCTAGATCAACAACACCGGATAGGAAAACTTGGTTAACTTTGAAAGGCCTGGACGATTTGGACTTGAGCTTTCCAGGAAACAATTTAAACCTTGAGTTGAATAACAACACCAGGTCCCCGACTTTGAATTCCCTATTCCCAATTCTTGGATCATGATATAGATTCATTTTTCCTTGTAGAGAGAAGCCCTCTCATAAGCTCTCAGCCAAAACTCATCCATCTCATTTAGTTGTTCCAACCTCAACTCTGAAGCATCATTTTAGCTAAGATTCAGCGTCTTGAGTGCCCAAAGGGCCTTATGCTCAAGTTTGACAGGCAAGTGACAAGTTTTCCCAAAAACTAGTTGATAAGGAGACATACCTATAGTTGTTTGAATGTCGTTCGATAAGCCCAAAGTGCATCATAAAGCTTTCACGCCCAATTCTTTTGGTTAGCATTCACCGACTTTGCTAATATTGCGCTTATGATTGTGCAAGTAGTGCCAAATCGAGAGATGATGTTTCTCTTTAAGAACGCAGCCAAACTTTTCCCTTTATTATCAGCCAATGCTACAGCCTCTACCCACTTCGACACATAATTAACTGCTACCAAGATGTACCTATTTCCATAAGAGCTCATGAATGGGCCCATGAAATCGATGCCCCAAACATCAAACAACTCAACCTCCAAAATCATGGACATAGGAAACTCTTGCCTCCGAGATATTGCTCCTTCCCTTTGGCATTGGTCACAAGCTTTGACCAAGTCATTGGCATCTTTTTAAATCATGGGCCAGTAATACCCACATTGCAAGATCTTCTAAGTGATGCGCTCACCAGCATGATGCCCTCCAATTAGGGAATAGTGACAGGCTTGAAAAATGCTCATCATCTCTACTTTAGATACACACCTTCTGATTATGTTGTTAGCACACAACCAAAATAGATAAGGCTCATCCCAAAAGTACTTACTAGCATCATAAAGGAACTTATTCCTCTAGTGGAAGTTCAGTTCCTCTGGCATTATGTCACTAACCAGTTAATTGGCAAAATCAGCATACCATGGCACAAGATCAAGTGAAACGGCCAATACATGCTCATCCAAAAATAAGTCATTGATTTCCATCTCATCTACCACTTTCCCTTCATTCTATAGCTTGGAAAGATGGTCAACCACCTGGTTTTCACAACCCTTTCGGTCTTTGACTTCAAATTCAAATTCCTATAATAATAACACCCATTTGATCGATTGAGGTTTGGCATCTTTTTTTACCATGAGATACCTTAATGTGGTATGGTCGGTGTACACAACAACTCTCATACCAAGTAGGTATGCCCTAAAAATTTCCAAGGCATATACAACCGCCAGCAACTCTTTTTCAGTGACCGTGTAATTCTTTTCCATCCCATTCAATGCCTTGCTGGCATAGTAAATGGGGTTAAAAAGCTTGTCTCTTTTCTGACCTAGAACAGATCCAAACGCAACTCCACTTGCATCACACATTACCTCGAATGGTTTGGACCAATCTGGGGAAAATATAATGGGTGTGGCCACCAACTTCTCCTATAGGCTTTCACATGCCTTCAAGCAATCACCATCGAATACAATTTTTTCTTCCTTCTCCAACAACTTGCATAATGGATTGGAAATCTTGGAGAAGTCCTTAATGAATCTTCAATATAACCCTGCGTGGCCAAGGAAACTCCTGACACCCTTTATTGAGGTAGGAATGGGTTCATACTCCTATGCTCCAAAGAAGCTAGACCTGGACCTGAAGAATAGACTGACGCCTCCAATAAAGCCTTTGATTGAAGAGGCACCTTTGTTAGAATTAAATGAAGTGCCAGGCCATCTCAGATATGTACTTTTGGGTGATCATAACACATTGCCAGTGATTATAGCTGCGGATCTGGTAGAGTGGAAAGTAGAGGCATTGCTATATGGATTGTGGAAGTACAAAAGAGCTATTGGCTGGACTATCACAGATATCATCAGAATTCCACCTGGTATTTGCACGCATAAAATTCAGCTGGAGGATGAGTGTACGTCAACACTGAGGATCAACGAAGACTTAATTAACCAATGCAAGAGGTGGTGAAAAAGGAGATAATTAAGTGGCTTAATACAGAAGTGGTATACCTAATTTCAGACAGTAAATGGGTAAACCCGGTGCAATGTGTCCCTAAAAAGGAAGGTATAACTGTAGTGGTGAATGAGAAGAATGAGTTGATTTCGTTGAGAGTAGTCATTGGATGGCGAGTCTGCATAGATTATAGGAAACTCAACTCTTGGACTTTGCTGGATCACTTCCCTATGCCTTTCATGTATTGAATGCTTAATAGATTAGCCGGGAGAGGATGGTATTTCTTCTAGGATAGGTATTCAGGTTACAACCAAATATTCGTTGCACCAAAGGATCAGGAGAAAACCACCTTCACGTGTCCATATGGAACTTTTTCTTTCAAGCGCATGCCGTTTGGCTTGTGCAATGCTCCATCAACATTCCAAAGATGTATGATGTCAATCTTCTCTGACATGGTAGAGGATACTTTAGAAGTATTTATGGATGATTTTTCTGTGGTTGGTGATGCGTTCGAAGATTGCTTGACTAATTTAAGTCAAGCCTTGCAAAGTTGTGAAGAAGCTAATCTTGTCCTCAACTGGGAGAAATGCCACTTTATGGTTAAAGAAGGCATTGTGTTAGGGCATAAGATATCAGTGAGAGGTATTGAAGTTTATAGAGACAAGATTGAAGTGATTGAGAAACTACCTCCACCCATCTCATCATAGTCTTCGATGTCATCACCATCAAAGTTCATCATTACTGCAGCCAAAGTCTCCACAGCAAACCTCTCCTCAACAAGTACGTCCACTTCAGAATCAACAATCACATCGATAATCGAGACTGCACTCATGTCTCCCAGTTGCTTCATTGACTTGCAAACATTGAACTTAACTATCTCATAATTTAGCCTGAATGTCAGTTCATTGCTCTCCATATCAACTAGCACTCTTCCAGTAGCTAAAATAGGTCGTCCCAAAGTTATGGGCACTTCAAAATCTACTTTGCAATCCAAGATTACAAAGTCTGCCAGAAATATAAACTTGCCAACCTTCACTAGCACATCATATATTATGTCAATCTATCGGCCATCAGTTGCCTCGTGGTAGTCAGTTTGGGGCCTCCCAAGACCACCTGCTGATAAATAGCTAGCGGTATCAAATTAATTTTAACTCCCAAATCACATAGTGCCTTTGCAAAGTTGAATTCCCTGATTGTGCATGGGATGGTAAAGGCACTCGGATCCTCTTTGTTTTGGACCAATAACCTTGACGAGATTGTGCTACAGTGGTGAATGTTATCTTTTGGCTCAAAACTCATCGACCTCTTTTTAGTAATCAATTCCTTCATGAACTTGGCGTATCTGGGTATTTGCTCAAGGGCATCCACCAATGGGATGTTCACAGATATTTGCTTGAGCTTGGATATAAACTTGTGGAACTTTCCATCTTTCACCTTCTTTTTTGTCCTGTGTGGAAATGGAGGAGAAATCTTGGGAATTTGAGTTGGATTTATTTTCCTGGACTACTATAAATACCAAGTGTTAGGGCTAATTATATTCTTCATTGTTGGATATTTTCTTTGGGCTTAAAATGCAAGGAACAAGCCAAAAATGCAACATACGTTACAATGTTCATCTTTGGGGATTTCACCATTTGTGCTTGAGTTTTTATCAAGGATTGAAGTTTGTATTCATATATTGTAAGATTCTTCTTTAAAGTATGAATACTATTGATTTCTTCTTCTCTAAAAGCATGAGTGGCTTAAATCTCACAACTAGAGTTGTGGGATCCATGGCAAAAATAATGATCTAGGATAAATTGTAGTATTGGGTTCAAGTTGTGTATGATGATATGTTGTTAATTCTTCATTTTTACAGTATTCTAATGGTTGCAAACATTAGAACAAGCCCTAGGGTTTACTTGCTTTAAATAAGAGGTTTATAACTGGGGAAATGGATTAACAACAAGGATTCAGAGTTTCTAACCTCCGTCTAATGAGTAATGCTTTAATCAAGATTAATCAACTTGGAACAAGAATTGAGTTTTGTATTTCATCTTTCCAAGTTCGAATGAATTGGAAGGAAAATCATCTAATTGGTTGAGAAATGTTTAGACAAAGTGTAAATTCAATTGTTTCATATCATGTATGCTAAATGAGCCCATACGAATATTAACCCGAAGTTGTTATAACGCCATGGTGAACACATCCCTAGTTTATCTCTCATATTTATTTTTACTCATTAATATTTGTTATTTTCTATTTGAAATAACCAAGGAACAAACAAGTTTGATCGTTATAAACTCTCCCCTTTTTATGAAAATTATCGATTAATAGTCATTTAAACTACTAATGACTAACTTCCACCATATTTCCTGTGGGATTCAACCCCAATATTTGTTGGGTTCTATATTTGACAACGACCTCTTATACTTCTTAAGTGAGGTATAATTTGGGCGTATCAAATTTTGGCGCCGTTGCCGGAGAATACAGTTGTCTATTAAGTCCAGTGTGTTTACTTTGACCAATAGTCATATTTACTAATTTTACTTTTATTTGGTGTTTCTGTGATTACAGGGTACAACTTCGTGCATGCCAAATACCCAACGCTTGGGTGAACAAATCTTACCATATGACCCCGAGCTTGCAAAAACTCTAAGGCAGAATATGAATGCACAATAGCGTGAGGCATCAAGGCTTGCTGCAATCCAATAGAACCTGAACAACGATAATATTAATGATGATGATGCTTTGGGTGATGATGTTGAGGCAAATAACATCGATAATATTGCCCCTGCCGATCAAAGGCCGTAACAGAGGGGTAGAGGTCGACAACAACCAAGGCCATTTTCTTTAGATAATGATGAGGATCTTGACTTAGATGGAGTTGGCGCTACTGGGGCCATTGTTCTTCCCCTATTAGCACCTGGTGCTAAGTTCAACATCACCAACACTATGATCCAATTGTTGAACATGAAAGGGCTATTTAGAGGAGTGGCTGGTGATGATCCCAACAGGAACTTGGTGAACTTTGTTATAATCTTCAAGTCTTTTGAGCTGCCAAGAGTGAGTCAGAATGCTATCCGGCTTAGGTTGTTCTCGTTGTCTTTGTCTGATGAGGCAGAACTATGGTTGACAGAGTTGACTCCTGATTCTATAACAAACTAGAGTGAGTTGAAAGGAGCTTTCCTAGAAAGGTTCTTTCCTTTTTACAGAATCTTACAGTTGAGGGATGAGATCAGTAACTTCAAGAAGCAATTGCATGAAGCTTTGCATGAACCTGGTTGAGGTTTAAAAAGAAGTTGACTCAGTGCTCGAACCATCAGTTGAGAGATAAAGTTTTGATGCAAACATTCTACAGGTCTCTAAATTCAGCTACCAAGACGACACTTGATAATGCATCAAGTGGAGCATTCATAGGGCTTACATTTATTGAGGCCACTACTATTTGGACCGGTTCTCCAAGACAAATAGTGCTTAGCATACCCAGGACTTAGATGTGGTAAACAGTACTTATGTTATGGGTATATTAGCTGAGCAGCGTAGAAAATAAGAAGAGCGGGATCAAGACATTGCCCACTTGAAGACACAGATGGACCTATTAACAAAGCACTTGTTGGCAGGTGGAATTGAGAAGGTAAAAGCTGTGGGTTCACATGGTAGAGCAGCTGAGTCCGAGTCTAACAAAGAAGAAAATTATTTGAGGGGTTTCTAGGCTTATGGCCAAGGAAACAAAGGTCAGAACTATCAGTGAGATAATTATTATGACAAGGCTGACTATAAAGACTGGGAGCAAGGTCATTGGAAGAATAAGAATGATAGATTTGGATTGAATGGACCATCTAGGAATCGTGATAAATCTAAAAACAATGTAGGGACTTCTAGCGTGGAAGCCATGTTAGCTAAAGTGTTATCAAAGGTAGAATCTACTGACTTTGGGGTGAAGGAGATAAAAGGTGAGTTATCATCCATGAGTCAATTAGTTGGCTCATATTCTACCTCTATTAAGCAGTTAAAGCAGCAAATGGGGCAACTCTCTGCGGCTCTAAACCAACGAAAGAGTGGTACCTTGCCTAGTGACACCATACAAAACCCAAGAAATGATGGGAGTTGCATGAAAATCACTACAAGGAGTGGCAAAATGTTATCAAAATCACATCCGGTAATTCAGACTCAGAAAGATGATATTGCTGATGAGTATGAGTGAGTAGATGATGATAATGAGGCTGATGAAAATATGGGTGTACCTGCTAAATTCCAAAAATGAAACTCGTAATTCTCGCTTTCATCTTGATGGTTTGGGTTTATGATTCACCAACACTGTGATGACTCATCACCTGAGTCATCACATGTTCTAGTGACTCCACCAATTCTGCCTTAGCTTAGTGGTTTGCATGGTGATTCGTCAGGTCCATGGTGACTCATCAGGTGAGTCATCACCCTTAACCAGTAGACTGTCCTGCATTTCTCCTTGGCTTGGTGCCTTGAGTGACGAATCTCTAAGACTGTGATGACTCGTCAGGTGAGTCGTCACCCTTATCAAAAGCCCAACTTAGTGCAAAAATCCCTTATTCCAGTCTTGCTTTACTTTTCCTGCAATTCAACCATAGAAACCATCAAAACAAATAATGGTTGCTTGAAAACTTATGTTTATTCCTAGTTAAAGGAGTCAAACATGCCATAGAATGTCGGAACATCACCCCTCTTCGATGGCAAAATCCGATGGGTTATCGAGTCTCTCACGCCCGTGGGATTTGGATGTATGAAAGAGAGGCAATGCCATTTAGCCATTGTCTCAATTTGACAATCACCCCGATGGGCCGTCGAACCTCCCATGCCCATGGAATTTCACTGTGGGGGGGGTTTACTTCCGTTTATTGAATGTTTCTCTCATTCTGATGGCCATCTCGATGGTCCGTCGAACCTCCCATGCATGTGGAAGGCTAAAATCTGACATTTTTTCTATCTTTTTGTTTTTCTTTTTTGGTTTGAATGTACTAACAGTGTTCACCTAAATGTACTCATGGCTTCGATCACACCACTACGGCAAGAGGGTCCCTGCAAACCTACAGAGAAATCCATTAAAACTCACCAAAAGGATCAACCCTCTTAATCTGAAGGTGAGAAGAGCGAGTATGACGAAACCCCTCTTGCCCAATTTCATGACTGCCGCGAGTGGCACCCACCCAAAGAAACCTGATGAGCGAACCCATTATCATCCCAACACTTAGTAATCTAACATCTCAAAACCAATTGCATTAGAATAAACTATCATTCACCACCCAAAATTACTAAACAATAAGGTTTTGCAGAAATACCCCTAGAAACTGAAAGTCACCGTACAAAAACATCTACCAATGTCTAGAAATGGGGATGCAACCCCAAAAATAGAGAGTTAAGTCCAAAACAAGTGGACTAATATTAAACTAGAAGGAAATCATGGTAGCCCAAAGGAAGCAGCTCACCTTGGAATCTAGAATCGCTGGGACTATATTTGAGATCGAGTCAGAGCCACTGGAATATGTCCTGTACTCACAAAAGGAAAGCAAGTGCAGAATAAGTACACAACCACAGTGTAGTGGTAGGATCATCGGCCAGCTTCAACAAATAATATATGAATAATAAACCAGAACTGAGTAAAGTAGTACAAACATGTAAAACATCCAGTAATATAATCCCAGACTCTCAGTCTACCTTCTAACATATCAACCATATGAAACAGGTTCAACAACCATTTAAACAATGAACCACAACAATAACACTTTACCCTTTTAACGTTAACCGGACCAACAAAGGATCCCTAGACCAATATCTAAGTGTTAACATGAAATGCCCCATCCCCCCAAGAACTATCCCCATATTTAAGTACAGCTACTCAGCCTCTCATGGACCAATATACATAATTATAGTTTCAATAATCAACCCGATCTACTCATGGAACCATCGAACACACAATTAATAATATATATTTAAACTCGTACTAGGCGTGGTACCCGAGCCAATTGATATAGAACCTGTACCAGGCATGGTACCCGAGCCAACCATTAGTATCCTGTACCAGGCTTGGTACCCAAGCCAACTAATATATATATTCCATTCCAGGCGTGGTACCCGAGCTAACCAAATGTCACACAAAATCCAACAGGCAATATTTAAATGAACAACAACACACTTGTAACACTAACAAGTAACAAACCAAGTTTATTTCACATAATTGATACCTGGACACTTAAACGTTCATAAACTCATTCCCTAAACATGCAAGACCCATATATTACTAAGTTAAGGTTACATGCATACATATTGCATTTGAAAAACAATACCATCACCTACCTCAAAAAGCTTGAAGACTCTACTGGGCTGGAGCCTTCTCATTTTCTGAAGCCCTCGCTTTTTCATGGTCTAATAATGATTACAACACACCATAATTAGTCCAATGGCCTAATATTACCTAAATTATACACAAATCCTAATCCCCAGGCCAAACCATAATCATTTCACCCATCCCAGGGCTTTCCCACCAATAATTCACCTAAAAACTACCATTTAACAATTACCTTAAGCAAATAATGGTGATTTAATCATGAATGAGCGACAAGAAACATAACCCAAGAATTACACAACCTAGAATCCTATTTTTCACAGGATTCTATATTTGTAGGTTAACCCAAACCTTTCCCCAAGCCCACAGTTAATGATTCTACTATGTAGGAATCATAGTATTAAGTTAGGGGAGCAAAATCCTTACCTCTAGGACAAAATTTGGTGGAAAACTGCCTTGGGATTGCCAAAATTGCCTTTTCCCTTCTCCAAAACGTTCTTGAGAAATTCTGAACATTTTTGGGGAAGTTTCTGCATTTACCCTGACTTATTCTGCTATAGTGGTCCATACACCGCTATAGCGACACCACCATAGCGGAACTGACTGCTATGACAGTGCTGACCGGCATTGACCTCCGCTATAGCGAGAATTTCTCCGCTATAGCAGAAGCCACTGTAGCATAGTGTCAACCGCTATAGCGGTTAACATGGGACAGAAACTCAGAAAATCCCCCCAAAGTTCCAATTTTACAGCACACTTCAAATCTTGATGTTCCAAAATAATCCCTTCACGTCAACTTTGATACCGGGAGTTCTACTCACCTGAATTCACTTCCGAAACGTCTCCTGAACTCTTTAATATCTTAGCTAATGGATACACTAGCTCAATATAAGATATATCACCCAATCCTCACCCAGATTTCCCTAGACCATACCTTACTAAAAAATCATCCGAGACTAGCCTAGCCCAAAATTTCCAACTCCCAAACCCAAAAGTTTTCTAACCTAAAACTTCACACGAATAAATTACCCATAATAATGGACCTGGTCATTACACCTAGTTAGCAAAAAGGAAGTTGGTTCTATCACCTTCCCCCAGTTTGAAAAGGGGACACGTGCTTTACCCGAGAAAGAGCAAGAATTTGAACATACTTCTCCCTAGTGTGAAGAGGGGGAAGAGTCATTATTTGGTTCTGTTAGTTTCGAAGAAGAGGGTGGTGAAGCAAAGTTACTTAAATAGGGTGCCCAAGACACAGCAATCTTAGTTTCAAGTGGAACGACATAG
The DNA here is from genome assembly GCA_003996215.1 of Jaltomata sinuosa. Lineage (NCBI taxonomy): Eukaryota > Viridiplantae > Streptophyta > Magnoliopsida > Solanales > Solanaceae > Jaltomata > Jaltomata sinuosa. The sequence goes on along the minus strand of QJPP01002551.1, from coordinate 113,063 downwards.
AGTCTGGATCTGGTAAAGACACTTAGTCTGGATTCGATAAAGATGTAGAGTCTGGATCCTGGTCGGACACAGAAAGCACCACACGTGAGAGTGAGAAAACTTCATCTAATCCCAAGGCACCCAAAACCACTCTATTGATCACCTCCAAAGATATGGGTCTCCGATAATGGACTAGGTGGATTATCAAAGGGGCTAAGGAAATCTATGAGTATACTTGGAATTGATGGCAAAGGGGAACATCAAATGCCCCATTGCGGAGAAATGGTGAATAGACTCATCTGAACTTAAAGAATTCCCTAAGTTAGATGAATATTTCTGCCATTACAATATATCTTGGACCAGTAAGCCACTTTCGAAATATCAGCCTACCATAGTATGAGAATTCTATGCTAATTATCAGGCCCTGCAAGAAAGTCAATGCAAAAAGGGTCAGAAAGCCAAAGATTTACCCGCTCTTGAGAGCGTACCTGTCAGAGGAGCTTTTGTTGATTTCTCAACCCGAATGATCAACTGATTCATCTATGGGCCTCCGTATGTAGAGCCATCTGACACCCTAGATTATGATTTCAGGTATAATAGTGAGGAGGAGCAATTGAAGTGGCTGACAAAGGTGCTAATTGAGGAGGGGGTGGAGGGATGGGTCCCAGCATAGCTCTATTAGGTAAAGCCCAAAATTGTCAAATCATCCTTGAGCTTCAAAGACAAGTTTTGGTAGGCGATTGTTCATCTCCAACTCATGTCGACTGGGGGCGACAATCAATCAATGACCGATAGGGAAATTCTAGTTGCGAGTTTGATGTACAAATACAAGCTCAACTTTGATCAAATTATTACTTAAGAGAAAAGGGACAGGGTCACAAAAATTAGCTATTCATACCCTTTTCCCTATCTGATCACTGAACTATGTCATGAGGATGGAGTTTCACGATATTTGGATATTGACCATGGCTTTAAGGCCCAAAGACCCATCATCGGGAGTGGTCCAAAGTTGAGAACAGATAACTTCTCTAAGGCATCACTTCGAGCTCGACTAAGCTGACTACAATTCATGATGCATTTTCTTTACCTTTGAAAGTTGCTCTATATAATGCGAGATTAGCATCACCACAAGGTAGCCTGAATGAAGCTACTCTTGTAGTCGAGGGTGACAAGGCAAAAGTTACTTCTGGCAGACCTCGTAGGGGTGCAGTATTGACTCTCCACGGGGTTGATTTCTCCATTCCTACTGCTTCTACAACTTCAGACACCTTTGATGCCCCTCTACTTCCACTTCCAGAGCTGACCTCCATATACCTTTTCCATCCAGTGAACTTCACTGACACAGTTCAGACAATGATTCAGCTAGAGAAGCAGTTGAAATAGTTCCTAGAGTAGTTCCAGTTCCTAGTTGATGCCTCTATATAGCGAGCCATTGCACAGTTTATAAATGTGCATGGACGGATTAATGCCATAGAAGAGAGGATAAACCAGTGATTGTACGAGATGAGGGCAGCGAATCTCACCTAGGTAAAAGAGGAATTGGTAAGGCTGCAATCAGTGGTGAACCAGCTTAAAGTACGGCCTGCTACAATGTACTCTGACATTCCGCTAGGGCTACCATAAGTGACAGATGCACCTCTAATAAATTTGTAGGATTATGCACACCCGGAGGTTAGTAAAAGGTCTAGGGATGATACATAGGACTCGGCTAGTCCTCAAAGTAAGAAAAAGAAAAGGTGAAGGAATGATAAGAAAGATTGAGAAGAGGGCGACGACATCAAATTGAACTCAAAATCACTGGCTCATAAGAGGGAGAGGGCTGAAAAGAAGAAAACTAAAGAACTACTGGAAGCAAAGAAACATTCCCTAGATGAGCATCAGATCTGGTTGGATGCAGTTGGTAGAGGTGCTTCTGGAAGTGGTGTTGCGGGTGCCGCAAATGAAACTTATTTAGACCCCATTATGAGAGTTTATGATGATGATGAAGGAGTTGCACGAGTAGCTGTTGATGATGATAAAGTTGTAGAGGTAGATTATGTTGATACAGGTACCGATCCATAAGTCCCATCTACTACACAAGATGATCACGCTTAGGCGCCACAAGTATGTCTTGCCTCCCTAGTTTTGATATTTTTAAGTGCATTGGGGACAATGCACGTTATTATTTATAGGGTGGGGTCAAGCTGGTAATCTTATTATGTGTGCAAGAGTGTTTAGCAAAGTCTGAGTAGCCATGACACACACATCGTGCTGCGACATTAAATCAAGCACTGCATAAGAGGAAACCCATGAGGGTATCTTAAAGGTATCCGCATCCTTAGAGTTTTCTTGCTATGTTCTTTCCCCGAGGATTTTTATTTTCTACTGAACCAGCATATTTAGGTAGTTTGTGTGTTTGTAAAAGAAAAATAGGAACTTAGTGCAGTCTATGGCCTATTTTTGAAAGTGATTTTGATAAAAATAGAGACCCCTCCAAATTTTTGTGTGACATTGTAGCCATGTTGTTAAGACTAGCCTTTAAGGATTTATGCATGACATTGTGTGATATTGACTTGATAAATAGCTTAAGCTAGGGCATGAACTTGATAGTTAGCAATTGGTAGTATGACTCTGTCCCATGTGTGTATGAGCTGCATTTGTACTATTCTTGCATTGTGTGCCAATCCAAAACTTGCCCAATTAGTCTCGCCTAGGTGGTAGGACAGTTGGTTAGGAAGTGATCATAGGCCATTTTTGAATAAAGTCCACTTAGCCTAAAATGACCAACCAAATGAAATTGATTTCCCTCGATCCCTATTTTGAGCCTACAATGACACTTTGTTGTTGATTAGCCTATTCACCTTTCCCATCTTTTTGTGAACCTTTAGTGTGGCTTTGATCCCTCCTTGGATATTGTGCACCTCAACTCAGGCATATCACCTAAGTTGAGGGTGGCTACTGTAGAGGTAAATGAAAATGGGGTATGAAAATAGTAGACTAGTCATAAAAAGGGGAAAAGAGCAGGTATGACATGTGCCAAAAGAAAAGAAAAAAAAAAGAGAGAAAGAAGAAACTGGAAAAAAAACTGTGTTGAAAGTTTTGCCGCACCCGCCGCTTGATGAAAAAGAGATAAAAGAAAAAGGGAGAACAAGAGAGGAAAGAGTTGGTATGTAAAGTGGAACAACAAGATAGCATAGTGTCAAGGAGGGCGAAGTCACTATTCCCATTTGTACCATACCCATCCTTGAGCCTACGTTACAAGCCAAATAAAGTCCTATAGTGATCCTAGTCCAATTGTCTGAAAACCGAGGTGTACAAAATAAGGACAAGCCTATGGTATTGTGCATGTATTGTTTGTACCTCTTTGTGAGAGTGAGTGAGTCATTCCAGTCCCATGTAATTTATATAAATTACTGTGTGATGGGGACTTCTTTACGGTGAGGGCACTAGAGTAACATCGATTGTTGACTGTTAGGGTAAATGTCATCTGTGTATGCTAACTTGTCTATTGATATCACGATGTCATCCATGGATCCTCTTGTGTTGTCTTAATAAATGGTATATGTGCACTGGTTTTATACTGAGAAGGAAGGGGGTGTTGAAATTGTGAGCTGAATTAATTGAACCACATGACTGTCATAGTGTAACGACTGGGTTCATTGTTACGGGTATACTTTTTGTGCCAAGTTTCAAGTCAAAAAACTTCTGGATTTGGGAGTTGAAAATTCTGGGCTAGGCTAGTCTCAGCCAGATGTGGAGTGAAGTATGGTCTAGGGCAATCTGGGTAAGGATTAGGTAACGTGTCCTATTTTGAGCTAGTTTTTCATTTAGCTAAGACATAAAGGAGTCTGAGGGACTTTTCAGAATTGAATTCAGGTATATAGAACTACCAGTATCGAGGTTGACGTGAAGGGGTTGTTATGGAACATCAGGAAAACGAATGTGTTGTAAAATGGACCAATTTTGGGGACTTTACGACCTTCTATCTCATAGCGGCAACCTCCCGCTATAGCGGAGTTGACCGACTGTGACTTCTTCTATAGCGGGAATTCCTTCGCTATAGTGGTGTCGCGGTAGAAGCCTGCCACCCGCTATAGCGGGTGTGGCGAGCGGAAACTTAGAAAATCTCCCAGATTTGTCTCTTTCACAACACACCCTCAAACCATGATGTACCAAATTAACCCCTTTATGTCATGTTTGATATCGGGAGTTTTACTCACCCGAATTAACTTTCAAAAAGTCCTACGGACTCCTTATCACCTTAAGCTAAAATAAAATCCAGATAATATTTATCAACTTAACCCAATCCCTCCCTGAATTTCCCTAGACCTCAGCCTGCTTGCATTTCATCCAAGACTAGCCTAGCCTGAAATTTTCAACTTCCAATTCCAAAAAAATTTCTAACACGATTCTTGTATGACTAACTCAACCATAACGATGGGAAGGGTCGTTACACTTGTCCATAAAAACAAAAAAAATACTTTATTTGGAATTTTCAGAGTTGGGGTTGGGGTTGGGGTTGACCATATTTTTTGCAATAAATATTTCGATTTGAATGTCTTATTAAAAAATATGAAATATAATTTAAATGAGGTTATTTTATAATAATAAAATATTTAGAAATAAATGTGAAAAAGAAAAATTTATAAAAGTGAAAAAAAAAATATAAAACGATTTTGGATATTTTTGAAATTTCAAATACAACTTCAAATTGTATTTATAATTTTTATGGTCAAACACTAATTTTCAAATAAAAAAAAAATCTAAAAAAAAATAAAAAATCATGACCAAACAGGTCGTAACTATGTTAAAAAAAAGATTTGGCTCCCCTGCATTACACTTTCTCTCCATTTTGTCAAATACACGTCTAGATGAGAAACATGTGTCCTATTTAATTTTTAAGGGTCAAGATTATATTACATTAACAAGTAGTACTATAACTATAGTTAAGTCAATAAATTTTGAAAAACTTCTCTCCAAATTTGGTAAGAACAAAATATTCCCCACAAATTATAATGTCCATTAGTATCATTAGTTTCATCTTATATTTTTACAATCAAATATTAAAATTATAGAACATAAATCTAACAATGTTTTTACTTAGCCTGATACATAATAGTTGTCACGACCCGATTTCTCGGCCATTATGGCACCTACAACCCCCAGTAGGCAAATCAATCCTCGTAGCCCAGAACGACTAATAATGGGCTACTATCTAACAGTTAAGCGGAAGAAATGATATAACCAAGCGGAAGCAAAGGAACAAGATGAAAAGATAGATAACAGAAATATAAATTTACAAATGCGGAAGCTAAACCAAACTTCAAAACCTGGTATTATAGTATAGAGCCAAAACTACATCAGTAGAGTACAACGATCCAAAACAATATATACAGATGTCTCTGAATGGTAGTAGAGTACATATAACAAAAGATAAACTAAAAGCTAAGCTCCGATCGTCTAGAGCTCACCCTCAGTCCGAAGATATCCCAAAAAATAGCTCCTCGCACGAGTCTCCAATGAGCTAACGATGGTGGCCCACACTAGGATCTGCACCAAAAGATGCAGAGTGTAGTATGAGCACCAAATGTCAAGCATAAGGTACTCAGTAGGTATCATAGGCCGACTGGGCACATATAAGATAAAATATCAGTGATAGACAAAATAGAAATAAATAGTCACATAAGGCAACGAGTAAACACATGGAAGCTAGCACGAAAAGGATACAAGAAAGAACAACACACATGGCTAGCTACTAGAATATGCATCACAGGTGAGAGAAAGAAGAACGTACCCGGGATCCTCGCAACAACAAGTAAATAAAGAGATATTCAGAAAGTAGGCGGTATACCAGTAACCTCAAATGGATAGAGAAAGAGAGAAAAGAAAATGATAGTCATGCTCAAATATGAGATACAATAACCCAAATAAGCCTACTAATCTCAAGTCAAGAGCTAACAACGGAAAACCAAGCACAACTTAATTAATATCCAGAGTCATAAGAACCACAATAGTAACCAATAGTGCAAAATAGAATAGTGCAATATAGTAATCATAAGTCTACCTACAGTCCCACGGGCGCTCATACCCCCGAGGAACACAAACAAGTGAATACAAACCCTCTGGCATCCCATACTACTGGAGCATACACTCAGCAAACAGAAACCAAAGGGTGAAGCCTCACACAAATGAATAGTGGGATGCATGATGGAAACCAGGTGGAATAGTAACCCTGTATGTACCTCCTCCGCTGCCTAATGGCCCAGTAGGTAGGTTCCATGGAAGGACTATGCCCGTATACCTCTACTCTGCCGTATACCCCTCCTCTGGCACACGCAGCCCAAAGCTCCAGGCCCAGAACGGCAAGGTCCATGGAGGTCTCGAACCTCATACTATAACTCAATATCAAAAAATAACGTTCGGATTCAAGCTGGAGACTCAAGTCTCAAATATGCATGCCCAGACTCTGTCTAGGTCTAAAACAGTGGAAAAAGTCTCAAAAACTCCACCAAGGATGCCCGGGCATAACTGAGTCTAAAATAGTAGTAAAACATCTTTGGTGCTCGGTCCGATCGAGTTTAATGCCACCTCAAATCAGTCAAAAAACTCAACTAGCACTACGGCCCTGCTGAGTCTAGCATTAGTAGTAAGACTGGTGATAGAAATCATAATTTAACTCTTTTTCACCCCAAGAAGATCCACATGTTGAGTCAAACCATTCCCAAGTCATTTACGTCAAAATCGGGTCCTCGGGGCCATGCAAAGTTTAGAAAATAAGTACTAATAAGCTTGAAGCCAAAACTGTGGTAAGATATAGTAGGAATCCTCTTTATATGCATGCAAATGACATGATCAACACAAATAGCTGCCCAGCAGCTCACAAATAACCTATCGGCCCTGCACAGGCTCCAATCGCTCTACATCACAGATAGCCATCATAATATCACGATAATAATGTCTGGGACTCACAGACACCCCCGAATAGCCTACCATCTATGGTCCAGAATCAAACAAGGCCACACAAGACCACAAGGGTGATAATATCAACTACGAAGAATACTAAATACAACGGTGGAAAAAAATGAGGCGAATCATGGAAAAGCGGTCAAATTCTGTGGTGCCAAGCTAATAACCCATTCCAAGGATGTCAATTAGTACAACTTTATCCGATATATGCTAAGTCTAGGGAGTTTAGACCGTAACCTACCTGTTGTCCGACGATAAGCTATAGGAACGATGATATTCGAGGTCGAGCTGCTCCGAAAAGCTCCAAATGATAATCAAACTATCATAAACATCAATAACACATTAAAACGAGTCTATCATAATGCTATACTTATAGCAGGGTCAAAAATTGGGTTACCGATGGACCCGTGGGCCCCGTAACCCGAGGCCAGAAACAGAAGCATACATGATGATCCCGATTGATCATACGAGTGCATGCCCCAAAAATTAGGGCAATTGAGCAAGGATTCAAGCTCAAGAACATCCCACCAAGTTCAAGAATCAAGGAGGGAATTGGAGCAAAAGAAAAATCGAGAATTAAGCATTAAGCACTTACCACAACTAGAGAACTACGCCAAGGATGAGAATTTGAACGATCCCACGAAGATGCAATTCATAAGAGGGAAGAATCTACAATAATTTTCTAGCTTTGAGACATGGGCAACAATGGTGAGAGTTTAAATAATGAAGAAATGGAATTTAGTAACAACTTACCGAATTAAATTGACAGGAAACGACCATGATGCAATGGTGTAATTACCCCAGGAATTTGGTGGTCAAAAGTGGAGCAAGGTGGTGTTTAGATGCTGATATCAATGGATTAAATGAAATAGAAAAGGGAGAGAAATGGCTGGAAGATGGGCCAACAGCTTTAAAACTGGCCAGCCCCAGCGCTACGGCGGCCATGTGGGCGCAGGCACGCGCATGTAGGCACGGCTAAGCACTGCAGGCGCGCTGGCAGGGAAAATGGGCATAGGCATGTTGGAGGCCATGCATGTCCTGACGCGCAGGCGCGGCGCCCAAGTGTAGGCGCGCTTGCGCAGGCGCGCACCAGCCGGCGCCCCAGCAGCCATGACAGTAACAGCAGCAGCCAAGGCAAGTCTTGGCAAAATATGATCGAATGGACCCCTGTGTCACGACCCGATTTCTCGATCATGATGGAACCTACAACCCCCCAGTAGGCGAACCAATTCTCGTAGCCTAGGAGAGTTAATAATGGGCTACTATCTAACAAATAAGCAGAAGAATACTTTAATAGGCAAAAGTAAGGGAACAAGATGAAGAGAACAGATAACAGGAATATATATATAAATATGCAAAAACTAAACCAAACCCCAAGACCTGGTATCATAGTATAGAGCCAGAACTACATATAAGGAGTATAAACGACCCAAAACAGCGTATACAGATGTCTCCGAATGGTAATAGAGTACATAAAGCAAAAGATAAACTAAAGCTAAGCTCCGGTCGCCAAGAGCTCACCCTCAGTCTGAAGTAGTCCCCAACAGATCTCCAAGCACGAATCACAGCGATCTAACGGTGATGATCCATGCTAGGATCTGCACCAAAAGATGCAGGGGGTAGGGTGAGCACCAAATGCGAAGCATAAGGTACCCAGTAGGTATCATAGGCCGACTGGGCACATATAAGATAAAAGCGTAGTAACAGACAGAATTGAAGCAAGTAGTCACAGAAATCAACAAAAGGTACACAGGAACTATCCAAGAGGGAAGTCAACAGAACCACATGTGAGGCTAGCAAGCAGAATATATACACCAGAGGCACAGGTGAAAGTAAGAAACAACGCACATGGGTCCTTGCAATAACAGTATATACATAATAAGTTTACGAATTGGACGGTATACTGGTAACCTCAAGTGTAAGAGGAAGAGGGAAAGATTAATGATAGGCATGCTCGGAGACAGGAATCAAACACAACTAATCATATCAATCTCAAATACAGAAACTAACAGCCTAGTAGTAACCAATTTCATGCTTAACCGTAACAGGGAACAATTCTGTAAGTAAATAGCAAGAGTCTACCTACAGTCCCCCGGCCGTCCATACAACCGAGAAACACAAACAAGTGAAAACAAACCCTACGGCATCCCATACTATCGGAGCGTACAATCAACAAACAACAAACAAGGGTGGAGCCTCAAACAATGAATGATATGATGCATGAAGATCTCAAGTGAAATGGTATCTCTGTATGTACCTCCTCCAGTGTCGATCCAGCGCAGCAGGTAGGTTCCATGGAAGGACACTGCCCGTATACCTCTACTCCTCTATATACCCTTCTTACGGCACACGCAGCCTGAAGCCCCAGTCCCGGATGGCAAGGTCCATGGAGGTCCCAGACCCCATACTAAAACTCAGTATCAAGATATGTCATCCGAAAGCAAGTCTAGGTTCAAGATAGAGACCCAGTCTCGAATATGCATGCCCAGACCCTGTCCAGGACTAAAGTAGTAGGAAAATATCTCAAAAACACCTCCAAGGGTGCACCGGCATAACCAGGTCTAAACAGTAGAAAGTCATCTCAGGTGCTCGGTCCGACTGAGGCTAAAAAACCATCACAATTTAATAAGAAACTCAACTAGCACCCCGGCTCTGCCGAGTCTAGCAATAATAGTAAAAATGGTGATAGATATCATAATTTGACCTTCTTTTACCCCAAGATTATTCACAAGGTAAATCAAACCATTTCCAATTCATTTCCATAAAAAATGGGGCCCCGGGGCGATGCAAGGTTTAAAAATAAGTGGCAGTGGGCCCGAAGCCAAAACCATAGTAAAACATGGATAAAACCTCTTTATATGCATGGAAATGGTACGATCAAACACAATAGCTTCCCAGTAGCTCACAATCAACCTATCGACCCTGCACAGGCCCATAGCTACTCAGCAAGCATAACCAGCCTAGAAGGATAATTCTATGCCCGGGACTCGCGGACATTCCAGATATCCCACCTTCTATGTTCCAGAGTCAACAGGGCCTCACAGGACCACAAGGGTAAATAAAATGTATCGGCAAGTACTACAAGCATCGGAGGAACAAAAGTAGGCGGACATGAATAAAGCGGTCAAGGTCTGTGGTACCAACCTAATAATCCAACCCAAGGATGCCAGCTAGTACAATTTTATCCGATATATGCTAAGTCTAGGGAGTTTAAACCATAACCTACCTGTTATCCAATGACAAGCTGCTGAAACGACGATGTCCAAGCCCGAAATGCTCCGAGAAACTCCAAAATAAAATCAAACTCGAATTCGGGCTTGAATAACTTGACGTAGATAATCAACTTTTTGATCTGTGATAGAATAACTCATCAAAGTATATTTCTCATAAAATCTCTCGTCAACGTGCTATGAGTAGACACATATACGTATGTATGCAGCAAAGGAATTGTTCATTTTTGTAGGTACTAATTAACTGAAAGTTTAAGAATGTTTTGAAGGGAATTTTAGTAAGAACTTGCCCAAGTTAAATACAAATGCTAAAGTTCTATATATGAGCTCCATAATGGAAAGTTGCATGTGGGAAAGTTATGAATTGAGTGATAATTAAGGATATGTACTACTTACAATTTGTTCATATAAGTTATCCATCTGATAACCAAATGATGCCACCTATGAGTAATAAGCTTGTTGTTGTCCACTCCCTCCACTTCCACGTGGGAGTGGAGTGGAACCACAAATTTATTTTTATCCCATTATGTATATATTCGGATATTGCATAGGTTCATGGTAAAATAAATATAACTTTTGAATATATCATAATTAATAGAAACTCATTTCAAATAAAACCTACTATATTATAATAATAATTTTCAATATAACTAAGTTTACTATCTCCATTAAAATATTAATAATTTATAAAACTCTTATAAAATAAATACATACTCAAATATATCGTAAGAAAGGCATTTTTTTCCCATAAATATTTAATACATTTTTAGAAAAATAGTACTTTTTACCAAATTGAACTTTCAAATCAAATATTTCCAAATACGCGCGACGTTAATAAAATTCTCAAATTTAGGCTAACAAAACTTTGATACGGGATGAAGGTTAGGGTCATACGACATCTCGAATCAGGATTTACCTACCCACAAGGTCAGTTGAGGTCATAAGATCTCAAATCACCATCGCACGATTTTGATAACTCAACTCTTAAGACTCAGCTCTAAAATAGGAAAATGGCCATAAAGACCAAACGAACGGCCAGGGCACCGAACCATCAGTCCCAGCAAGCCATAAATGACTTGGGGCCTCTATAGGCAAGTTCTAACAGTACAAATAAAGGCATAAATGTGTAAATAATCGGAAGGGTCATTACACCCTGGGAAAAAGTTTGGGGTCCCGTGGGAATAAATGAGCTGAGCTATTTGACTAAAAATGACATTCTGGACTCAATAGAATCGATTAAAATCTGAATGGAGGTTGATACAAGGAAAAGTAGGGCCCACGCCCAAGAGCCAACTTGGGCCAAACTTTTCCAAAATAGTACCCCATGGCCTAAAATGAGTCTGAAAGCCTTGGGACCCGACCCAAAGATCTCCCTATCCTAATGTCGACATTCCAGAGCTAACAGCGTGGTCAAAATTTCCATCCGAGGTCATCATCTCAAATGTTGACCAAAGTCAAAGTTTCAAGCTCAACTTGGCTAGAAACACAATAACTGAGAGAAAACTAAACCGACAGCTCCCAGAACTCGACCAAGGGTCCCTCTAGACCAAAATCCATGCTCCAGAGCTAATAGAACTGTCAGAATTTGATTCCGAGCATGTTTACCAAGAATGTTGACTAAATTTAATGATATTCTAAGTTAAGGCTCTAAAATAGGCAAATGGCCAAAACGATCAAATGAACAGCCAGGGCATTGAACCACCGGTCCCACCAAGACATAAATGACTTGGGGTCACTACGGGAAAGCTCTAACAGTACAATGAATACGTAAACATGAAGATGACCGGAAGGGTCATCATAACATCCACTACTAAAAAGATTTTCATTCTCTAAAGTCAAGAAGAAGGGAGTACCTGAAGGCTCAAACAACTGCGGATACTGAGCACGCAACTCACTCTCGGTCTCCAAAGTAGCCTCTTCGACCAGACAATGCCTCCACTGATCTTTTCCAACTGGAATCTCCCTAGATCTCAATCTCCTGATATCTATGGCTAGAATAGCTATCGGCTCCTCAACAAAGGATAAACTCTCATCTAACTTAACCGAATCCCAATGCAACATATGAGACTTATCTAGAACATATCGGCGCAGCATCGAGTCATGAAAAATGGGATGCACAACTGAAAACATTAGAGGCAAAGCTAACATGTAGTTAATACTACCAACCCTCTGGAGAATCTCAAATGGCCCAATGAACCTGGGGATAAACTTGCCCCACCGACCGGATATCATCACGCCGTTCATGGGTGATACTCGAAGGAATACCAGGTCACCAACACTAAACTCCAAGGCATGAAGTCTACGATCAGCATAGCTTTTCTTCCTACACTGAGCTGCTCTAAGTCTGTCCTGGATCACACAGACTCGGTCTAAGAAATCACAAAGTAGATCTGTACTCTGGGGTCTAGACTCTAAACCATTAAACCAACCAATCAGCAATCTGCAATGCCTACCATACAAAGCCTCAAAAGGTGCCATGTTGATGCTCGAATGAAAGATATTATTATACGTGAACTCTGACAAGGGCACAAATTGATCCCATGAACCTCCAAAGTCAAGAACACAGGCCCGAAGCATGTCCTCCAGGACCTGAATAGTCCTCTCGGATTGGCCATCTGTCTGAGGGTGGAAAGCAGTACTAAGCTAAACCTCTGCACCCTAATCCCTCTGTATAGCTCTCCAAAACTGAGATGTGAACTGAGTGTCGTGGTCTAAAATGATAGAAGCTGGGACCCCGTGCAATCGAACAACCATACAAATGTATATTTGAGCTAACCTTTCAGCATCGTAGGAAGTTTGAACCGACAAGAAGTAGGCCGACTTAGTCAGCCAATCCATAATCACCCAAATGGAATCAAAACCTCAAGAAGTACGAGGCAAACCAACCACAAAATCCATAGTAATCCCTTCCCACTTCTACTCAGGAATGGGAAGTAGCTCCATCAAACCACCAGGTCTCATGTTCTCAATCTTAACCTGCTGACAGTTCAAGCACCAAGATACGAACTCCTCTACATCCTGCTTTATACCACCCCACCAGTAAAGCTACCTTAAATCCCTATACATCTTTGTTGCACCAGGGTGAATGGAGTATCTAGAACAATGTGCCTCATGGAGTATCAACTGAATCAAATCACCAACCCTTCAAACACAAAGTCAACCACCAAACCTTAGAATACCATCACAACCCAAAGTAGCCTGGCTGGCCTCACCCTAGACTACTTGGTCATGAAGGTCACACAAACTCTGATCCTTAAACTGTCAGCTCTGAATCTGATCCACTAGAGTAGAACGAACCTCAATACTACAAGAACTCTGCTAGGATCTGACAAGTCAAGCCTAACCAAACAGTTAGCAAAGGACTAGATGTCCAAGGCCAATGGTCGCTTAGAAACTGAAAGTGAAGTTAGGCTGCCCATACTCACCGCCTTCTGACTCAAGGCATCCGCTACCATGTTTGCCTTTCCCGGATGGTATAGAATAGTGAAATCATAATCCTTCAGCAACTCAATCCATCTTCTCTGCCTCGAGTTCAGCTCTTACTGACTCGTAATATACTGAATACTATGGTGATCGGTGAATATCTCACAATGAACTCCATATAAGTAGTGCCTCTCGATCTTGAGCGCGAAAACTACCGCTACCAACTCCAAATCATGGGTGGGGTAGTTGCACTCGTGAACCTTCAGCTGCCTCGATGCATATGCAATCACACGACCCTATTGCATCAACACACAACCAAGACTGATCCCTGAAGCATCATAATACACAGAGAAACTCTGACCCTCAACCGGCAAAGTCAAAACTGGAGCTGAAGTCAACAAGGCCTTAAGCCTCTGGAAGCTATCCTTCCACTGATCTGACCACTGAAATGGAACATCCTTCCTAGTCAGCATAGTGAAGGGTGCTACTATAGAAGAAAATCCCTCAATGAACCATCTGTAGTACCCGGCTAACCCAATAAAGCTGCGAACCTCGATAGGACTAGTAGGTATGGGCCAATCACGCACCACTGAAATCTTACCCGGATCAAATCTAATCCCATCCTTAGACACCACATGCCCTAGGAATGTAACTGACTCAAGCCAAAACTCGCACTTTGTGAACTTGGCATAAAGCCGATGATCTCTCAAACGCTGAAGTACTGTCCTCAAGTGCTGCTCATGATCATCTCTACTCCTCGAGTATATCAGAATGTCATCAATGAAGACTATCATGAATATATCGAAGTACGGTCTAAGCACCTTGTGCATCAAGTCCATGAAAGCTGCGGGGACATTAGTCAATCCAAAAGATATCACCAGGAACTCAAAATGGCCATAACGTGTCCTAAATGCTATCTTAGGGATGTCCTCCACCGTAATCCTTAAATAGTGGTAGTCAGACCTTAAATCAATCTTCGAAAACATGGCTGAATCCTGAAGGTGATCAAACAAGTCATTAATCCTCGGCATCGAATACCTATTCTTCACTTTCACCTTATTCAGCTGTCGATATTCAATACACATCCGCATCGACCCATCCTTCTTCTTCACAAAGAGAATAGGAGCATCCCAAGGTGACACACTCAGTCAAATAAACCCCTTAGCTAACAAGTCCTAGAGCTTCTCTTTAAGCTCTCTCAACTCAGCTGGAGCCATACCGTAAGGAGGAATGGAAATGGGCATGGTGCCTGGCTCTAACTCAATGGTGAAATAAACATCTCTCTCAGGTGAAAGGTCTGGAAGGTCAGTAGGGAACACATCTAGAAAGTCTCTAACCACAAGAACAGACTCAGGATATAAAGGGTCAGCACTAGCATCTAGGACATATGCTAGATAAGCTAAACACCCGCTAGAAACCAACTTCCTCACTCGAAGATAAGAGATGATCCCAGATGGTGCGCAGCTGACAGAACCTTACCACAAAACTGGGGATACACCGGGCATGACTATGGTAACGGTCTTGGCATAAAAATCCAAAACTGTATGGTGAGGGGATAACCAGTCCATGCCCAGTATCACATCAAAATCTAACATATCAAGGATCATCAAATCACCCCAAGTCTCCAAATCACCCACGGATATCAAATAAGATCTCACAATCTGATCCACTACTAAAGAATCTCCTACTGGGGTCGAAATAGAAACAAACATCAATAATGGCTCCCTAGCCAACCTCAAACAAGGCAGAAAGTAGGCAAATACATATGAACATGTGCATCTAGGATCAAATAAAGCATAAGCTGGTTGACGACATACAGAGATCGTACCTATAACCACCGCATTTGAGGCCTCTACCTCTGGTCTCCCAAGGACCGCATAGAACTGACGATGACCTCCACCTGCCCGACTGACATCTCTACCACCTACTCTGCCACATGGGGCTCTACCTCTACCTTCACCACTACCTCCTCTAGCCGGTGGCTGAACTGAGCGAATAGTCTAAGCCGGTGAAGTGGCTGGCTGAAATGTACCCTGTTAGGGGTAATCTCTAACAAAATGACCAACCACACCACAAGTAAAATTAGCCCCTGACGACCTACTCTGTATAGCCACCACGGACTGATTCCCCAGAATCTGTACCTTTTGATGGCTGACCACTGTGACCACACTGACTGCCCTGACTCTGCTCAAACTGATAATCAGAAGCCTGGGGTGACGCCTGAACTGGTCAACTGGTCTGACCCTGATACTGTTGTGGACGATACTCTCGACCCCACTAGTTTGAACCTCTACCACTATGTCTTGAACCACTATAGCCACTATGATACTGAGGCCTCTTATCTCTAGCACCGGTGTCGTGGCAACGCGAATCCTCTACAGTACGGGCATAGTCTATAATAGCCTGGAATGACCGACCACTAGAAACTAATATCTTTCTATGCTCTCTAAACTATCTCTGTAGTCCCCAATCAAATCTACGAACCCTGTCAGACTCAGTAGGCATAATCATGATCCCAAATGGATCAAGCTGATGGAAACAGGTCTCGTACTCCGAGACGGTCATAGAATCCTGAGAAAGTCTAGTGAACTCTTCTCTCCGATGCTCTATGTCGCTCTGAGGTAAGAACTTATCCATAAAGGCCTCATAAAACTCAGACCAAGTCAAAGGAGGTGACGATGATGGCCTGCAAGTAACCTGGGCCCTCCATCATAACTTCGCTGGGCCCTCCATCATAACTTTGCTGGGCCCTCCAGCTATTATGTAGTATAGCCAAACCCGTGAGTCTCCAACAACCCCAAATGGTGTAACATCTTCTCACAGGTAGTAATGAAGTCATGTGAATCCTAACCTTATGTACCAGCAAATCTCGGTGGTGCCAATCTCAGAAATCTACTCAAGGCCTTCTGCTCCCCAATGCCGCTTGTGATATGAATGAGTGAGACTACTATCATCGTCCATGTTGGATCTTGAAAATATTTCCCTTAATTGGTCAAGTTGATCAAAGTGAATGATAGAATACTCTGATTAAAAAATTAAATAAATTAATTAGAAATATGAATATTAAAAAACATAGGCAAGATTCGCCCATCTTACAAGATTTATGAATAATTTAATAAGATAGATAGAATGAAAATAGTATCAAGGTATGCCCGTCCATCAAAACTTGTGAAAAGTTCAACAGTATATGCATGATTTACTAATTTGGTAAGACCTGCAAAGAATTTAACAAGATAGTAGAATGGATAAAGTATCAAGTCTCTTTGTACGAAATAATTTGTGAACAATTGAAAAAAACATGTAAATTTTACCCCTCTTAAAGACTTGTGAATAATTTAAGAAGATAGAATGAAGATTGAACAAGACTTATTTCATGTCTAACATAACTTGTGAACAAAGAAATTTTTCTATCTCAAAAAATATGTGAAATGTATAATAAAATTATGTCATGTCCGACAAAAGTTATGAACAAAATAAGATTTGCTCTTCTAAAAAATCAAAAATAAAATTATGAATATTTTATATCAAAGTTATTCCCATCCAACAAAACTTGTGAACAAAGTCTATATTCTTCCAACTTTATAGTGCCAAGGCTATTTTGTAAATCTTTCTTAAAGAGGGATAAATTATAAATAATTGTCTCAAATGATTCGATATGAAAATCTATCCAGAATGACTAGTGAACTTCGCAAACTCAAGCTTGAATAACATTCAAGGTAAAGAGGCAACAACAAAAAATTTGATGGTAAAATTAGCCTGAATATTCATTTTTTGTATTACTTATACGAGATAAATTAAAGCTTTAAAAAAGTTAAACCAACACAGTGAATTAAAAATTCAAAAAATATATGGAGTTCCTAATGTCCAGGTCAAACTCCAAGAAAAACTTATAGAGTTTTTAACTGTGATAGTTCAACTCCAACATTTTGACCTGGAGTTTGAACAATCACAATTCGAACTCTAGATTTTTGTTAAGTTTGTAAAATTGAAGTGAAATAAATTTTTTAAGGTATCATCAAATATGAAATAATGAAAAAAAAACATCAGTCATCAAGAGTAAAACAGATATCACGGGTAGAATAATATTAAATGGTATCTTGTGATAAAACACTTAATTTTTGAAATAGTTGTCGTTAGTAAAATAATATTAAAGAATTATTTCACTCGTGGTATATCCTAAGTCGCCCATAACACGGCTCTCCCACTTGAGTTATCTTAGCCCCAGGCCATGCTATTAAGTTCCTCAGCTATTAGTAGTGAAATAAGTACAATAAGTGAAATAATAATAAATACACTATTTCACTCACGATACCTTTTTGAGCTCTGAGGACACAGTTTCACTTGTAGAAGTTGAAACTTTGGGACAATGTCTTAGAGTTCTAATAAATTATGGAGTTCAAACAAGTCTTGTTATAAAAAAATTGATCCTATAAAAGTTAAACTATAATATCTTATCTTGTAGTTCAAACTTATACAGTTGAAACTCTAGAAAAGCTCCACGAAGTTTCATTAAAAATTCTGGAATTCAAACAAGCCTTGAGTTTGAGATGGTGCAAGTCAAACTCCAGAAAAACTTCATGACACTATCCCAGAGTTTGTGAAGGAGACGGTTTAAACTCCAGCCCTTGTTAAAGTTCTAAACAGTGTGCTGAAGTTTTTCCTTGTTTGAACTAGTGGTAGTTTTATCTATATTTTATTTTTATATTAAGAAGCGACTAAACTTTGAATATTCTTGAAGTACTTGCTAACGCTTAATAAGTGATCCAAAAAGTAGCTATTTAATTGTAAACTTCATTCATTTTGATATTAGGAATTTATAATTTATTTGGCTAAACTTTTAGGAAGTGAAAAATATTTTCTTTTTATAAAAAGTTATTTAGTAGAGAGTTGAACTGTTTGATCAGTTGTTAAAAAAATAATTTTAGATTATTTTTCAAAATTAAAAATAATAGCTTTTCTTTAGGCACACTTTTTAAAAGCTTGACCAAATGTAAATTGTTGATCTAATATTAATTAAAAAAATTAATTGATTAACCACTAGAGATGGCATGGGGTGCGGGAAAAAATCGCATAAACCCATTTCGCCCGGCACCGCATAGCATAATTTAGTGTTTTCAATTCATACCACCCCCCGTCGCTTAACTTTTTATGGCTAGTTGAAACTAACTAAAAGGTAATTAATGGACTGGTTTACTTTCACTAATTTTTTTGTTAAATAAATTTTTTTTATTTATACCAAAAATATGCTTGACAAAACCAAATAGGCCTGACTCTTGTTTCTCAATATTACCTAGACTTCAAGAAAATTAAATACATGCTATTACATATGTGATTCTACATTACAGACATCTACTCAAATCAAAAACAATAAGCAAATGACTATATTGCAGTTGTTGCAGCATTGGTCTTAAGTCAGCAGCCTCCGTTCAGGTTGTAGTCATGGCATGTGATTCATCATGTGGAGGCTTGGTTGCCATGTCTTCAAGTTTCTTCCTCTAATATGGATGTGGATGATAGTTTATCTAACTAATATATTTACTTCAAACATTTCACCCTGTAATCTGAGCAAATTCCTCTGTCTCCAAATGATGGTCACTACCATGGAAAATAAATAGTTGATTATTCTTCCTTTTCCAGAGTTCTTATTTGCCTATTTCACAATCCATGTTACCTCCTCTTGCCAGTTACCAATGGCCCTTTGTTCTCTAATCTAGATTAGCATTTTATACCATAACTCTTTTGTAATCAAGCAATCAAAAAAGAGGTGGTACATAGTCTCGTCATAAGTGTCACAAAATACATCGGACATAGGTACATTAATCTCAAATTTATGTAGCATGTCCCTAGTTACTAGCCTCTTTTGCAGGGCTAACTATAACTAGAATTTGTGCTAGGGATGGACATTGGGGTGCATGAGTGAGACTCTTCCTTTGGGTCTTGAGGTGTTGTGGCCTCATGCACACATACATTTTCTTAGTACAAAACTTATCCATCAAGACCAGATTTTGCTTTCTAGAAGGCCACGCTGCATATTTGTTAGTGACAGTATAAACTTCCTTTCCCCAATAAGTTTCCTAATCACCTATGTTGCATTGCTTGGTACATGACATAGTTCAACTATCTCTGCTTTCATGTAGTATATATGTACCCATTTCACCTATAAGAAATTCTTCTTATCTACAATTGCCCATAATTGTTTCAATATAGAAGCTATGTTCCATTCGTTAAGATGCATCACATTTAGGCCTTTAGCTACTTTTGAGAGGTAGACTTTCTCCCATGACACAAGGGATTTTTTGGAGTTAGAGATATCCCCTGTTCAGAGGAATGTTCTACATGATCTTTCAATCAGTTTCATGATCTTCTTTGGCAGTAGAAAGGTTTGTTCTCAATAATTTTGGACACCAAAGATCACATACTTTATTGGTTTGCAATTTACCAGCAGATGTGAGTAGTTTTGCATACCAATATCTCACCCTATTTATAATTTAATCAATTAGTGGCATACATTGGACTATAGGACAATCGGACACCCAAGTACTTGAAAATAAGGTTCTTTTATATACCCCATATCCCTAAGTATGTCATGCTTCACGTGTTCTTTAACCCCTATCATATAGATTGAGCTCTTCTCATAGTTTTCCTGTAAACTAGAACTTTGGAGAATTTATCAAAACCTTATTGAATCAACTTAAAAGAATATACCTTAGCCTTAAAGAACATAAAAAGATCATTCTCAAAGCATATATGCATCACACCAATTTTTTGCACCTTGAATAAAATTTTAAGAGAGGATTCTCAGCCACCACATTCAATTCTCTTTGAAGGTATTCCATGGCTATGACAAATAGATAGGTGAAATAGGATCACCCTATCCAATGCCCCTTTTACCCTGACATGGGTCAACATTATTTTTATTAATCACCAAAAATAAGAAACAGTGGATACACATTCCATAGTCCATTTTGTATAAATTAAAGGGAAAGCGCAATTCAGCAAGCATACATCTTAGAAAAGTCCATTCAATAGAATCATAAGTTTTTTGCAGGTCCACCTTCATGACACAACTAGGTGATATGTCATTTCTAGTATACCACTTTAGTACCTCATGGCTAAAGAAAATATTGTCAATAATTCTTCTCCCTGAATGAAAGTTGATTGTGAGGGACTAATGATAGATCCAATAACACTTTTAATCATGTTAGTGAGAATTTTAGTGATGATATTGTAAAGGATGGTACAACAAACAATGAGACTGTACACACTATTTGGGGCATTAACTTTGGGGATTTATGTTATAGTAGAGCAATTGAAAGACTTAAGAAGCTTACTTGCCCTGACGAATTCCTTTACAACATCGCGAATATCACTCTTTAGTATTGTCAACAGTTAAATAAAGAACTCAATTAGGTATCCATCTACTCCATAAGCCTTTTTAGGTGGCATGTATTTGATTGTCTCCAAGATTTCCTCCTCTATAACCTCCATAAATAGAGAGCATTTATGATTATAGGTGAGGCATAGACCTGTATGTATTATCTCTAAATAGAGACAAGGCATCATCTCAGTTGAGGAGCCCATAAGGTTTGAGAATACAGAGACAAACTCCTTTTCAACCTGCAATGGATTAGTTAGTTTGATGGCACCTTTTGTATATATAAAAAGTTAATAGAGTTTCTACTTTGCTTAATCTTCCGTTGAGAATGGAAGTATTTATAATGGCTTCCCCACTTGTGATCCAAATAGCCCTAATTTTATGCCTAAGAGCCAGATCCTCAACTGTGCTCAATTTACTTATCTACATCTATGTGAACCTCTCTTTATTTGTCAAAGCCTGGTTGTGTTGCTGATTTGCCATATGGGACTTTATCACATCCAACTTTGGTCTTGCAGTCTGCAATCTCTGAGCATATGAAGCCATATGGATGTTCAAACCTATCATTACAAGCTTCAAGGCTTTGATTTTTTGCCACATTTGAAACATGTGTGTATCCCTGATCTATTGTGACCATAAAGTCTACACAATCCCCTAGACATTAGGAAATCATTGAGTTTGGTCAACATCTTTGGTAAATATGCTCATAATCGAATTCTGAGAGCTTTGTTAGCTCCAGAGCATGGACTTTGGTCTAATTGGACCCTTGGTCGGGATCTGGGAGCTTTCAGTTTAGTTTTATCTTGCTTTTTGTGTTTTCTGATCAGTTGAACTTAGAAGTTTGAATTTGATCAACATTTGGAGAAGACAACCTCGGATGTAAATTTCATCAGTGTTTTTAGCTTTAGAATGTCAATTTTGGGCTAGAGAGACCTTTGGTTCGGGTTCCAAGCCTTCCGGACTTATTTTTGGCCTTTAGGTTCTGTTTTGGTTAAGGTTGCTAGTTAGGCGTGGGGCCCATTTCTCTTTGAAATGATCTCTGTTGGCAGTTTTGTCAATTTCATTGAGTCTGAAATGCCATTTTTAGTAGAGTAGCTTAGTTTGTTTGCATTTGTGGGACCCCAAATGCTTTTCCGAGGGTCCACCCGAGATCTTTTTGTGGGTGTGCTTGCAGCTGGTTGTTGCTGTCTTCTGGCATGGAGCAGCGATGGGTGCCTTGGCCACACCTGCTCTATCATTCCTATGCCTGGGTGCTGCATCTACGGTCCTGGTGGCTTGGGCAAAGGGTGCGCCTGTGCCTCATCAACCGGTATGGCGATGGCGCTCTTGTGGCGCCTGCGCCTAAGCGGCTGGCAGCCTACTTAAATGTATCCTTCTCCATTTCATTTCCAACAACTCCCAAGTGTTTTCCTCCATTTATATTGAGCTCCAAAGCTCCAAATTTAGCTCTGCTCTACTCCAAAGCTTGGTGGTGGATAAATTATGGTCCGTGATCATTTCTCAATATCTAATTGGTAAGTTTTCTTGTCTAAATTATGTAGTTTCCTCCTTTTGATTCCTATGTTATTCTTGAAATTGTGGGGACTTTTTTGAGTCCTTTTGGTTATCAAATTCTTCTCAACGTTTGGGCATGCGCACCTGGCAGTGTTGGTAGTATTTGTAGTATTTTCATTTCTGGTTTTGAATTGCAGGGCCCATGAGTCCGCTTTTGACCCGAATTTTGACTTGGCTAAACTTTTAGCAATATGGGTATCGTTAGCTTTGTTCTAACATGTAAATTACATTCTTAATAGTGTGTTAGTTGTTTGGAGCTTCTCGGAGCAGTTTGGGCTAAGGCTTTGTCTTCCCAGCAGCTATTTATTGGACGTTAGGTAGGTTATGGCTTCCTTATCTTAGACTTTGTGTATATAGGCTATAATTGTACTATCTAGCATTTTTGGGTTGAGTTTACTAGATTGGCACCCCAGATATTGTCCGCTTTCTTTTTTTCCATCTTATTTCATACATTCGTGTTAGTATTTTTATTGGTGTTGTAGTATTACCCTTGTGGCCCCATGTGCCCTTATATTTGAATTTGGACCTTAGATGGTGGGATTTGGGAAATGTCTGTGAGTCCCGGACATCAATTTATTATTTATGAGTTTGCTATCTATGTTGTATAGTGTATTAAGCCTGTGCAGGGCCGGTAGGTTGATTGTGAGCCATTAGGCTCAGGGGCGGAGCTACATAGTAGAAAGGGTGTGCAGCCGAACACCCTTCACCAGAAAATTATACCGCATATATAAGTAAAAAGCTAATTTATATGGCTAAATATTACGTTTTTAACACCCTTGATACATTTGAGGGGTGTAACCCAGTGGTCTTGGCGTCCAGAAGAAGATGAGGCGACACAGGAGCGCAGGTTCGAAACCTGATGGTCGTTGTCATTTATTCTTTTAATTATTCTTTTATACATTGAACACCCTTAATAAAATTTCTGGCTCCGCCACTGATTAGGCTATTGATTGTTTGCGATCATATCATCATTATCATGAAAAAGGTTTTCTGCATTGATTTTATTACTACAATGGTTGCAGGCCAAGTTATCACTAGTTTTCTGACTTTGCATGACCCCGAGGGCCTGTTTTCAATATAAATGACTAAAAATGGGTTTTAACTGGTTTTTATGGATCTTGTTGGAGTAAAAGAGATTTTTAGAAGATTTTCTAATTGATTCTAGACTCGGCTAGGCCGGAGTACTAAATATGATTTACTACTTATTTTGAAACAATACTAGGCTAAGCTAGGCCAGAGCGCTAAATATGACTTTTTTATTGATTTCCTTGATAGATTCTGGGCACGGTTATTGCGATACTGAGAGTTGTATATGGTCGCGAAGACCTTTATGGACCTTGTCAATTCGAACTATGGGCTATGGGCTGAGAGTGCCAGAGGAGGGGTATATGGAGGAGTAGAGGTATACGAGGGAAGCCTTTCATAGGTCCTACCTGGTGGGCCTACGGGCATAGGAGGAGGTGCATATGGTACCACATGATCATATCATATCACATCATACATTATTTGTGGTTCCACCCTTGTTTGCTATTTATTGAGTGTATGCTCCGATAGTATGGGATACCAGAGAATTTGTTTTCACTTGTATGTGTTCCTCGGGTGTATGGGAGCCCGTTGGGACTGTAGGTAGATTAGTTTTCTCAATTATATTGTAGTACTTGTTCACGTTATAGCTACTTGTGAGTTATTCTCCAATCATTCTTACCTTGTGAGATTTATTACTAGTATGCCTATGTTTAGTTGTTTTTCCTTCTTTCCCTTTTATTTGAGGTTACTGGTACACCGCCATTTTCTTAAGCTCTATGTATATATTAGTATTCCAAGGCTTCAGGTGCGTTCTGTATTCCTTCACATGCGTTATGTGATATATCTTTTGTGGCTAGCATATTATACTTGTATTCTCCTCGTCTTCTATCTATTGCTAGTTTCCGTGTGCTTTCCATGTTTGCTTCTATGACTACTTCTTTCCTATCTGCAATTTACTGCTTTTATATCTGATATGCGCTCAATCGGCCTATGATGCCTACTGGGTATCCATTGCTTTGCAATTGGTATTCATACTATACTTCAGCATCTTCTGGTGCAGATCCTAGTGTGAGTTATCATCATTAATTATGCGCAAACTCGTGCAGTGCTTCCAGACATCCAAGACTTAGGGTGAGCTCCTGGCTACCGAGGCTTGACTTTTATCTCTTTTTTTGTACCATGTACTCTTTTTGTTATTCAGAGACAATTGTATATTCTACTTTGTACCCTCTTGTACTCTGTATATTTAGTAGCAACTCTTATATCGTGATACCAGGTCATGGTATGGTTCAGCTTTCTATATATATATATATTCCGGTTGTTATATTTCTATACTTCTCTATCTTTCTTCCATTTATTATACTTCTTTCGCATGCTTGTTTAGAGAGTAGCCCATTACTAACCATTCCAGGCTACGGGAACTGGTTCGCCTACAGGGGGTTGTAGGTGCCATAATGGCCTGAGAAATCAGGTCGTGATAGCTTGGTATTAGAGCCTAGGTTCACCGGTGTCATCAGTATAAGAGCCAATGTCTAGCATAGTCATGTGTATTGGGGCAGGGATGTTCATAATCTATCTTCGAGAGGCTATAGAGGCATTTTAGGAAACATATATCCTTTCTTGCTTCTATATCATGTGGCTCATCTTAGATAGTTCCTGGAATCTCATTTGTTCTAGTTCATTCTTCCACAGATAGCACGTATGAGATCTTCGACAGCGGGCAAGGGCAAGCCTACAACACCAGCACACCTGACTCCAGCTAAGGGTCAGGGTGGTCATAGAGGTAGAGGTCATGGATGTGCCCCAGCAGTGGCACCTGTTAGAGCCACTGGGGTTGAGGTTGAGGTTGAACTTGAGTTAGTACCAGAGCAGCAGCCCGTGGACTATAGGGCAGCCTAGGTGCCACCAGGGCCAGCACCAGCATCAGTACCAACCATAGCTCCTTCGTTAGATATCTGGGGTTTGCTTCTACAGCTACTGGGTATGATTAAGGGTCAGCCTTCAGATGTGGCACAGACATTCACTCAGGGTGAAGCCATGGGTTTTCAAAGTTTAGAAGCCCAGCCTGCTTCTATGGCTCCCTGTGCCAAGGTTCTTTTAGTGCCTACAGCTGCCCAGCCTCTTGCTCCTTGCCCAGTTATGACAGAGTCAGAGCAGAAGTCTTTGGGTTGGTTTTTGAGATTTTCTCCGCCGAGGTTCTCCGATGCACCTGATCAGGATGCTTATGATTTCATTTCTACTTGAGAGGAGATTCTTCACCATCTGGGGTTTTTGGATATTCACGGGGTTGGTTATACTACTTATTAGTTGAAGGGCCTAACTAAGCTGTGGTAGAGGGCCCAGATAGCTTACAGACTGTCTTAGTCTCCTCAATTGACTTGGAGAGAGTTCTATGAGGCCTTTATAGCCAAATTCTTACCACAGAGCGACTGTGAGCGTTGTAGAGAGTAGTTTACCAGACTGATCCAGGGATCTATGTCCCTACCTGAGTATGAGACCCATTTTCACTAGTTGGCTCTATTTGGGGCTATGATCATTCCCATAGAGCCAGATAGGGTTTGTGAATTTGTTTGGGGTTAAGGTCCGAGCTTCAACAGACTACTGAGATACTAGTTGCCAGTGGGTGACTATTTCAGGCTATAGCAAACCATATCCATACCATAGAGGATTTGCATCGTCATGATCTCGGGGCCAAAGATAAGAGGCCACATTATTAGGGTGGTTACAATGGTTCCCATTTTAGCGGTAGAGGCTCAGGCCAGTGGGGTCAAGGGTATCAGCCATAGCAGCATCAGGGTCAGTCTAGCTGGAAGGTTGAGGCATCACTTTAGACTTTTGTGGGACCTCAGATTGATTAAGGTTCTGGTGGTCAGCATGGTTATAGTGGTCAGTCATCGAGGGGTACAACATCTGAGGCATCTGGTCGTGGTGACCATATCGGTTCAGCCAGTTGATATCGGCAGGGTAGTGTATTAGGGATGTGTTATGAGTGTGGGATCATTAGTTACTATGCCAAAGAGTGGCCCTAGCAGGGTCTAGTTCAGCCAGCTGCTCAACCGGCTTAGCCTCTCAGAGCAGTGCAGCCACCGGTTAGAGGAGGTGGTGTTCATGGTAGAAGTGGTACCTAGCATGGTAGGGCAGGTAGTCAAGATGGCAATTGGTCAGGTGGTGGTCGGCGATAGTTCTATGCGGTCCCTGTTAGACCAGAGGCAGAGGCCTCAAATGCGATGATCACAGGTATGATTTATGTCTGTCATCAGTCAGCTTTAGCATTGTTTGATCCTAGTTCTTCATGCTTGTATGTATTTTCCTACTTTGTTCCTTGTTTAGTGTTGGTTAGTGAGCCGTTATCTATTCTTATATCTGTTGCTACTCCAGTAGGCAATTCTTTAGTAGTGGATCATGTTGTTAGATCCTATTTGATAGCCATTAGTGGTCTTGGGACTTGGGCTGACTTGATGATATTAGACATGTTAGATTTTGATGTAATTCTGGGCATGGACTGGTTATCCCCTCACTGAGCAATTTTAGATTATTATGCTAAGACCATTACCATAGTCGTGCCCAGTGTATCCCCAGTTGTGTGGCAGGGTTCTACTAGTCATGCAACATTTGGGATCATTTCATGTATTCCGGCTAGGAAGTTGATTTCACGCGGGTGTTTGGCTTATCTAGAATATATCCAAGATGTTAGTGCCGACACTTCTTCTCCCAAGTCAATTCATGTGGTTAGAGATTTCCTAGATGTGTTTCTGATCGACCTGCCAGGCCTCTCATCTGAGCGAGATATTGGCTTTTCCATTGAGATAGAGCTGAGTTCCATGCCCATTTCTATTACTCCATATCGTATGGCTCCAGATGATTTGAGAGAGCTTAAGGATTTACTCTAGGACTTGTTAGCTTAGGGTTTCATTAGGCCGAGTGTGTCTCCTTGGGGTGCTCTAGTTTTATTTATGAAGAAGAAAGATGGGCCAATGCAGATGTGTATTGATTATTAGCAGCTGAATAAGGTAACTATGAAGAATAGGTATCTGATGCCGCATATAGATGACTTGTTTGATCAGCTCCAGGGTTCAGCCATGTTTTCTAAGATATATTTGAGGTCAGGCTACCACCATTTGAGGATTAGGATAGAGGACATCCGTAAGATAGCATTTAGGACACATTATGGCCACTATGAGTTCCTGGTGATGTCTTTTGGGTTGACTAATCCCCCCGCAGCTTTCATGGACTTGATGTACAAGGTGCTCAAGCCATACTTGGATTTGTTCATGATAGTCTTCATTGACGACATACTGATATACTCACGGAGTAGAGATGAGCATGAGCAGTACTTGAGGATTGTACTCTAGACTTTAAGAGATCATTGACTTTATGTCAAGTTCTCAAAGTGCAACTTTTGGGTTGAGTCAGTAGCATTCCTAGGACACGTGGTGTCTAAGGATGGGATTAGAATGGGGCTAGAATAGGAGGGACACTACTCCTACTAAGGTTGCAGCTTTGTTGGGTTGGTAGGGTGTTACACATGGTTTGTTGAGGTGTTTTCTTCCATAGCAGCACCTTTGACTAGGCCGACTAGGAAGGATATTCCATTTTAGTGGTAGAATCAGTGCGAGGACAGTTTTCAGGGGCTTAAGGCCTTATTGACTTCAGCTCCGCTATTGACATTGCAAGTTGAGGGTCAGGGATTCTCAGTGTATTGTGATTCTTTATGAGTTGGTCTTGGTTTTGTGTTGATACATTAGGGATATGTGATAGCATATGTGTTAAGGCAGCTAATGGTTCACGAGAGAAACTACCTCACTCATGACTTAGAGTTGTTGGCGGTATTCTTTATGCTTAAGATTTATAGGCATTACTTATATAAGGTTCACTGTGAGATCTTCACCGATCACTGTAGTCTTCAGTACACCACGAGTCAGTGAGAGACGAACTCTAGGCAGCAGAGATGGATTGATTTACTGAAGGACTATGACTTTACTATTCTGTACCACTCGAGCAAGGCAAACGTGGTAGCGGATGCCTTGAGACAAAAGACAGTGAGATGGGCATCCTAGCTTCTCTTTCAGTTTTGGAGCGGCTGTTGGCCTTGGACATCCAGTCCTCGGCTAACCATTTTTTTAGACTTGACTTGTCGGATCCCAGCAGATTTCTTGCCAATGTTGAGGTTTGTTCTACTTTGGTTGATCAGATTTAGCAGCATCAGTTTGAGGATTAGCGGTTATGTGATATTCGTGATCAGGTTGGTTGAGGTGAGGCTACCAGGTCTACCTTAGATTCTGATGGTGTCTTGAGGTTTGATAGTCGCCTTTGTGTTCCAAATGTTGGGAATTTAATTTAGTTGATTCTCCATGAGGCACATTATTCCAAGTATTCCATCCATCTGGGCGCAGCTAAGATGCATAGATATTTGAGGTAGCTTTACTGATGGAGTGGTATGAAGTGGGACATAGAGGAGTTTGTATCTTTGTGCTTGAAATGTCAGCAGGTAAAGTTCTAGCAAATGAGTCTTGGTGTATTGATGCAGAGAGTTCCCATTCCTGAGTGAAAGTGGGAAGGGATTACTATGGATTTCATAGCACGGTTTCCACGTACTTCTTGAGGGTTTGACTCCATTTGGGTTATTATTGATAGGTTGACTAAGTCTGCACACTTCTTGCAGATCCATTCTTCCTATAGTACAGAGAGATTGTCCCAGATTTATCTTCGTGAGGTTGTTCATTTACATAGGGTTACAGCTTCTACCATTTCAGACCATGGCACTCAATTTACCTCAGTTCTGGAGGACTATTCAGTAAGAGATGGGTACAAAGGTTCATCTTAGTACGGTACTCCACCCTCAGACAGATGTCCAGTCTAAGAGGACTATCCAGGTCCTGGAGGACATGTTACAGGCCTGTATTCTTGACTTTGGAGGTTCATGGGATCAGTATGTTCCTTTGGCGGAGTTTGTGTATAATAATAGTTATCATTCGAGTATTGGCATGGCACCTTTTGAGGCATTGTATGGTAGGCATTACAAATCTCCAGTGGATTGGTTTTATGGTTTAGAGTCCAGGACACAGAGTACAGACTTGCTTCGTGATTTCTTAGACAGAGTTCGAGTGATTCAGGACAGACTACGGGCAGCCTAGAGTAGGCAGAAGAGCTACGCAAATTATAGACCTTGTGCCTTAGAGTTTAGTGTTGGTGATCTAGTATTCCTTTGAGTGTCACCCATGAAGGGCATGATGAGATTCAATAGGCAGGGAAAGCTTATCCCCAGGTACATTGGGTCGTTCGAGATTCTTCAGAGGGTTGGTAGTGTTGCTTATCAATTATCCTTGCCTCCGATGTTTTCAACTATGCACCCAGTCTTCCATGTATCAATATTTAGGCGGTATGTTCTTGATGAGTCACATGAATTGCAGTGGAATTCAGTGGAGTTGGATGAGAGTTTGACCTTTGTTGAGGAGCCGATAGCCATTCTAGCTAAAGATGTTAGGAGGTTGAGGTCCATAGACATTCTTCTGGTTAAGGTTTAGTAGAGGCATTGTTTGGTCTAGGAGGCTACCTAGGAGACCAAGAGAGAGATGTGGGATCAGTATCCGCAGTTGTTTGAGCCTTCAGGTACTTTCTTTTCTTGACTTTCACAGACGAAAGTCCTTTTTAGTAGTGGATGATGTAATGACCATTCTGGTTATTCCCGCACTTTCGCTTTCTTTGTATTATTAGAGCTTTGCTATAGCAGCCCCAAGTCATTTATGGCTTGCTGGGACCGGTGGTTCAGTGCATGGGTTGTTCGTTATATCATTATGACCATTTGCCTATTTTAGAGCATTAACTTAGGAAATCATTGACTTTGGTCAACATCCTTGGTAAATATGCTCGGAATTGAATTTCGACAGTTCTGTTAGCTTCGGAGCATTGACTTTGGTCTATTTGGACCCTTGGCCGGGATCTGGGAGCTTTCAGTTTAGTTTTATCTTGCTTTCTATGTTTTCTGGCTAGTTGAACTTGGAAGTTTGACTTTGGTCAACATTCAGAGAAGATGGCGTCGGATGGAAATTCCATTAGTGTTGTTAGCTCAAGAATATCGACTTTGAGCTAGGGGGACCTATGGTTTGGGTTCCGAGGCTTGCAGACTCGTTTTTAGCCTTTGAGTTCTATTTTGGTTAAGGTTGGCTAGTTAGGCGTGGGTCCCACTTCTCTATGAAATGATCTTCGTTGGGAGTTTTGTTAATTCTATTGAGTTTGAAATGTCATTTTTAGTGTAGTAGCATAGTTCGTTTGCATTCATGGGACCCCAGATGCTTTCCCGAAGGTCCCTCCGAGATCTTTTTGTGGGTGTGCTTGCAGATGGTTGTTGTTGTCTTCTGGCATGGCATAGTGGAGGTTGCAGTGTCCATACCTGCACTACCGCGCCTATACCCTGGGTGCCATACCTTTAGTGCCTGAAAGCTTGGGCAAAGGGCGCATCTGCGCCACATCGCCCGTTGTGGCGGTGGCACCTCTGCGGTGCTTGGGCCGCACAGGCGCCTAAGCGGCTGGCAGCCTACTTAAATGTCTCCTTCTCCATTTAATTTCCAACAACTCCCAAGCATTTTCCTCCATTGATATTGAGCTCCAAATTCAGCTCTGCTCTATTCCAAAGCTTGGTGGTGGATACATTCTGGTCCGTGATCATTTCTCAACTTCTAATTGGTAAGTTTTCTTCTCTAAATTCCGTAAATTCCTCCTTTTTGATTCCTAAGTTATTCTTAAAATTGTGGGGACTATTTTAAGCCCTTCCGATGATCAAATTCCGCTCAATTTTTAGCATGCGCTCCTGGAAGTGTTGGGAGCATTTGTAGTATTTTCACTTTTAGTTTTGGGTTATGGGGCCCATGGGTCTGCTTTTGACCCGAATTTCGACCCGAGCAAACTTTAAGCCATATGGGCATCATTAGATTTGTTCTAATGCATAGATTATGTTCTTAATAGTGTGTTAGCTATTTGGAGCTTCTCGGAGCAGTTCAGTCTCGGGATTTGGCTTCCCAATGGCTATTCATCAGACGCCAGGTAGGTTACGGCTTTTCAATCTTAGGCTTTGCATATATAGGCTATAATTGTACTATCTAGCATCTTTGGACCTTAGATGGTGGGATTTGGGAAATGTCAGGGAGTCCCAGATATTGATTTACCATTTATGAGCTAGCTATATGTGTTGTAGAGTGGATTGAGCCTGTGTAGGGCCGGTAGGTTGATTGTGAGCCGTTGGACTATTGATTGTTTGCGATCATATCATCATTATCATGAAAAAGGTTTTCTGCATTGATTTTATTACTATTATGTTTGGGGCCAAGTTATCACCAGTTTTCTAACTTTACATGGACCTGAGGGGACATTTTCCATATAAATGACTAAAAGTGGGTTTTAACTGGTTTTTATGGATCTTGTTGGAGTAAAAGAGATATTTAGATGATTTTCTCATTGATTCTAGACTCGGCTAGGCCGTATTACTAAATATGATTTACTACTTATTTTGAAACAATACCAGGCTCGGCTGGGCAGGAGCGCTAGACATGACTTTTTCTATTGATTTCCTGGATAGATTTTGGGCATGGTTATTGAGATACTGAGAGTTGTGTATGGTCGCGGAGACCTCCATGGACCTTAACGATCTGAACTACAAGCTACGGGCCAAGAGTGCCAGAAGAGGGGTTTATGAAGGAGAAAAAGTATACGCGGGAAGCCTTTCATGGGTCCTACCTGCTGGACCTGCGAGCGTCGGAGGAGGTGCATGCGGTACCACCTGATCATATCATATCACATCATATATTATTTGTGGTTCCACTCTTGTTTGTTATTTGTTGAGTATACACTCTGGTAGTATGAGATATCGTAGGGTTTGTTTTCACTTGTATGTGTTCCTCGGGTGTATGGGAGCCCATTGGGACTTTAGGTAGATTAGTTTTCTCGATTTTATTGTAGTTTTTGTTCACGTTATAGCTGTTTGTGAGTTATTCTCCAGTCATCCTTACCTTGTGAGATTTATTACTAGCATGCCTATGTTTAGTTGATTTTTCTTCTATCCCTTTTATTTGAGGTTACAGGTACACCGCCATTTTTTTAAACTCTTTGTATATATTATTGTTACAAGGATTTAGGTGCGTTCTCTATTCCTTCAACTGTGCTTGTCTCAGTTGGCCTATAATGCCTATTGGGTGCCCGTTGCTTTACAATTTGTGCTCATACTACACTTTTGCATCTTCTGGTGCATATCCTAGTGTGAGCTATCACCATTGATCACGCGCAGACTCGTGCAGTGTTTCCAGACATCCGAGACTTAGGGTGATTTTCTGGCGGTCGGGGCTTGACTTTTATCTCTTCATTTGTACCATCTACTCTTTTTGTTATTCAGAGACAGTTGTATATTCTATTTTGTACCCTCTTGTACTCTGTATATTTAGTAGCGGCTTTTATACTGTGATACCAGGTCATGGGATGGTTCAGCTTTCTATATATATATATATTCTAGTTGTTATATTTCTATACTTCTCTATCTTGGTTCCGTTTATTATACTTCTTTCGCGTGCTTGCTTAGAGAGTAGCTCATTACTAACCGTTCTGGATTACAGGAATTGATTTGCCTACAGGGAGTTGTAAGCCTCTGGGTTGTGGGTAGCAAATTCGAGCTTCCCGAAAAAAGAGGAGCATTTGGTTACCTTTCGTAGTTCGGTGGCCAAGACGCAAATTGATTTTTTGCTCCTTAGGAAGAGGGATAGAGGTCTGTGTAAAGACTGCAAGGTAATACCGAGTGAGAACCTTTCGACCCAGCATAAGCTCTTGGTGATGGACTTGGAGATTAGACAGGAGAGAAGAAAGAAGAGGGTGGATGATCGGCCGAGAATTTGATGGGGTAGCTTGACTATGGGTAGTGCCCTAGAAATAGGGGAGAAGTTGATGACCTCGAGGGCGTGGGATAGCAGAGGGGGTGCGGATAGTATGTGGGAGGCGACTTCCAGCTGCATCAGAGAGACAGCTAGCAAGGTGTTAGGTGTCTTGAGAGGACGCTCTGACAAGCATCGAGGGGATTGGTGGTGGAATGGAGAAGTAAAAGGGAAGGTGGAGGCGAAAAAAAGGGCGTACGCGAAGTTGGCTGAAAGTAAGGATGAGGAGGAGAAGCGAAAGAGTAGGGAGAAGTACAAGATAGCTAGGAGAGAGGCTAAGTTGGCAGTTACGGCGGCTAAGACTGCAGTTTTCGAGAGCTTATACGCTTTTTTGGAAGGTAAAGGTGGAGATAAGAAGTTGTTTAGGCTAGCCAAGGCTAGGGAGAGGAGGGCCCAGGACCTTGATCAGGTGAAGTGCATCAAAGATGAGGATGGTAAAGTGTTGGTTGAGGATGTGCTCATTAGGAAGAGATGGCAGACTTATTTCCATCGGCTCCTAAATGAAGAGGGCGACGGAGGCATTGTGTTGGGAGAGTTAGAGCACTCGGAGAGGCGCTGTGACTATGGTTATTGTAGGCATTTTAGGGTAGAGGAGGTGAGAGGTGTTATTCGTAGGTTGCATAGGGGTAAAGCGGTCGGACCTGATGAAATTCTGGTGGATTTTTGGAAATGTACGGGCAGCGTAGGGATGGAATGGCTGACGGGGTTGTTCAATGTTATTTTCAGGACGGCGAAGATGCCCGGAGCTTGGAGATGGAGCACGATGATTCCATTGTACAAGAATAAGGGTGACATCCAAAATTGCAACAACTATAGGGGTATCAAGTTGTTGAGTCACACCATGAAGGTCTGGGAGAGAGTTGTGGAGTTGAGGTTAAGAGGAATTGTGACTATTTCTGAGAATCAGTTCGGTTTCATGCCAGGACGGTCGACTACTGAGGCTATTCATCTCGTGAGGAGATTGGTGGAGCAGTATAGGGAGAGGAAGAAGGATTTGCATATGGTGTTTATCGACCTAGAAAAGGCTTACGACAGAGTACCCAAGGAGGTTCTTTGGAGGTGCTTGGAGGTCAGGGGGGTGCCCATGGCTTACACTAAGGTGATTAGGGACATGTACAAAGGCGCAAAGACTCGAGTTAGGTCAGCGGGGGGAGATTCCGAGCATTTCCCTGTGGGGATGGGATTGCACCAGGGATCGTCCCTTAGCCCCTTTTTATTTACCTTGGTGATGGATGTGTTGACGCGGCAAATACAAGGCGAGGTGCCCTGGTGTATGTTATTTGCGGACGACGTAGTTTTAATTGAGGAGACCCGCGAAGGAGTTAACGACAAATTGGAGGTTTGGAGAATGACCCTGGAGTCTAAAGGGTTTAGGTTTAGTAGGACCAAGATGGAATATGTGGAGTGCAAGTTCAGTGAGTTGACATATGTGACCGACGTGGAAGTGAGGCTTGACGCGCATGTCATCCGAAAAAGAGATAGCTTCAAGTACCTTGGGTCTATTATCCAGGGTAATGGTGAGATTGACGAGGATGTGACCCATCGGATTGGTGCAGGGTGGATGAAATGGCGGCTCGCATCCGGGGTCTTGTGTGATAAAAAGGTGCCTCTCAAACTGAAAGGCAAGTTCTACAGAGCAGCAGTTGGACCGGCTATGTTGTATGGGGCGGAGTGTTGGCCGGTCAAGAACTCTCACGTTCAGAAGATGAAGGTGGCTGAGATGAGGATGTTGCGCTGGATGTGTGGGTTTACTAGAAGAGATAGGCTTAGGAATGTGGATATTCGTTAGAAGGTGGGAGTGTCTTCCGTGGAAGATAAGATGCGGGAAGGGAGGTTGCGATGGTTTGGGCATGTGATGAGGAGAGGTTCAGAGGCCCCTGTGCGGCGGTGTGAGAGGCTGGCTATGGATGGGTTTAAGAGAGGTCGTGGTAGACCGAAGAAATATTGGAGAGAGGTGATCAGGCGGGATTTGGCGCATTTGCAGCTTACCGAGGACATGGCCTTAGATAGGAAGGTGTGGAGGGCTCAGATTAGGGTTGTAGGTTAGTAGGTTGGTTGGTTTCTTTGTAGGGAGGAGTACGGGGTTTTGTTGTCCTTTTAGTAGTTGAAAGGCTATGCTTGTAGCTTTTGTTTCTTCTGCGCCAGTTACTTGCTAGTGCCTTGTGTAGCTTGATTTTTATATTATTTTGTAGTAGTATAGTTTTGTGTTAGCCGTTGTTTTGTTTATTGGTTATTTCTCCTGGATTGCTTTGAGCCGAGGGTCTATCGGAAACAGCCTCTTTACTTCATTCTGGGGTAAAGGTATGGTCTGTGTACATCTCACCCTCC
Source organism: Jaltomata sinuosa (assembly GCA_003996215.1). NCBI lineage: Eukaryota > Viridiplantae > Streptophyta > Magnoliopsida > Solanales > Solanaceae > Jaltomata > Jaltomata sinuosa. The sequence goes on along the minus strand of QJPP01002551.1, from coordinate 77,292 downwards.
CCAGATCCCACTTTGTGGGAATATACTGGGTATGTTGTTGTTGTTGTTGTTGAGTTGTAAGTGTCATCATGACCTGAGAAATTGGGTCGTGACATCTTTTTCCTTATGTACGTGAAAAAGAAGTCATAAAATATATGATAAGTGAAAAAGAGGAAAATATTCGTTAAAAGAGAAAAGCACTCATGTAAATTTTAGCTTTTGATTAATAAAAATATATGTTAAATTTTTTTGATCCCTTTATATATATATATATATTACATTTGAATTTACTTTTAGAATTATGTTATCTTTAAATATTGCATAACTGTACCAATTTAATATTATATATGGGAGCTTCATCTACAAACATACAACTTTTTTTACTTCTATTTTTCTTCTTATTTTAGTTTTAGATTGATTCAAATCGTCTTCTTGAATTCATTATCATTATCCTTATTTCTTTTAGTTATTAAATTAATACTTTATATATGAACTATACATAATCAATAATTGATAATAGATTCTCCTTTTTTGATAATTTCTAATATTTCTCTTTCAGTCAAAAATGTTTTATAAAAAAATAGACGAAACAAGCATGTTGTTGCCGAATGAAGTAGCTGAAAAAATCAAAGGTTTATGTCTTTCCTTTTTTCCAATAACATAAAAAATAGTATCTTATGCCAACTATTATTTGAGACTAATAACAACCACTATAAGTCAATGTATGGTGATTCTCTTTCTGGTTAGCTTCGTGATTTTGCCTATGCTCTACTAGCTTGTATGAACTTAGCTACGTATTAATTGTTGTTGAAAGAAGATCCCCAATTGCTTTTTGTCGTGAATAAAAAGGAGATCCTAAAATAAATACATTAAAAATAACTAAAAAATTATTTTCTTCTAAACATTAAAGTCTTGATATTCACATGTAAGTCTGCATTAAGTTTAATTATATAAACAATCAGAATTAGCTCTTTACTGTAATTGTAGTATATTAAAGCCTAAATTTCTATTACAATAGAAACTAATATATTTGAGATACAATATTTATTTATACTATTTAAACAGATATAATATTTATTTTAACGTTAATTGCTATATTTTAATATACACATGCAAAACATGTACACTGAACTAGGACTTTAAAATTAATTAAAGTTATAGTTATTATATCAATACTTATTTGTAAGATGTAAGAACTTCTAATATTTAGTACTTTAAAATTGACTAAATGTCACGACCCAAACGATCGTGAATGGCACTCACACTAACTCTCCAGTGGGAGAACTGTCTAACCCAAGCCTTAACCCAATCAATTAACAATTTTTAGACGAAATAATAATAAAATCAACTTATATCAATAAAAGTAAGCAAAAACTAACAAACATATGAAGAAAATCAACTATTCTATTACAATTACCAAGACTTGAAAGTCATCGTACAAGAACTCAAACCAAATCATGTCTAAGATATCTAAAATCTAACAAAATAAAGAAGAGTTTCATTGTCTGAAAGAAGGACAAGAACCAACAAGAAGATCCATGGCAGCCTGAAGATGTAGTGTTCACCCTTGGATCAAAATTAGTTATCCCTGTTAGAGATGAGATCGAGTCTAAGTCTCCGGAACACGGTCTGCACTCAACAAGAGAAGAGTACAGGATAGTATCAGTACAAACCACTTTGTACTCGTAGGCATCATAGGCCGACTTAATTTTAAAACAAGTATACATGTAAATCAAACAACAAGTGAAATGAACTTCAACACTTAGCAAGTAGTTCAGTCAACAAATAATCACTCCAAATCAAGCCAAACAAGGTCTGTAATATATCATATGAATCACCAGATATCATCATAAAAATCAAGGAGTTACAATCTCAACACTCATATCTCATGTAATCTATGTCCACCTCACTCCCACGTATGTAACTAAGTAACCTCAGTGTCATCTCACAATTTCGTTCTAACTCACCATATCAAATGAAAATGTAAATGTGTACACACATGCTAAGGGACTTATTTCTGCCCAACGAGTTATGACCTGCAGGGGATGAACCATAGTCTATGTACATACCATTGTGGTACCCGATCCACAATAATAATATCAATCTCAATATTCATACCGATGTGGTACCTGCTCGATAATAGTAAAGTCAATATTAATATCTGTCGATGTAGTACCCGACCCCTCAGTCCATATCAACCTATGGTTCTAATTTCCTATCTCTCAGGATATAACACAGTGCACCAAAATCACAAGTACACTTTACTATCATAATCACTTCCATTAGTTTTGATATGCATTAGCTTATTCATTAAAGTATTAACAATATCACAATCATCAACTCAAGTATGTCTTAAGACTAATCAATAAGTTATCCAATTCAAAGCATACAAGTATTAAACCAAGTCTCAACTCTAATTAAACCATAACCTACCTCAGTCGAAGACCCAAATCTAAGCTAGGTTGCAAGTGCCTTGCCTTTTCTCAAAGCTTTTTATATTTTGTGGTCTACAACAACAAATATAAGAGTAATTAATCATTTACTCTTGAATTCTAAGCCTTAGGGGTTCAACCCCACTTGTTTTACCCTTTTTTATAGCCTAAAACCTTGGCTTAGGGTATTTTAATGTAATGACTCTCTAGGTCATTTGCTTGGTGTTTATGCTTTTTTAGTATTTTGAACTTTCCCACAGTAGCATCAGGTCATTTATGACTTGTCAGGACTGACGGTTCAGTTTTTGGGTAGTTCATTTGTGTTTTATGCTCATTTCTCTATTTTGAAACTTTTATAGCTAGAAGAGTTGACTTTGGTCAATATTCAAAGAAGACAGCCTCGGATGGAAATTACATCAACACTATTAGCTTCAGAACATTGACTTTAGGCTAGTGGGAGCTTGGGTTTGGGCCTCTAGGCTTCTGGACTCATTTTGGGCTATTGGGTTCCTTTTGGCTAAAAGTTAGTTTTTGGTCCTGGGGCTCACTTTTCTTTGAAATGATCTCTGTTAGGAAATTCATTGATTTTATTGAGTTTGGAATGCTATTTTTGGTAGGGTAGCATAATTTGTTCACGTACATGGGACCCCAGATGAATCCCAAGAGTCCATCCAAGGCATTTTGAAGTGTTGAAAATTGCTGGTTTTTGTTGCAATTGGTACAATAGTACTCAACCCTTTGCGTACGCGAGGGGTTGGCTGCCTACACGGGACTGCCTACGTGGTGGCCCTATTGCATGCGCAATGAGCCTAGGCCCACCTTTTTCTATTCTTCACGTATGCGGGGTCTAGGCCGCTAACACGGATTTGCATATGCGGTGGCCTGCCCGCATCCATGGAGACTAATGCCTGCCACCTATATAATGTTTTAACTTCATTTTCTTCTCCCAAACTCCGAACATTTCCATTGTTATTGAGCTTCAAGAGCTGGTTCAAGAATTTTACTGATCTCCTATTATTCTCGGTAAGCTCATCTTATTTCTTTGCTCTTTTCCCGTTGTTTAATTCACGTTATCTCTCATTTATTTCATTTAAATTCCTTGTTGTGATTCCTTGATCAAAGTAGACTTTTGGGGATATTTGGAGCCTCAAAATGAGTTCAATTCACACTCAAATTTTGGGCATGATTTTAGAAACCCGCTGCGAACATAATTATAATTTTTTATGTTTTGTTACATGGGCCTCGGGGATCATTTTTCGATTTGATTTCTGGCCCAAAATTTTATATAGTAATATGGGTGTCAATTTTCATGTTTTGACATATATATTGTATTTTTGATAGCATGGTAGCATTCCGAGGCTATCTGAAAAAGGAAGGCACATGATTGATGGTTCGTACTTGCAGTTTGGCCCTGAGGTAGGTTACGGTTTATTTATTTTAGACCTGGTTTAGCTAGATTTTGTATGTTATGAGTTGCATGAATATTATGGTAAGTTTTAGGTTAGAATTAGGCTTAAATCTTGTTTCCTGCTTATTTTGGTTATTTTTGGGATGGTAGAATAGTACTACCATGCTTATCCTTAGTTTAGTGGCTTGTAGATTTATTATGGCTCGCCTAGAATCCTTAGAGTAATTTTAGGAGTTTTAGAGGTAGAGTAGGTTCCTTGGTTTGTTTTTGTATTATAGTTCTATTTTTTCATCATTATTTACCGTTAACTGTGTAATTATGGGCCCGAGGCTATAGCTCTGGACTGGATGGAGTTCCAGGTGAGTACCTTGTTTGGAGGGCGCCTTGGCCTTATTGTTGGTGTATATTTCTGCATTTACTTGGGTATTGTACTGCTTGCATTCATTTCCACGTTCATGGACTTGGCACATACATGGTTTCTAAGAAATAATGGTTGGCTTTCAAATTAAAAAGGAGATTTTTCACTATTACTATGCTTTTCAAGTTTTAAAAAGGTTTGTACTATTTTACTACTGATTTTAGATTTTAAAGCTAAAATTCCACTATTTTTATTGATTGAAGTTCCATGGTGGGCATTTCTACTTACTACATATCTGTTTGGGATTTTGGACTCATATTTACCTACCGCATGTTCGATGCTAGGATTTCGGACTCATATTTCCTTACTGCATGTCTGATGCTAGGATTTTGGACTCATATTTACTTATTGTACGTCCGATGCTGCGATTCAAGACTCGTGTTGCATCGGTCGTACACTACACATATCAATCTCCTACTGCTCTTCAATCATATTTTGATTGATTGTACTAAGGGCTTGTTTTCCTTATTATTATTTGCTTCAGCATCTGGTAGATTACGGCTCTTTTTAGTTGATAACTAGAGTTAGGTGAATCCTTGTAGCTATTTTACTTTCCTATACCTTATAATATAATTGTCTTTCTGAGCTCGATCAGCCTATGATGCCTACTGAGTACCCCATTGTTTTGGTACTCATACTACACTGTGCATCTTTTTCTGATGCAACACCTAGTATGACAACCCTCAGTGATCATCCTCTCATTCGTGGCCAGTTGTTATTTAGATCATGGTGAGCTCCCAGCGTTTGGAGACTTTTACTGCTTTCCATCTACCCTTTTATCTACATTTTGTATTTTTGATAAATAGCATATGTTATATAGCATATTTCTATACTTAGATGCTCTTGTACCAGTGACACCAGGTCCTGGTTGGTTCTTGTGTTTGTTCGTCTTCCCAGTCACTTTAAGACCATTTTGTATATTTAGTATTGTTGGTATATATCTGTACTATTAATCCCTTTTCTTTTATGTTCTCTCGTATGATTTTCTTATTTAACTGCTTAGTTATAGTATCGTTTTCTCTTGGGTTGGCTTGCCTACTTGGGGAAGTTTAATAGGTGCCATCACAGCCCGATTATAGGTCATGATAGAGTGGTATCAGAGCGTGGTAGGTGACATCACATCCCAATTTTGGATCATGATAGAGTGGTATCAGAGTTCTAGGTTCAGTGGTCTTTCTAGTGAAAGAGCAAAATATCTAGCAGAGTCTCGTGGATCGATAAAATAATGTTTGTATCCTATCTGTGAGAGGCTATAGGGCATTCCAAGGAAATATTCCATCTTGTCTGACCCCTTTTCATGTGTTCATGACTTCATTAACTTCTAAATATTTCTTGTTTCACTCTTTCTCAGATGGTTCGGACGAGATCAGCAGCAGGTGAGAAAGAGGCCCATGCGCCTTCAGTTAGAGCCTCAGCTAAAGGAAGGGGCAGAGGTCGACCAAGGGGTAGAGGTAGAGGATGGGCTATGGTGCCAACTCAGGCCCAGACTAGATTACTGTCGTCAGTGCCAAAGATTGAGATTGAGTATATACAGTATGAGCCAGAGGGCGTGGGACAGCCCAGCCCCTAGCAGGTTTTATGGCTACACTAGTTCTCCAGGACACGTTGGTTCATATGCTTGGGTTTCTAGAGGGTATGTCATAGCCTGACTCTTTGCCCGGTACTCAGTTTGTCTCATAGGTCAGGGACGAGGCTCAGACTTTAGCTCAGGCAGCAGCACAGGGTTTAGGAGCACATCTTGCTACTGCGGCTCTGTGTTTATAGGTGTTGCTAGTTCCTACAGTTGTTCCACTTATTCCAACTAGGCCAGTTATATCTTCTGAAGAGTAGAAGATGCTTAGCAGGTTTCTCCGATTGGGTCCCCTAAGATTTTTTGGTGCTCTGAGAGGTTGTGCCTAAGTTTCTGATTAGCTTCTATGAGAGGTTACATAACCTCAGTTTGGTTAAGTCACACGAAGCAGATTACACCATGTTTTAGCTAGATGGTCCAGCAAAATAGTGGTGGAGGTCTTACATTACTTGCAGACCAGCCGGGTCACCTCAGATCACTTAGGCTCAGTTCTCTAAGGCTTTCTTGGAGAAGTATATACTGTGCAGCTTGAGAGAGAAGTTGATGGATGAGTTCACTAGGTTGGAGAAGGGCTTCATGTCTGTTACAAAGCATGAGGTTCACTTCCACGAGCTGGCTAGGTATGCCACTATGATTTTTCCCATCAAGCACGAGAAGGTGCATCGCGTTGTTATGGGATTGAGTTTGCATCTTTGTCTAGCCATAGAGAGTATGGTAGCTTCAGGATAGTCCTTTCTAGCCATTGTGGATCATGCCCGTATTATTGAGGGTGTACTTCATGAGGCCCAAGGGGGCAGCGATAAGAGGCCCCGCCAGCAGGTTAGTTTCAGTGGTTTGCAGACTCGGGGTAGAGGCTTCTTTTGCCGAGTTCAGCACCAGCAGCGCTTCCAGTCGAGCCAACTTGTTCAGGCAGCATTATAGATTTCCTAGAGGTAGAGTAGTAAGTACTTAGTTCAGTCTTCTCGTGGTGCATATTCTGGGTATTCAGGCAGTGATGACCAGTCTGGTTTAGCGGGTTCTTTGGTTTGGGTTTCAAAAGGTATAGGGTGCTTTGTATGTGGTGAGTTGAGGCACTTTATAAGAGATTGTCCAAGGGTCAGACATGGTAGTTAGCATTTTCAGGCCCCCAGGCTCTAGTGCCACCATTTAGAGGCGGTGTGCAAGGTAGTAGAGGAGGTCCTCAGGGTACTTGAGATGGTCCTTAATCTGGTAGATTAGGTGGTCGTGGCAGTTGAATCCACATGTATGTATTTTCGCATCGTCCAGAGGCTGAGGCTTCAGATGCTATCATCACAGGTATGGTCTCCATTTGCCATCTGTCAGCTTCTACATTGTTTGATTCGAGGTCTATTTTTTCGTATGTGTTTGCTTATTATGCTACCTGTCTGGAGTCTGCTTGTGAGTTATTGCTTGTGCCATTGTGTGTAGCTACCCTATTAGGAGATTCTTTAGTAGTGGATCATATGTATCAGGCTTGTTTGGTGACTATTCGGGGGTATGACATATGGGTAGACCTTGTTGTGCTATATATGGTGGACTTTGATGTGATTTTAGGCATGGATTGGCTGTCTCCCTATCTTGCGGTCTTGGATTGCTTCACCAAAACTGTCACCCTTCAGATGCTTGGTATCCCTTCTATTGTATGGAAGGGTGCCAATTGCCACATGCCGAGGGGAGTTATATCTTTTATGAGCACCTAGCGGTTGGTTGGGAAGCAGTTCTTTACCTATCTTGCTTACGCCTGTGATACTAGTGCCACTACACCTTCACTTGAGTCAGTTCTTGTGGTTTTAAGTATCCGGATGTGTTTCCCTCTGATCTACTGGGTCTTTCTCCTGATCATGATATCGACTTTGGTATCGATGCTCAGTTGGGCACTCAGCCTATTTATATTCCACCATATCGGATGGCACTAGCCGAGTTGGGGAAGCTTAAGGATCAGCTCCAGGATTTGTTGAGTAGAAGGTTCATTAGGCCTAGTGTGTCTTCGTGGGGTGCTCCAGTTCTATTTATGAATATAAAGGATGGGTCCATGCGTATGTGTATCGACTACATGCAGTTGAACAAGGTGACCATTAAGAATAAGTATCTGATGTTGCGTACTGATTATTTTTTTGACCAGCTACAGGGTACAATGGTATTCTCTAAGATTGTTTTGAGATTCGGGTATCATCAGTTGAGAATTAGGGAAGCAGATATCCTAATGACTTAATTTAGGACTCAATACAACTATTATGAGTTCCTAGTCATGTCTTTTGGATTGACCAATGCTCCAGCAGCTTTAATAGAGTTGATGAACTATGTTTTCAGAGCCTACCTGGATTTCTTTGTTATTGTGTTCATCAATGACATTCTGGTATATTGGAGGAGTAGAGAGGAGCATGAGCAACATCTGAGAGTTGTACTCTAGACCTTGTGAGATCATCAGTTATATGCCAAATTAACTAAGTGTGAGTTTTGGATTGAGTCTGTTGCATTCTTGGGGCACATGGTGTCCAAGTATGGGATTATGATGGATCGGTAAAGATTGTGCCAGTTTATGACTAGGCTAGGCCCACTTCTCCTACCAAGGTTTGAAGTTTTATCGAGTTAGCGGTTTACTACAGATGGTTTGTGGAGGGGTTTTCATCTATAGCAGATCCATTGACTAGATTGACTTAAAAGATTTTCCTTTTCTAGTGGTCTGATGAGTGTGAGGTGAGCTTTCTAAAGCTCAAGGCCTTATTGACTTCAGCTCCTATTCTTACTCTTTCGATCGAGGGTCGGGGATTTACTATGTATTGTGATGCTTCTGAAGTTGGTTTGGGTGTGTATTGATGCAATAGGGCTGAGTTATTGCTTATGCTTCTAGACAGCTGAAGGTTCACGAGAGGAACTATCCCACTCATTACTTAGAGTTAGCGGTGGTAGTCTTTGCGTTGAAGATTTGGGGGCATTATCTGTATGGCGTGCATTGTGAGATCTTCACTGACCATCATAGTCTTCAGTACATTTTCAGCCAGAAGGTCCTAAAAATTTGAGACAGCGCAGGTGGTTGGAGTTAATAAAGGACTATGACCTATCGATCCTTTATCATCCGGGCACGGAAAATATGATAGAAGATGCCTTGTGTCGGAAGGCAGTGAGTATGGGTAGCTTGGCTTTCTTGGCAGCAAAGGAGCGACCTTTAGCTTTGGACATCCAGTCCTTATCTAACAGGTTGGTTAGACTTGATATTTCTAAGTCAGACCATGTTTTTACTTGTGTTGAGGCTAGATCTTCCTTGTTATATCAGATTCGGTCAAAGTAGTTTGATGATGTGAGGTTGAGGATCATTCTAGATAAGGTGTTGAGAAGCGAGGCTAGGAAGGCGACCTTAGATTCAGAGGGTATTCTAAGGATTGAGGGTCGTATCTGTGTTCCTAGAGTTTGTGACTTGGTCAGGTTGATCTTAGAGGAGGCTCATTGTTCTAAGTATTCTGTTCATCCAGGGGCAGCTAAAATATATTGTGACTTGCAACAGCACTACTAGTGGTTTGGGATAAAGAGGGATATCTCATATTTCGTGTCTAGGTGCTTAAACTGTCAGCAGGTGAAGTTTGAGCACCAGAGACCCGGTGGTTTAACCCCAGAGGCGACCCATTCCGGAGTGAAAATAGGAGAGGATTGCTATGGACTTCATGGTAGGCGTGCCATGTACTTTTGCAGAGGTTTGATGCTATATGGGTCATTGTTGATAGGTTGACAAAGTCTGCTCATTTCCTTCCAGTTCAGACTTCCTACAGTTCAGAGAGGTTAGCTTAGATTTACATCTGGGAGATTATCTATTTGCGTGGGGTGCTGGTTTCTATCATTTCTAACTGTGGTACTCAATTTACTTCTTGTTTCTAGAGGTCTATTCAGAGAGATTTGGGTACCAGATTTGAGCTTAGCACTGCTTTTCACCCGCAGACTGATGGTCAGTCAAAGCACAATATTTAGGTTCTGGAGGATATGTTATGGGCTTGTGTTATTGATTTTGGATGTCAGTGGGACCAGTTCTTAGATTTGTCAGAGTTTGTATATAATAATAGATATCACTCTAGTATTCAAATGGCTCCATTTGAGGCATTGTATGATAGGCAGTACAGGTCTCTGGTAGGTTGGTTTGATGCCTTTGAGGTTAGGTCATACGGACTTGCTTCGTGATTCTATGGATAGAGTTCAAGTTATTCAGGAGAGACTTCATACTACCCAAAGTAGGCAGAAGAGTTATGCTGACCGGAGGGTTTGAGATTTAGAGTTCATGGTTGGTGATCGAGTGTTCCTGCGGGTATTGCCTATGAAGGGTGTGATAAGGTTTGGGAGGAAGGGTAAGATCAGTCCTCGATTCATTGGGCCATTTGAGATCTTTCATCGTATTAGGGAGGTAGCATATGAGCTAGCCTTTCCCCCTGCCCTTTTAGGTGTTCACACTATTTTTCATGTTTCCATGCTACTGTGTTATGTCTTGGATGAGTCTCACATGCTTCAGTGGGATTTGGTTCAGTTGGATGAGTCTTTAGCCTTTGAGGAGGATCCAGTTGATATCTTGGATAGGTAGGTTAGAAAGTTCAGGTCCAAGGAGATTCTATTAGTTAAGGTTTAATGGTGGCATTGTCCTATCAAAGAGGATACTTGGGAGACCGAGACCAATATGTGAACCCACTATCCTCACCTTTTCCAACCTTCAGGTATCTTCCTTTCTTTAACTTTTGAGGATGAAAGTTCTTTTAGTAATGGATGTTGTAATAACCCTCTAGGTCATTTTCTTGGTTTTTGTGCTTTTTCAATGATTTAAACTTTCTCACTATGGATGCAGGTCATTTATGACTTGTCAAGACTGACGATTTGGTTCCCGAGTAGTTCATTTGTGTTTTAAGTCTATTTCCCTATTTTGAAAATCTTATAGCTAATAGAGTTGGCTTTGGTCAAAATTCAGAGAAGACGACCTCGGATGGAAATTCTATCAGCACTGTGAGCTTCAGAAAGTTGACTTTGGGTTAGTAGGACCTTGGGTTCGGGTCTCAAAGCTTCTGGACTCGTTTTGGGCTATTGGGTTCCTTTTGGCTAAAAGTTGGTTTTTGAGCCTGGGGCTCACTTTTCTTTGAAACGATCTCCGTTGGAAAATTTATCGATTCCGTTGAGTCTGGAATGTTATTTTTGGTTGGGTAGCATAGTTCATTTGCATACGCGGAACCCCATATAAATCCCCAGGGTCCATCTGAGGTATTTTGAAGTGTTGAAGATTGTTGGTTTTTGCTGCAACTGGTACAGCAGTACTCAACCCTTCGCGTACGTAAGGGATTGGTTGCCTATGCAGGACTTCCTACACGGTGGCCCCATCATGTGCATGATAAAAGGTTGTCTGACCCTGCCTTTCTCTGTTCTTTGGGTATGAAAGGTCTAGGCTGCCTACGCGGGATCGCGTACGCGGTGGCCTACCTGCGTCTGCAGAGGTCAATGCCTGGCACCTATGTAATGTTTTAACTTCATTTTCTTCTCCCAAATTCTGAACATTTTCATTGTTATTGAGCTTTAAGAGATGGTTCAAGGCTTTTACTCATATCCTATTATTCTCGGTAAGTTCATCTTATTTTCCCGCTACTTTCCCGTTGTTTAATTCATGTTATCTCTCATTTATCCCATTTTAAATACTTGTTGTGATTCCTTGATCAAAGTGGACTTTCAGGGCTATTTTAGAGCCTGAAATGAGTCCTATTTGTGCTCAAATTGTTTGCATGGGTTAGAAACCCGTTGCGAATATAATTGTAACTTTTGTTTTTTGTTTCATTATGCAGGCCACGAGGGTCATTTTCTGACCTGATTTCCGATCTAAAATTTTGTATAGCAATATGGGCGTCGATTTTCACATTTTGACATGTAGATTGTGTGTGTAATAGTGTGGCAGCATTTTGAGGCTATCCAGAAGGGGAAGGCACATAATTGACAGTTTGTGCTTGCAGTTTGGCCCCGAGGTAGGTTATGGTTTATTTATTTTAGACCTGGTTTAGTTACATTTTATATGTTATGAGTCGCATGAATGTTAGGGTAGCTTTTAGGTTAGAATTAGGCTTAAATCAAGTTTTCTGCTTATTTTGGCCATTTTTGGGACTGTAGAATAGTACTATCATGATTATCCTTAGTTTAGTGGCTTTTAGATTTGTTGTGGCTCACCTAGAATCCTTAGAGTAATTTTAGGAAGTTTTAAAGGTAGAGTAGGTGCCTTGGTTTGTTTACGTATTATTATTTCATTTTTCCATCATTATTTACCATTAACTGTGTAAATATGGGCCCGAGGCCATACCTTTGGACTAAAGGAGTTTCAGTTGAGTACCTTGTTTGAGGGAACCTTGGCCCCTATTGTTGGTGTATATTGTTGTATTTACTGGAGTATTGTACTCTTTCTTTCATTTTCGCATTCATGGACTTGGCACATACATGGGTTTCTAAGAAAGAATGGTTGGTTTTTGAATTAAAAACGAGATTTTTCACTATTACTATGCTTTTCAAGTTTTAAAAATGTTTGTACTATTTTACTATTGATTTCAGACTTTAAAGCTAAAACGCCTCCATTTTTATCGATTTATTTTCCATGGAAGGCATTTCTACTTACTACATATCCGATGTTGGGATTCCGGACTCATATTTATCTAGTGCATGTCTAATGCAGGGATTCCAAACTCATTTTTACTTACTGTATGTCCGTTGCTGGGATTCTAGACTCATATTTATTACTGCACGTCCGATGTTGAGATTTCAGACTCATATTGCATCGGCTGCATACTGCATGCATCTAGTGCATTCGTATGTTGATTGATTGTACTCTTAGTGCATGTTTTCCTTATTATTATTCTCTTCACCATCTGGTATATTACGGCTCTTTTTTGTTGATAACTAGAGTTAGGTGGATCCCTGTAGCTAGTTTACTTTTTTGTACCTTATAATATATATTGTCTTTCTGAGCTCGATCGGCCTATGATGCCTACTGAGTACCATGTTATTTTGGGTACTCATACTACACTCTGCATCTTTTTCTGATGCAGCACCTAGTACGAGCCACCCTCAGTGATCATCCTCTCGTTCGTGGCCAGTTGTTGTTCGGATCATGGTGAGTTCTCGGGCTTTCATGACTTTTACTGCTTTCCATCTACTCTTATATCTATATTTTGTATTTTGGATAGACAGCATATGTTGTATAGCGTATTTCTGTACTTAGATGCTTTTGTACCAGTGACACCAGTTCCGGGGTTGGTTCTTGTATATGTTCATCTTCCTGGTCACTTTAGGGTCATTTTTGTATATTTAGTACTGTTGGTATATATCTATGTTTTTAGTTCCTATTCTTTTATGTTCTCTCTTCTGTTTTTCTTATTTAATTGCTTAGTTATAGTATCGCTTTCTCTCGGGTTGTCTTGCCTACTGGGGTGTTTGGTAGGAGCCATCACACCCTAATTTTGGATCGTGACATTTAATTCTCATAATCAATGTTCAAGAGCAATTATTCTACGCTAGGAAGTGTTAATTAACTATCTAGGAAGAATTCTAGTGAATTTACATCTAGCCATAGACTCTTTGTCCACTTTTCATGAATTCAAGGCTCGAACTCAAGAATTCTACCATTAATCCTTTATTCTATGATTCTACAATCGAAAGGGATTACTAGATGATTAAAGGAATGAATTACTCACCTTAAATGGAGAAAATCGTCTAGCCCAGTAGGAAATTTGCCACACAACAGTTCTAGAACAAGACCTTTGAGGTTTGGGAAATAAAACTCTAAAAATCCGACTTAACGGGCAATCTGCCTCCCGTCTCTTGCTGCGATGGTCACTTTCTTGCTATAGTAGGACTATTGTGGCAAGACTTGGCTCGTTATGGCAAGCTCTGATGAATTTTTCTAGGCTCGCTATGGCGGGACTCTGACTACTATGGTGGTCTTATTGTAGCGAGATTTGATCCACTACAGCAGTCCCAAATATAAAACCTCGGAAACTCGGCCAAAACACCCCATTTAACAACACAAACCTTGATTCTAGACATCACAGATCAATCCCAATAAGGTAACCACCATAACCAAAGTTATATGAACCCGATTATTGTCCCAAAACTTCCTACGGGACCCTACACCACTCGACTATCCATTAATGAATACCATACCATCAAATACTACACCACGAAGCACAAATCACCACTTAAGCATACAACACCAAATTTTTGTCAAAACTTATCCTAGCTTGAGATTTTATCAACTCTCATCTTAGGGAAAATTCTAATCGGGTACTTATGCCCCTAAAAACACTATAACGATAGAACGGATCATTACATCAGATACCAATTAAACAACCATTCATCCTCGAATAGAAACAAGAAAGAAAGGGGAAAATAAAGTGTTACATGAATCAGCAAAAAGCTACGTATACTTGCCACGCAAGTCCGTTTTGGTCTCCTAAGTGGCCTCCTCAACATGAAGGTTTCTCCACTGGACCTTCACAGATGCAATCTCCTTAGTCCTTAATTTACGGACATCTCTATCAAGAAAAGCAATAGGTTCCTCTTTATAAGAGAGGTTTTCATCTAACAGGATTGAATCCCAGCGAATAATATAATCAATGTCCCTATGATACTTCTTAAGCATCAACACATGAAACACGGGATGAACTTCTGACAAGATCGGAGGCAAATCCAATCTGTAGGATACCAGCCTCACACTTTTAAGAATCTCGAAGGGTCCAATGTACCTTGGACTAAGCTTACCACGATTACTGAATCTCATAACACCTTTCATGGGTAAAACTTTGAGCAACACTTGCTCACCTTCCATGAAATTCACTTCTCTTACTTTTCTATTCGCATACTCATTTTGCCTTCTTTGAGCTGATGGAAGTTTCTCTTGGATAAACTTCACCTTTTCCATGGAGTCTCTCAGAAGGTCAGTACCCCATGGTCTTACCTCAAATGCGTCAAACCAACCAATTGAAGATCTACACCTCTTCTCATACAATGCCTCAAATGGGGTCATATCTATGCTCGAATGGTAGTTTTTATTATATGCAAACTCTGTTAAAGGTAGATATTGGTCCAAATGAACTTTGAAATCCATCACACATGCATGAAGCATGTCCTCCAACACCTGAATCATCCGCTAAGACTACTCATCAATCTAAAGGTGAAAAGTTGTGCTAAGTTCTAGCCTAGTACCCAACTCCTTATGCAACTTCTCCCAAAAGTTAGAGGTAAACTGAGTACCTTTATCCAAAATAATAGAAATCGACACCCCATGCAACCGAACTACTTCCTTGAGATAGACCTTGGCTGACTTGGTTGCATTGTAAGTCACTTGGACAGGAATGAAATGTGCAGACTTTGTCAGCCTATCCATAATAACTCAAATAGATTCAAACTTCCCTAAAGTCTTGAGAAGACCAACAATAAAATCCATGGATATTCTCTCCCACTTTCATTAAGGAATGGGCATCTGTTGTAGCATACCACTAGGCTTCTGATATCATACTTTCCCTGCTGACAATTCTAACACTTAGCAATAAAATTAACTATGTCTCGCTTTATTCGACCCCACCAATAATGCAACCTCAAGTCACGATACATCTTGGTCACACCAGAATGTATAAAATACTTCTAACAATGACCCTCAGCTAAAATTATTGGAATCAAGTCATCAACACGAGGTACACAAACTCACCCCTTGATTCTTAAAACACACTCATCATCAATCATGGCATCCTTGGCCTTACCCTGCAAAACCTTATCATGGATTCTACTTAACTTCTCATCCTCAAATTTTTTAGCCTTGATCCAATCAAGAAATAAGGACCTTGCCTCAATACATGCTAACAACCCACCTCTCTCGGATACCTTAAGTCTCATGAAATTGTTAGCTAGAGTGTTAGAATGTTCACCCCCTAATTTGCCTAAGAAACAGGTTATGCTATCTATTCCCTTATTTATTACTTCAAATAAAACAAGTAAAGAGGAGACATAATATTTTACATGGAAAACCCCTACTGATCTTAGACATATTTATAGGAGACAGTATTTTACATGGAAAACCCCTGCTGATCTTAGACATATTTATACACCTAAATGTCATTATCTATGCACGTTTAGCTTAGTTTTGAGGATAACTCGATGTGCTATTGAGGTGTATAGTATGAAAGGGTGTACCTTATGGCTAACATACTTGTTTATAGTGTTTAGGGTGCAATTAATGCAAGTGATGAATCAAAATGATTAATTAGAGTTTAGATGAGGAAATTAGCTTTGCTATCTTGAGCTATGCCTATTCTAGCGTACTTTGATGAACTCTATGTTATTATATGGACTTATGGGTATTGTGAGTTGTTGTAGGAGACTTTGGAAGAGCTATCGGAGCAAATTGAAGCCTACAAACATGCTATAAACCATTGGGAAACAATACAAGGTGGAAAGATTACGTTGGAAGCAAAAATGGGATGTGAAGAACCAACCTTGTGCCACAGAGGCTAGCCTCCGCTATGGGCAGTGTGGCATGGAGGTGGAGCAGCATGAAGCTACCCTTTCCAGTGGACTGCCACATTGGAAGTGTGCCACGGCAGTAACCCTTTGCATTGGCCAGCGTGCCATGGAGCTTAGGCTCCGTGATGGCTAGGGTGACATGGACCCTATTCCCGACGGGTTCAACTTGTCCTACACTATAAATAGGACACCTAGTCTTAATAATAGAGATGCTGGGACATATTTGGATTGCAAAAAAACACAAGGAGGAGGCTACTTTAGGGTTCTTATTCTCTTCTTTTATTACTTAATTCTTGTATGAACTACATCAATTTTGTAATTGCTAATTAAACACCCTCTTTCTAGGGTTGAGGCTACAATATGAATGTTTGATTATGGTTTTATAGTTGGTTTAATTATTTATCATGTCTTGGGATTGTTCTTACATTCTTATTTTACTATTCTAAAGTTTCATGAACTTTAGGATACATCTAAGTCTCAAAACAAATTAACCAAAGGAGTTAAGAGATGGAATGAAGAACGTAGGAGGTGTGGATCATATCTTTTGCTGTTAGTTAGCAATTTCAAAGTATGATTTATGGTTAGGATATAATTATACCTAAACACCCCACTTGATTAATAAAATGGGAAGATAGTTGAATGCATCTGAATTAAATACTCACACCCCCGTTCAACGATGTAGTTGTGTGATTAATTTGGGTAGATGACTTAGAGGATGACCATTCCCGGGTTATAATATCAACCCCGTAGATCAACGATCATGATAAACACCAACACCAGCTATAAACCATAGTTAATTATGATTGAATGCCTTAACCCTGGAGTTCTCCATATATTATTTACAATCCAAATTTCATATCGTCGTTAGTTCTATTAATTAATTTATAAAAGTAAATCTCAAACTCTTGGTTACGAATCGCATTTGTTAAACTTCAATAGTAATACGTAAGTCAAATTATTTGCTAAGCACCAAGTCCCTGTGGGATCGACATTCGGCTCGCAAGAGCCACTGTATTACTTGCATGACCACATACATTTGCGTGTGCATTTGGACGCAATAAGTTTTTGGCACCGTTGTTGGGGACTTGATAATTAGCAACCATCTATTTTTTGTTTTTACTATTATTTTTCATAAGTTCTAACAACTTGATCTTAGCTACTGAACTTTCAGGTACAGGTTATAATCTTAAGCAAGTTGGCAATGGATACAGAACTGGTTGACCCACTTCTTAAACCTGAGCAACAATTGCACCATCCCACTCACAACTAATGTGACCTCCTGTATTCAAAATAAAGCCGCAGAAGGCAAATTTGAATAGAAACAGAATATGGTGCAATTATTGCACACAAGCGGGCAGTTTACAGGCCTATCACATGAGGATCCATGGGTTCATCTACAAAACTTTCTGGAGATTAGTAACAGTTTCATCGCCATAGGAGTCTCCACAGACTATGTGAGGCTTACGCTTTTCCCATTCTCATTGTTGGGAGAAGCAAAGAAATGGTTGAAGGCAGAACCTTCAAATTCAATCACAACATGGGATGATTTAGCAAAGAAGTTCTTCATCTGATTCTTTCCCTTAGGCAAAACTAAAAATTTGAGGAGTGAGATTCTAAGCTTCAAGAAGAAACCAAACGAGAATCTCTATCATGCATGGGAGAGATTCAAGTCTCTTCTAAGGGATTTCCCACATCACCAGCAGACTAATGAGGTATTAGCTCACACCTTTGTTGAAAGTCTTGATCACAACACAAAAATTTTGCTAGATTCAGCAGCAGGTGGTCAAGCCTTGGAGAAAACCTATGATGAGTTATATACTCTCCTCAACTGTATTGCACAAGGCAATCCAGAGTGGAATGGTGACATGTCCAGAAATATGGTGAAGAAGTCTGTAGGTATGATTGAGGTAGATAGTGTCACCGTTAGCAGCATAGTTGGCCAGTTTTTAGACCCAGATAATGGCTCAGTTCAACAAGTTGAGTGCGAGTCAACCTCAAGCTCAGGTCAATGCAGTGCAGCAGGTTCAGACTTAGTGCAAAACTTGTGGGTTGAGTGGTCATTCAGAAAACTTATGTGGAGCGAATCTGGAGTCGATGAAATTTATAGGCAATGCACAGAAAGGCAATCAAAACTATGGTAATGCCTACGACTGAAACTGGCAGGGTCAGCCCAACTACTTTTGGGGCAGTAATCAGGCTCAACCGCAGTAGTTCCAATAGTAGCAAGGTACGCAGAACAATACTCAGGCCAACAATATTGAGGAAATGTTTAAGAAGATCATGTCTAATCAATAATAGATTATTGTTGAGCAAGCAAAGATGGATGCTGACATAAAAAATCAGCAATTAGCCACAAAGACATTAGAAGTTCAAATGGGATAGCTATCTTAGGCGCAGAATACAAGATCTCAAAGGGGTTTGCCTAGTGATACAGAAAATCCAAAGCAAGTGATGGCAATAACCTTGAGGAGTGGTAGAGATTTGACTGATGCACCCTCAAAGAAAAATCATGAGGTGCAAGAAGAGTTGATCACTTCCAACCAGACAGGAAAGCACGATGAGTCTAAAGAAGATCGCAAAAAAGGGAATTCTGAGTACCCTAATGAGAAATGAGTGAGCACCCTCACAACAGACCACCACCACTATTCCTTCAAAAGCTTAAGAAATCCAAAGAGGATGCACGTTTTAAGAATTTCTTTGACACATTCAGAGAACTTTACATTAACCTTCCTTTGTTAGATATTTTGAAGGGAATACCTAAGTATGCTAAATACTTGAAGGATGTGGTGGCAAATAGAAGAAGGCTTGTAGATATTGAAACTGTGGCACTTACTGAAGAGTGTAGTTTGTTGGTAATGAGCAAGATGCCCAAAAACCTCAAGGACCCTGGGAGCTTCATCCTTCCCATACAAATTGTTGAAAGTGATATTGTTCAAGCCTTGAGTGATATAGGGGCAAGAATCAATTTGATTCCCCTATCATTGTTTAAGACTCTTAGGTCGGGGAAGCCAAGGCCTTCCTCAGTTGTGCTACAAATGGCGGATAGAACAAGAGTGGTCCCCGAAGGAATTATTGAGGATGTGATAATCAAGGTTGGTAAGTTCATTGTTCCTACTAACTTTATTGTTCTTGATTATGATGCAGATGTAAGGGTACCAATCATATTGGGACATCTATTCCTAGCGACTGGTGGAGCACTAATGACGTAAGAGAGGGCATGCTCAAGATGAAACTGAATGATGAAGAGGTGGTCTTCAGAGTGTACACAACACTCAAAACACCCTCACACTACAAAGATCTATGCATGATCACAGCTATGGAAGTGGATGAGTGTGGGGTGGAGAAGAGTGTACCTCTAATTACCTCTTTGGACTCTCTCATGGAGTTATCTGAATTGCAAAAAGAGCCTGAACCAAAAGCATCTGAATGAAATACTGAAAAGGGAGATGTGAGGAAAGATTAAGACCTCAATCATGAGCACCCAAGAGGTCAGAAAAGGAGAAGAAGATGGGCCTCAAGTAGGAGAAAGAGGATGATAAAATAGGAATGAGGGTTGTGATGTGATTCGTGCTGCGGTAATAAATCAGGCGCTACTTGGATGCAACCCTAGTTAAGGTAGTATTTTTATTCTTTTAAATTTTTCTTTAGCATCACTTTTGGTGTTGTTTTTGTGTTGTGTCAACAGGTTGAAGGAAAGTATGATTACCTAAAATCCTAGCTAAGGAGCATAGAACACACTAAGTGTGGGGTCCGTTGATGGAATGATGCTACTAGCTAGGCCTAGAGGCCTCAGGGAGTATTCCTAACTTTACATTTAAATTATACTTTGGGGACAAAGTATGATTTTAAGTGTGGGGTGAGAATATTTCGATTTGTTTAGGGTGAAGTGCGTTATAGGATGTCTATTTTTATTTATTTGCAAGTTTTTGGTTAAATGAAAAAAATTACAAAAAGATTTTATCTTTGTTTGTTATCATTTTTTGTGTTTGGTCTGTTTGATAGAAGCACATTTCACCCATCCCTCAGTTTTTCTTTTTGGTTCTTTTCTGGGGGAAAGCCCTTTGAACCCAGTATCCTTTTTGATTTTTAGGAGTAAATTTAAATTTTTTGTTATTAGGAATAAATAGAGATGATATGCTAGGTGCTACATATGATTACTTGTTGCAAGTTGGTGTTTAATTCTATGCCATGATGTGAAAAAAAGTGAATAACTACGGTGAGACACCTAGGCACTTTTATCTGACTCTTCTGTGATGTTGGCTTAAATGTGAATTCTCGCAATTCGTTGGTTGAGAGTCTTTAGGTAGCCCTCTTGATTTGAACATGTGCCATGTGTGAGTGAGGTTTTGTATGGTCCATGTCGCATTTTGGTGTCTAGAACTTGCCTGGTGTGTGTACAAAGTGAAATAAAGAATGTCGAGTTTAGGAGATGATATATGCATTTTTTTGATAGCCATGTTTTATACCCTCTTTATCTACCCTTTGTGCATAACTTTAGCTAGACCCATTGAGACTTTATCCTATTCTTTGGCAGCCTCATTTATACCATATTCCTTTTCTCTCAATTGCTCGTAATTTGATCCAAAACTCCTAAGTGCTTTAGTTGAAAAATTAAGATGTTAAGGAGTAAAAAATTAAAAAAGGAAAAAGTGAAGTGAATCCCCTAGGAAATAGCTTTTGGTGTGTTGAAAAGGTTTATGTGTTGTTTGTAGGGATTCATGTAATAAAAACAAAAATTGATCAAAAGTATGTGTTGATAGCAGATACTCCCTACTAAAGATGTGTAAGATAGCCTAAAGAGATGGGGCAAAATCCTACTTGATCTTAAAATCCTACCCATCCCTTAGCTGACATTGCAACCCTTAAAATCCTACTTGATCTTGATCTTTGACATTCTGACATTAGTGGAGTACTACACTAAGGGCAAGCCTATGGTTCATCGTATATGACATGTGAATTCATTGTGAGAGTGAGCGAAATTTGATTCTTACACCCAGTCGTGTGATAAGTGTAAGTGAATATGGATAACTCTCTTGTGGTGAGGGCGCATGTTTGATGATAGATAGGTGACTTATATGATGTCTATTTTGAGTAATATGCATGAGTTTTACAACTGAGTAGAGTCAATTCTTGAGTCTAGGATGTCTTGAAGTAGTATTCATGTGATTCTAGCTGTAATATGGCATGTCGGATGTAGAACATGCTATTCATGTAGTCGTTGTAGTCCTAGCTTGAGCATCTTAGTGTAATGATTGAGTCTTCCTTGATTGTGATTTGTGTAGAAAGTTGTTCGAGGACGAACAAGGCTTTAAGTGTGGGGTGGTGATCTTAGGCATATTTATACACCTAAGTGTCATTATCTATGCACGTTTAGCTTAGTTTAGAGGATAACTCGATGTGCTATTGAGGTATATAGTGTGTGAAGGGTGTACATTGTGGCTAATGTACTTGTTTATAGTGTTTAGGGTGCAATTAACTCAAGGGATGAGTCAAACCAATTAATTAAAGTTTAGACGAGGAAACTAGCTTTGCTAGCTTGAGATGTGCCTATTCTAGCGTACTTTGATGAACTTTATGTTGTTATATGGACTTATGGGTGTTGTGAGTTATTGTAAGAGACTTTGGAAGAGCTATGGGATCCAATTGAAGCCTACAAACATGCTACAAACCATTGGGACACAATACAAGGTGGAAAGATTGCATTGGAGGAGAAAATGGGACGTCAAGAACCACCCCCGTGCCATAAAGGCTAGCCTCCTCTATGGGCAGCGTGGCACGGAGGTGGAGCAGTATGAAGCTGCCCTTTCCAGTGGACTGCCATGTTGGTAGAGTTCCACGGTAGTGGCCCTCTGCATTGGTCAGCGTGCCAAATATCTTAGGCTCCACAATGTCTAAGGTGACACGGACCCTGTTCCCGGCGAGTTCAACTTGTCCTACACTATAAATAGGACGTTGGGACGTCTTTGGTTTGCAAAAAAACACAAGGAGGAGGCTATTTTAGGGTTCTTATTCTGTTCTTTTTCATTACTTAATTCTTGTATGAACTACATCAATTTTGTAATTGCTAATTAGATTATGAATGGCTAAACACCCTCTTTCTAGAGTTAAGGCTACAACATGAATGTTTGATTATGGTTTTATAGTTGGTTTAATTGTTTATCTTGTCTTGGGATTGTTCTTACATTCTTATTTTACTATTCTAAAGCATCATAAACTTTAGGATACATCTAAGTATCAAAATGAATTGACCATAGGAGTTAAGAGACGAAATGAAGAACGTAGGAGGTGTGGATCATATCTTTTGTTGTTAGTTAGCAATTGCAAAGTATGATTTGCGGTTAGGATAGAATTATACCCAAACGCCCCACTTGGTTAATAAAATGGGAAGATAGTTGAATGCATCCAAAGTAAAGACTCATATCCCCGCTCAATGATGTAGTGGTGAGATTACTTTGGGCAGATCACTTAGAGGATGACCATTCCCGGGTTATATTATCAACACCATAGATTAACGATCACGATAAACACCAACACCGGCTATAAACCATAGTTAAGTATGATTGTGTAGTGAATGCCTCAGCCCTGGAGTTCTCCATATATTGCTTAGAATCCAAATTTCATATCGTCGTTAGTTCTAATAATTTGTTTATAAAAGTAAATCTCAAACTCTTGATTACTAATCGCATTTGTTAAACTTCAATAGTAATACGTAAGTCGGGTTGCTTGCTAAGCACCAAGTCCCTGCGAGATCGACATTCGGCTCGCAAAAGCCATTGTATTACTTACACGACCACGTGCACTTGCATGTGCATTTGGATGCAACACCTGCTCATAAAGGGTAAAAAACCACAACCTACACCTATGTAGGACTTAACCCAACTTCACTAAAACTCTGAGCCTCAAAGCATTTTAGATTACAAGAGTTGCAATCCTAGGAACTAAATTCATTTTCCTAACACCACACAAACCTTCCTAGGTCTGCGTGCCTAAGTTTTTGAGTTATCCCAACTTGAAGACTAACTTTCTAACACAGTTTATAACACACTGGTACTAAGGAATAAATGATTACAACTCAATGAAAACAATACAATCAACTTGACTCAAGAACTATAAAGCATAGACTTAAGGAACAGGTTCTTCAATCTGGTTTTTTGTATTGGCTGCACTTGGATCTTCACTCAGAACTCTCTCAAATATGAACTCACTCAATTTAATTGTGTTCTACTTGTAGCTCTCTATATAAGTGTGTAAGGTTTATTGTGAAACCTTTGTTATATTTATAGTTGAGACTCTTCTCCTTATTTTGGCAGATTTCCTTCCATATAGGGAATCCCCTTCCTAATAGGACTTGTCAAGTCGATCTTCATGATTTCTTTACTTGTAGGATTCCTCTTATGAAAGGAAACTATTTTCAAGTTGGACTCTTCTTGTTTACACACTTTCTCCACACGTTTTACTCCCTTTGCTTGTTTGGATCTCCATGAGGTTGACCTTCTCCTTATCCCAATTTGACTTTTCCTTAGAGGAACATGTCATAGATATTTGTTCCCTACATGTGTTCCACATCTTTTTCAATCTTTAAAATCTTCCATGATCTAACATAGAGTCTAAATCTCTCTAGCCAACAAACATCTAGTAGCCTTCAGATAACCCAAGCTACCCATACTTACAAACTTTCTGCTCAATGCATCGGCCACTATGTTAGCCTTACTTGGATGGTATAGAATGGTAATATCATAATCTTTAAGTAACTCCATCCACCTACGCTGCCTCAAATTCAAATCCTTCTGTGTGAACACATGTTGCAAACTTTGATGGTCTGTGAACATTTCACAATGAACCCCATACAAGTAGTGCCTCCATATCATAAGAGCAAAAATCACAGCAGCCAACTCTAGGTCATGAGTATGATATTTTTTCTTATGTACCTTCAATTGACTCGAAGCATAAGCAATAATATTCTTTTCCTGCATCAAGACAGCACCTAAACCAGAATGTGAAGCATCAAAATAAATAATGAAATCCTTACCCTCCACTGGCAAAGCAAGAATAGAAGCAGTAGTCAACAATGTCTTGAGCTTTTGGAAGCTCTTCTCACATTCATGCGACCATTGAAATGGTACCTCCTTCTGATTTAAACGGGTCAGATGAGTAGCAATAGAAGCAAACCCCTTCACGATCCTACAATAATAACTAGCCAACCCCACAAAGCTACGAACTTCGATCACCAAAGTGGTCCTAGCCTAATTCTTAACCGCCTCAATCTTTTGCAAGTCTACCATCACCCCTTCTTTTGAAACTATATGCCCCAAAAAGGATACAGAAGCTAACCAGAATTCACACTTAGAAATTTTATGCATAAAACTTCTTCTCTTTTAGCAAACCCAAAATAATCCTTATGTGATTTTTTATGTTCCTCTTCACTCTTAGAATAAACTAAGATGTCATCGATGAAAACAATCACAAATAAGTCTAAGTAGGGCTTAAATATCCCATTCATCAATCCCATGAAAGCAGCGGAGGAATTAGTTAGCTCGAAAGACATCACTAGAAATTTGTAGTGCCCATTAGTCTGATATGCAGTCTTAGAAATATCAGCAGGCTGAATCTTTAGCTGATGATATCCGCACCTTAAATTGATCATAGAAAATGTGGATGCACCCTGTAAATGGTCAAACAAATCATCGATCTGGGGAAGAGGATACTTGTTAAGGATAGTAACCTTATTCAACTGTCCGTAGTCTATACATGTAAGTTGACTACTATTTTTTTCACAAACAAAACTAGATCACCCCATGGGGAGGAACTCGGATGAATAAATCCCTTACCAAGCAACACCTGCAACTAAACCTTTAACTCCCTTAACTCAACCGTTGCCATGCTATAAGGAAGGATAGAAATAGGACGGGTACCCGGCTCTAGGTCAATATAAAATTCAATGTCACAGTCTGGGGGCATGCCCGGCAAATCTGCAGGAAACACCTCTTGAAACTCATGCACCATGGGCATTGACTCAATAGATGGGACCTCTGCACTAGTGTCCCGAAGAAGTGCTAAAAATGTTGAACACCCCCTCCCTATCAAACTCTTGGCATGAAGAAAGGAGATTAATTTCATAGGAGTGGGACTATAGTCACCCTCCTACTTAAATCTATCCATTCACGGCATATCCACAATTATTGTCTTAGCATGACAGTCTAAAATAGCATAATGAGGGACAACTAACTCATTCCCAGAATAATGTCAAAATCCACCATATCCAAGATCACTTAGTCTTCCCGAGTTTTATTCCCCATAGACATAACAGGTTAAGCACGATGAATTCTATCAACAACCATCAAATCACCAACCGGAGTAAACACATGAACAGGAAAATCAAGTAATTCATACACTATGTCTAATCCCACAACAAAACCAACATATACATAAGAGAAAGTAGAACCAGGATCAAATAAGACCGTAACCATTTGGTCACATACAAGAATAGTACATGTGATCACCGCATACAATGCCTCTACCTCAGGCCTACCTGGAAAAGCATAGAAATAGGCCCTATCACCCGCATGTGTGCCACCCTAACTAAGTTGAGTACCACTACGATCAGCATGATCACCTCCTTTATTATGATGGTTTCCATCCCTACCAGCCTAATAACCACCACGCTCTCCTTGCTGACAGCCTTTACCATAACCATTACCTCATCTACCTACCAGAGCCAGAGCTTGGGAAGCCTGATGCTGACTTGACTGAACAACATGCAGATATATAGGACAATTTATCTGAATATGACTAGCTTCATCGCACTCATAGCAAACACGGTCTAAGGTGGGTCGATGTGTTGAAGAAGAAGAAGTAAGATAACCATCAAAGTCTGGAGAACGCTGGCTGGCCCCTGACAGAACCTTGAATAACACTTGTATAGCTAACTGAATAGGGAGTGCAGAGTAGCTTAGTGAACTTTGACCCTTAGAATACGAACCATTAAATTTTCTCCTTGTCTGAGATTTTTTGTTGCCACCCTTGCATAACTTTCCTGTTTCACACCCTCAACACTCTTCACAAACTTAATTACCTCTTGAAAGGACTTGCCAGAGGATACTATCCGTAGATTCAAAATATAGAGATATGTGTTTGACCTCTTAATGAAATGAAGAATCCGTTCCTCCTAAGTATTTATCAACTGTAATAAATAATGGGAGAGCGCGTGAAACTGAGCTCATAGGCTATAACTGATGGACTCCCCTGCTCGACACTGGTGAACTCATCTCTCCTCTTATCCTTTAAAGTATGTGGGACATACTTCTCTAAAAACACTAAATAGAATTGATGCCAAGTCAATGGAGGTGACCCAGCAGCCCTAAAGTCCACATAGGCTCTCCACCACATCTTAGCATCACCCTAAAACTGGAAAGTGACAAACTCAACTCCATACCTCTCAACTATCCCCATCTTATAAATTCACTTATGGTAGTCGATGATAAACTCGTATGCATCCCCATATTCAAGACCATGAAAGACTAAAGGCTTCATCTTTATAAGCTTACAAAATAAATTGTGTTAATCTTCAGTCATCACCGGACCTGCTACCTGTCTTGGAAAGATACCCATCTACGAAGCCTCATCTATCCGAGGAGCTATAGCAGTAGCATACTACACTCCCAGATGTTGCACTGTCAGAATTATAGGTGTAGCCCCAATCGCTACTAACCCATTCAAGAAGTTCAAAATATGTTGAATCATTGTCAAAGACATCTGAATTAGTGTTGCACCTCCCTGAACTAGTACCGCCTTATTCTCCTGAACCGGTAATGCTTTACCCTCTGTAACCTCAAAAATATTCTCTTATATGGGAGAAGATACTGACCTCTCCCGAGCCTGCCCTGCTACTCGATCCCTGCCGCTGACAAGCACTGCTCTCCATCCCTTGCCTCTCTCTTTCACTTGCCCTTTACTTCTAACCGCAGCCTCAACAGCTAGTTCGGGTACCTCTGCTCTCGCTCTTGAAGCACGTGTTCTCACCATCTACTAGAATAAGAGTCAAAGAGTTAGCCACTAATTTAGATTGGTCGATACCAATTGGAATCAAGTAATAGCACAAAGGAAAGAAGAAATTTAGTTTTCCTAGTGTCCTGTAGACTTCTGAAGAAAAATAGAGACATCTCCGTACCACTTCGCAAGACTTTACTAGACATGTTCTTGTATAATGAAATTGATAAACCTAGGGCTCTGATACTAATTTTGTCACGACCTAAATGGACATGAATGGAACCCACACTAACCCTCTAGTGGGAGAACCATCTAACCCAAGCCTTAACCTAATCAATTAACTATTTTAGACAAAATAATAATAAAACCAACTTATATCAATAAAAGTAGGCAAAAACTAACAAACATATCAAGTGCGGATCTATTACAATCTCCAAGACCCAAAAGTCACTGTACAAGAACTCTAAACCAAACCATGTCTAAGAAATCCAAAATCTAACAAAATAAAGAAGAGTTTCATTATTCGAAAGAAGGACTGTCACAACCCAACACGTCGCGAGTGGCACCCACCCGAAACCCCTGGATGAGTGAACCAATTATCAACCCAACACTTAGTGAATCTAAAAGCTCAAAACTAGTTGCATTGAAATAGACTAACATTCACAATTCCAAATACTAATGAAATAAACTCCTGCGAAAAACTACCCCTAGAATCTAAAAGTCGCGGTACCAAAACATCTACCAATGTCTAAAGAATAGGGATGCAACCCCAAAACAAGAGTTTAAGTTTGAAATAGATGGACTAGAACTAAACTAGATGAAAACAAGGTAGCCCAGAAGAAGCAGCTCACCCTTGAAATCTAGAATCATCGGGACTACAACAGAGGTTGCGTAGTGATAAGTCGGTAATCTACCAACTTATTGAGCCTGTATCCATAAATTATTGCTATGTTTTGAATAAATTTAAAGGTTCTTATGGCCTTTATTGATGTCTATGCAGGTACTTTTGATAGATGATGATAAACAAGGAAATGGACCCAAAAATTGCTCAAAAGGAGTGAAGTGTGAAGTGTTCAGAAAGGCTAAAGATTCCGATCGGAGATGCGGTGGCCATGCAACAGGCATAGGCCAAGGTGTGAATCGCACCTCCTCCGCACAAGAGCATAAAGTCACTAAAGAGTTTGTTACGAGGTGTGGTTAATGTGCAATGTGCACATCCTAAGGTGCGAACCGCACCCCCTTCGCAAAGAGCTCCCAATTCTAGCTAAAAGTCACTGGTTCAATCGGAGGTAGTGTGCGACGCGCACATCGCAGCGTGCGAATCGCACACCGCGCCGCACACTGCCCGAAGGGTATTTTTATCCTAATTTTTATTGACATTTTGGGAAACAAGAAAAGGCCTATTCAGGCACAATTGTAAATAATTTTTATCATTCTAAACATTTTGAAGAGTTTTTAGCTTAGAGACCAAGTTCTTCACCTCCATTGAGAAGAGGGTTTTCAATCTAATTCTCTTGGTTAACACTTTTGTACTCAAATTAAATCTAGAACTTGAGATTCAGCTCTAATGGAAGGCATTTTGAATTACCCAGCTGGTATCTGTTTCTCTCTTACTATGAGTGGCTAAAATCTCTTTTCCAGGGGTGCATTGATGATGGGTGTTTAAGAAATGGGTGTGGGTGTTATCTATTCTTGCTTATAATTGCTTAATTGACATGGGTCTAGTAATTTCACCAAGTTTTAATCCTAAAATTAGTGGTTGCAAATATTAATTTACTCTACTTGACTATGTGATTGCTTGAGAAAGGATTTCATAGTTGTGGATGTGAAATTACTAGTGGGAACTTGGGATTCCACTCAGATTTAAGGCTAGGAATAGCTCTTATCGTCGGATTCTCCCATTTAAGAGTCTAATCTAGAGATGGTATGACTTCCCCAAGCTAGATTGGTTGTTTATTGATCAAACCGATGATGCTCTAATCGAGATCATTGGATATAAGATTGTTGATTGAGAGATAAGCAAATCTTACCCATTACCAATGATATTCATGTCATCAAGCGAGAATATGTATGAATTGATAATCACCCTATCCCATAACCAAAGCCCCATAGGATATGCATCCCTAGTCATCTAGTCGACTTGGTACACCCACTTTAGTTTTATTGAATTGTGATTGTAGTGACAACATTCCCAATTCTCCCATCCTTTTACTTTTCATTTTGAGAAATTACTCTCATCTTGAACTCAATCTATTACAATTGATATATAATTTCCCCAAGTCCCTTGGGTACGACCCCAACACTCGTTGGGTTTATAAATTTTATTTTTCTTCACGATCGTCGTGGCCTCCTACTTGGAGAGCATGATTTGAGCGTTCATCAAAAATAGTGCCATTGCCGGGGACTTGAGTTGACAGCTATTTTTGATTATTGTTTTGAAGTCACCTTGAGAGTACTTGTTTCTTTTACTTTTGTTTGTTGTTTGTGTTGTGATTAAGCAGGCTAGCCTATGAATGAGGCCGATGACAACGAGAGCGTTGACGGCTTCATGGAAGCCAACGAGGCTAAGCCTATAATGCAAGGAGGTGTAGGTTCAATCCACCTACCCTCCACGGTGGGAAATACTATTTTTCATGTGACTAGCACTATGATCCACTTAATCTAAATGAAAGGTCTATTTGGTGGAGCAGCACATGAAGATACCAACAGGCATATTCGGAATTTTGTGGAGATTTGTGAACCGTTCATCTTTCAACATATCTCCCAAGAGTCCATCTGATTGCGCCTATTCCCTTTTTCCTTGACGGGGGAAGCCATGGCATGGTTGGAAGAGTTGCCAGATGACTCTATCACATCTTGGGCTGAGTTAGTTGAGGCATTTACCTCGAGATTCTTTCCTCCATCTCGAATAATGAAGCTAAGAGATGAGATTACCAACTTTAGGCAGCTCCCAGATGAGCCTCTTCATAAAGTTTGGCTAAGATTCAAAAAGAAGCTTCTCATGTGCCTAAATCATGAGTTGTCAAACAATGTGCTGCTACAAAGCTTCTATCGATCATTGAACTCTATGAATAAATTGGAGGCTGACAATATTGGAGGTGGTACCTTCATAGACTTAGAGTTTCCCATAGCCTCGACTTTGTTAGAGCGAATGACAAAGACCAATCAAGCTTGGCATACAAGAGAAGCAGATGTGCCAACTTCAGGAGGACCCTCATCCATCTTGATCAATGAAACGAGAAAAAAGAAGGAAGAGCGAGATGAGTCCATGGCCAAATTGATGACACAAAATGACTTGATGGCCAAGAATGTGATGGGAGCTGGTGGTGCTAAGACAGTGAATGCAGTGAGTACACCATAAATCAAAGCTAGTGATGATGAGCTCATGACTATGATTGATGGAAAGCTATGTTTTGTGTCGGTGGGTTATCATCTCGGGTACTATCGCCTGAGGGAGGAGAACCAAGGTTGGATTCGAGACAAAGAAAGAGATGGAAATTGGCGGGATAGAGACAAGGATGGTGATCATTTCAATCACCGGAGTTCGAATCCCTATATCCCTCCGAACAAGGCGGACTCTCTCTACCAACCAGGAACAAGCAACCCCGTCCATTCCAAGTTGGAGGACATGTTGTCCTTGGTTCTTAAGAAGGTGGACACCACAAATACAGGAGTGAGTGAGCTAAAGAGTTAGGTCTCAACACTTCACCAAACTGTGAGCTCCCACGCAGCCTCAATTAAGCACCTTGAGGCCCAAATGAACCACCTCTCAAGCCAAATGAACCCGAGGATGAAAGGGACATTGCCTAGTGACACCATCACCAACCCAAAGAATGATTGAGTATTGAGGTAGTATCATCGTGCCACGACGTTAAATCAAGCGTTGTTTGGGAGGCAACCCAGGTTTCTTAATTTATTTTGGTTATCTTTTGTTGTTTTTGGTGTTTTTGTAGGGAATGCATGGATGGAAAAATTTAACAAGGGAAAGCAAGGCAAAAAGGGGTTGTGCGGTGGATTGTGCAGACCGCACAAGCATTTGTGCATGTCGCACAGCCTATCGCATGATGAAACAGATGCCTGAAGGAAATTTGAAAATTTGGAGGCAACATGAGGTTGGCCGTGCGGACCGCACGAGCCAAAGTTCGCGTCATACCTCCATCGCATGGTGAAACAGATGTCTGGGTAAACCCAGGGGATAAAAAGGGGCATGTGCAAAATGTTATGTAATCCGTACCTTGTCTGATGTGAATCGCATGTCGCAGCACACTAGCAGTAAGTTTAATTTTAATTGACCTAACCCATTGACCGACCCGACTCGGAGATGACCTGGGCGACCTTTCTTCTTCTTTTTCTTTTAAAACAACATTTTCTCTTCTTCTTCCACAATGTTTCTTCTCAAACCCTCAAAATTTTCTCCCAAAACTCTCTCTAAATCCCTCAAACCTCTCTATAAATTATCTCCTCATCTCACCCACAATCCCACCAGTCTATCACCACCGCCATAGTCATCTCTCCGGGAAGTTTTGCGGGTCACCATTATCGAAGAACAAAAAGCATTAATTTTCACTCCTCTCTTCATAATCTTCACTAGTGGTAAGTTTCCTGATGTTAAATACTTATTTCTATGAAGGTTGGGAACTCATATTGTGAAGCATGCTTATTAGAATTGCCAAGTTAATTTTGGGTAAGATCAAAAAAATTTGGGTCTCCAATCCTAAGTTGTATTGATGATATTGCTATGTGTCAACTTGGTAGAACTTTAATTTAATAATGCATGTTGATTGGTAGTGATTTTTAGCCTTGAATTAGGTGTTGGGTAAATTATGAGTAACCCACTTGTGATGAATGAATGATTTGGTCCGATGATAGATTGGGTGACATCATTCTTAAGGGTAAATCATCGTTTGTCATGAGGTTTTGATTAAAAATTGACTCTTGAGGATGAATTTTGCTGAGTGTATACCCATGGTTTTTGTTTAGCATTATATTTGGGGTATATGATCTTGTGCGAGGAGGGGGTTAATTATTGCTAAAATTATAGATATTTATGGTGCAAGTGAGGGCTTGATGTTCCCAATGATAGACGGGATAACGTCCATCTTATGAAAAGTCGTTGAGTTCCTTTCTTGCTTTCTATTGTGTGAATGAGAATCCGGGGAAGTCTGAGTACCCAAAAGTTATAGTCATGATACCCCTTATCCCCCTTGTTTAATGTTGATTGGGTTGTTATGGGGTGCCCAGTATCTACGCACATCTTGCTTTATAGGTCACATGTGGAACTCACAAGCACACAAGGAACTAAAAATTCCAATTGTGTCATTGTGCGCTCTGCATGGGATGCATAGATATTGATGTGCGAGTCGCATGAGGCACCGCACCATGTTGAAAATACAAAGTAGGTCACTGATCTGAGGGGCGACACCTGGTGCGACATGCACTTAAGATGGTGTGAATCGTACCAGCTTTGCACCTCGATAAAAATTCCCTGTAGGATTCTATCTGCTTGTGCGATAGCACATGCGACACGCACTCTCTCTGGTGCATTCTGCACGTGGTCCACACAAGCCGACATTCACCTACTTTGTTTTTCCAATCCTTTGCATTCCATCCTTTGTAGATTGCTAACTTCTTTTTAGGTTTTGTTTCTGTTTTTAGCTCACAATCTCTGTACGCAGAATATGTCTTCAAACAGGCGAAACACTAGAACCCAACCTAGGCAAAGGTCTATTGTTGAAGAAGCGAGGCTCTATTTTAGAGTAGAGGGCATGAAAGCCTTCTACAAGCGTGACAAAGGTAGAGGATTTAATGCGGAGAAAAGTTTTAATTTGGGTGAGGTTGGGGATGAGCTACCTAACATGCACCAGTAATTTGTTGAACGACAATAGCAGCTCTTTCAGGATGTACCCGGTGGGTACTATGAGGAAATTGTGCGAGAATTCTTTGCAACTTATCAGGCTATACAAAACTCCAAAGGATACAGAGGGCCTATGGAGAAATTTCCCAACCTGGACTCAGTCATAGTTAGAGGCAAAAAAGTTAGCATCACCCCCGCTGCCATCAATGATGTCT
Organism: Jaltomata sinuosa; assembly: GCA_003996215.1. NCBI lineage: Eukaryota > Viridiplantae > Streptophyta > Magnoliopsida > Solanales > Solanaceae > Jaltomata > Jaltomata sinuosa. The sequence continues at coordinate 43,918 of QJPP01002551.1, read as the reverse complement.
ATTGGGGACACCCAATTGATCCTGCACCAACCCTTATGGCCAAGTTGATGGCTGACTCAAAGCCATACCAAGAGACAGCCCCCGTCATTGCTCAAGATTTTCCCCTTTGGTCCACTATGGGGGGAGATATCCCAAGGAGGTCCTTAATCTTCGAGGCTCGTCTTTGGTATAATCTTATTCGCAACCGCTTCTTGCCTTCCCAAAATGATCAGAAGATAACCCAAGAGGGGGCCATTTTAATTGCTGCCATTATGATAGGAGAGCATGTGAACATTGGGGAAATAGTGGCTATGGTGATAAGGAGAAAAGCTCATCGAGGAAATGACTCATTCCCCTTCCTGATGCTGATTACTGAGCTTTGTGCCAAGGCCTATGTCTCTACCCTCAGTTGCGACGAATTCACTCATGCTATTGGGACTATCGACCTTGATAGAAAAACAGATAGGGACCCCCCCAGGTTTAAGAAGCAAAGGGTTGAGCAATTCATTGGAGTTGACAATGATGAGCTTGGTGCTAGGGCAGACACTTCATCCCCCTCCAGGGCTACTTTTGAGACACGTACACAAGCCCCAGCCCCCACAATGACCAAAAGCATCCTTCAGGACATGGTTGACAAAACTCATAACCATGAGAAGCATCTTACTGACCTAGCTGCCAAACTACTCAGAATGATAAACATGGTTGTCAAGGGGGTAGTGGATAGCTTGAACTCACTATGAAAGAGGGTCGATGTCATTGAGGGGTCAATCAAGACATTGCAAGAAGATGTTCGGAAAGGGAAAGGTAAAGCTCCATTGGTAGAAGCAGATCTGACCACCTTACCTCCACCTCGTTCCATTCCTGGTCCCTTGGATAACTTGTTTGCAGCCTATGAGGATGAGGAGTTGCCCGTCAATGAGGATCAAGATTTGGGCGATGATCAGGATCCATATTTTTAGAGGGCCCTCCATGCCTCCACACTTTCTGCACACTCCCGAAATGGTGGTGCTGGCCCGAGTGAGAGAGCCTCTGATGAGGAAGCAGCTGCCGATATTGATGATGAGGACTAGTCCTCCAGGGAGTTCCACCATTTTTCCCATTGCACTATGAGCATTGAGGGCAATGCTCATTTTATGGGGAATAGGTGGCTTTACTTGCTTGTGTTGGCATCCGTGAGTGGGCTTGAGACATTTTATTGCCTTTGTCGAGCATTTTATTGCTTTTATTGCCCTTGTCGGGCCCTGTTGACATTCTATTCTGCTAGATTATTTGGCCCTTGTCAGACATATTTGGATGATTGTGATGTTCCTTTAGACTTTGTTTTATTTTTTTTCTTTATGTTTTGTTTTACCTTGAGCTTATTTATGCCCTTGTCGGGCTTGATTTTTATTGTGTTGTCGGGTTGGTCTTACAGGCTCCATTGTCTTGCTACCCGTGTTTTGCAAATACGCTAAAGGCCTACGTCGAGGCTTGTTTTAAAATGAATCATGAGCGTGAAATTCGGATATCGCCATGTTAATAGTAGTTTAGAAATAAACTCTGAGGGTTTTCTTAATACCACGGTTCTTTCCCAAGGAGCAAGAGTTTTGATTGTTTTCTTTTTCTTCTCTTTTATTTTTGTGTCAAACCGGGTTGGTGTTTTCCTATGATAGATTGAGAGGCGACTTTCTTAAGGGAAAATGTCAAGTTTTAGTTTAGAATTGAGTCCGTAGTTGCTTGTCTCGAAATGGGCCCATCAAAAAATTTGTCGTGGAAAATTGTTTTGAAAATAAAAGGAAGAAGGGAAATGAATTTTTGAGGAAAATCATTAACTTGTCATGACTTGCACACTCTTGCTTTGGCTTTATTAACTCACAAACGAGTGTGTAATGAACTCAAAATAGCTTGTCAAAAATCACTTGCCCCAATTGATTGTGAGACTAATGAAAGAAGTCTTGTGGCATGATGCCTTGTGTTGTGAGGTTTTACCTTGATTCTTGTGCATAAGTGTCGTCTAGCACTTGTCCCAAATGTGATCCAAGGCAAAATTATAGGTGTGGCTAGGCTTGGAAGATGACCTTAGGCCCTTTTTGACAGCCATTTCACTCAAATGACTTCCCACGACATCAAATTCTAGTGAACCCCTTTTGAGCTTATGACCGTTCTTTTGCACCTTGTAACACCTTTACCTTTTTAGAACCTCTATTTTGGCACCCATCCTCCCTAAGTGCTTGAAAATGAAATGTAAGCTAAAAGCCTAAGTTTGAGGGGGAAATGAAATACAACATAGGCAAATGCCTAAGTTTGGGGTGCATGTGATCAAATAAGGAAAAGAAAAGAAGTGCACTTCAAGTACAAGGTAGCACCTTAATTTTGAACTGAAAATTGCTCCAAAAGATCAATCCTATGAGCAAATTGAAAAGCAAAAGTAGGTGCTACCAAGTGAAGGTGGTATAAGGAGTTTGAATGATCTTGAGTTAAAAGGAGAAATCTTGGGTTGTGTGAGGGAGGAATAAGGTGAAGTTGAAATTGAAAAATATGAGCGGTGTTCGAAATGAGAACAAAGAGCATTAGGGAGGTGTAGTCACTTAATCCAAATGATATCCTAACTTTAACCCTAGCCAACATCGTAACCCCAAAGTTTCAATCCAGATTGTAGGAAGTAGGCGATACATTTTTGTATTTCTATAAGAAGCTCGACGCAAGTCCTTGGTGATTCTGAGTTTGGTTACCCTACATTAGTGGCGATATACATGAAAGGCAAGCCTATTGTTCGATGCATATGTACTTGAACTTCCTTAAGAGAGTGAGAGTCTTCTTGGTTCTCCTATAATCCCGTGTTTTGTGAATTGAATGATTGTGAGAGGGATTCTCTCTTGTGGTGAGTGGCATCATGCACTCGAATTGAAACATAGAGTCTCTATTTCAATTGAGGGGAATGAATGAGACAAGTTGTGTGGCAAAGCTCGAAACCAACCTTGACGATCCATGCCAATGACTTGAGAAGCTTAAATGATTGTTTTGAATGGCAAAAAATTCCCTTGATTTCGAATGAGAAATGATGTCCTTTTGAAAAAGGTTTTGAAATGATCAATTGCCATGAGTTTATGGTAGTCCAAATTGAGATAAGCATAGTTTTTTGAGTCTTTTATTTATTCGTTTTCTTAATTTTTAGTGTAGAGTAGTCTTTTGTGCCTTAATTGAGCCTAGAGCATAATTCATTTCATATCTTGTAAGTATCTTGCTTGAGGACAAGCAATAGTTCAAGTTTGGGGGTTTGATAAGTCGGTAATCTACCAACTTATTGAGCCTATATCCATGAATTATTGCTATGTTTTGAATATATTTAGAGGTTCTTATGGCATTTATTGATGTCTATGCAGGTACATTTGATAGATGATGATAAACAAAGAAATGGACCCAAAAAGAGCTCAAAAGGAGTGAAGTGTGAAGTGTTCGGAAAGGCTGAAGATTCTGACCAGAGATGCGGTGGCCATGAGACACGCACAGGCGAAGGTGCGAACTGCACCTCCTCCGGACAAGAGCATAAAGTCACTGAAGAGACTGTCATGAGGTGTGGTCGATGTGCGATGAGCACATCCTGAGGTGCGAACCGCACCCCCTTTGCACGGAGCTCCCAATTCTAGTTGAAGTCACTGGTTCAACCGGAGGTAGTATGCGACGCGTATATCACAACGTGCGAACCGCACGTCGCGTTGCACACCGCCCGAATGGCATTTTTGTCCTAATTTTTAGTGACGTTTTGGGAAAATATAAAAGGCCTATTCAGGCACAATTGTAAATAACTTTTATCATTCTAAACATTTTGAAGAGTTTTTAGCTTAGAGACCAAGTTCTTCACCTCCATTGAGAAGAGGGTTTTCAATCTAATTCTCTTGGTTAACACTTGTGTACTCAAATTGAATCAAGAACTTGAGATTCAGCTCTAATGGAAGGGATTTTGAATTATCCAACTGGTATCTCTTTCTCTCTTACTATGAGTGGCTAAAATATCTTGTTTAGGGGTGCATTGATGATGGGTGTTCAAGAAATGGTTGTGGGGGTTATCTATTCTTGCTTATAATTGCTTAATTGAGATGGGTCTAGTAATTTCACCAAGTTTTTAATCCTAAAATTGGTGGTTGCAAACATTAACTTACTCTACTTGACTATGTGATTGCTTGAGAAAGGATTTCATAGTTGTGGATGTGAAATTACTAGTGGAAACTTGGGATTTCACTCAGATTTGAGGCTAGGAATAGCTCTTATCGTCGTATTCTCCCATTTAAGAGTCTAAGCTAGAGATGGTATGACTTCCCCAAGCTATATTGGTTGTTTATTTATCAAACTGATGATGCTCTAATCGAGATCATCGGATATAAGATTGTTGATCGAGAGATAAGCAAATCTTACCCATAACCAATGTTATTCATGTCATTAAGCGAGAATAGGTATGAATTGATAATCACCCTATCCCATAACCAAAGCCCCATCGGATATGCATCCCTAGTCATCTAGTCAACTTGGTACACCCGCTTTAGTTTTATTACTTTTTGAATTGAATTGCGATTGTAGTGACAACATTCCCAATTCCCCCATCCTTTTACTTATTGTTTTGAGAAATTGCTCTCACCTTGAACTCAATCCATTACAATTGATATATAGCTACCCCAAGTCCCTTGGGTACGACCCCGACACTCATTTGATTTATAAATTTTGTTTTGTTGCACAATCGATATGGCCTCCTATTTGGAGAGCACGATTTGAGCGTTCATCACATAGCAGCCACCGGAAGATGCCCTGTACTCATAAAAAGAAAATAAGTGTAAAATCAGTACACAATCATAGTGTACTGGTAGGACCATCGGTCAGCTCCAATAAATAATATGTGAACAATAAATCAAAACTGAGTAAAGCAGTACCAACATGTAATAACAATCAGCAATATAACTCCAGACTCTCAGTCTCCCTTCTAACTTTTCAACCACATGAGAAAGGTACAACAAATACTTAAATAATGAACGAATAAGAATAGTGTATTCCCTCTTCATTCTACCCACCAACAAAGGTCCTTAGACTCACACCTAAGTATTTAACATGCAATTCTTAGTCTATACAAGGACCAACCCTACATTAAAGTACAACCACCCAGCCTCTCATGGACTAATATTCAACAATCAACTTGGTCCACTCATGGAACCATCAACAAATGCAATCAACAATATTAATAAACTCATACCAGGCATGATACCCGAACCAATCATTATAAAACTTATACCAAGCCTAATACTCGAGCCAATCGATAAGTATCCCGTACCAGGCGTGGTACTCGAGCCAACCAAATGTCATACACAATTCAACAAGTCAATATTTAATGAACAAAACACACTTGTAAACTAACAAGCAAACAAACAAAGTTCATTTCACATAATTGTCACCCAGATAATCATAATTTCATTCACTAAACATACAAGGCGCATACATTACTAAGCTAAAGTTACATGCAAACACATTACTTTTGAAAACAATAACCATCACCTACCTTGAATAGCTTGAAAACTCTACTGGGCCGAAGCCTTCTCATTTTCTGAAACTTTCGCTTGTTCTTGGTCTAAAAACAATTAAAAATAACTATAATCAATCCAAATGGCCTAATAATACCTGAATTATGCTCCAATCCTAATTCTCAGGCCAACCTATGATCATTCCATCCATCTCAGGGCTTTCCCACCATTAATTCACCTAAAACTATATTTTTTACGGATATAACAAGTGATTATGGTATTTTAAGCATGAATCAACAATAATAATCACAACCCAAGAATTCTACACCCTAGAATCCCCTTTCTCGCTGGATTCTACATTCTTAGGTTAACCCAACCCTTTCTCCAAGCCCGTAGTTAATGATTCTACTGCATAGTGTTATATCCGATATGACACAACTTCGGGACTTAAAAAATAATAATTAAATAATTTAAAAAATAATTTAGAGAAAGAGAGTCGCCACCTAATTTTAGGAAAAATCAGGAAACTTTTTTATTAAAGAATAAATTTTAGTCTACGAAACCAGTTAGATTCTAGGTAAGGGTTCAAGTTATTCCGAAGGGAAGGGGTTAGGCATCCTTCAGAATCCACAACGGTGGTTCCCGACTGAATTTATTTTTTCAATTGAGGAGATAAAATAAATGTCTCAATTCTTCAGAGTTAGAGAAAATGACTCTCCAAAACTCAAAGAATCCAAGGTAAAAGCTTTTACGAGACGACCTAATGTTTGCCTATCGTTAGTAAAAAAAAAAAATACAATAAAGAATTTAAAGATTTTTGAATTTTAATTTGAGTATCTTCTTCGAAAAGCAACTCCGAGTATCTGTAAACACACTTAGTAAAAGTGTTAGTAATGAACGAATATTAATCAAAAAGAATTAAATAAATAATAATTAAAAATAAACTCGTCTTATATATATTGGAGGACTTGAAAATCGACAGAAATTTCTTCATCGGTCAATTAAATTGATATTCGATATAAAATAATCAAACTCAAAATAATATCAAAATCCGACGGAGAAATTCTTTCGTTGGCCATTTATGTATAGTATCTATTAAACAAAATGTCAAAAAAGTGAAATTAGCAAAATTATGCTATGCAAATTCGAAGGCAGTAATAAACAATCAAACAACAAAAGTAAAATAATGCAAATTATTTGGGAATCAAAAATAGAATTGGCAGAACTACATAATAAAAACAAAATGATAGAAGTGGCTGGCATAATTGACTTATCTCCAAGCATAAACATAACTAATGTTAAAAAAACTATGTAAATGAAAAGGTCCAAAAACACCTTAAAAAAAATAATGAATCAGAATATTTAAGAGACAACAAACTTGTAAAGAAAAAGTCAACTAAAAAGTGCAACATAATAGCAACCAGTGAGAAATAAAATCAAAACAAACCCAAAATCAATCCAAGATAGAACAAATCATTACTGGGGAACAAGAATCAAATTGACCGCACAACTATGGTATTCTACCGACACAATATTGGAGAAAACATGTGTAGGATCAAATTGTAAACACAATAATGTAAAGAGAAACAGAGGGGGAGAAATTTGTGTTACCGCTGGGGTTTCGATGGAATTTGACATTGATGAAGTTGTTGATTTGCTCCGGTCAGATCTGGGTCGTGGAACTCGTTAGAGTTTTCACCCGTTCCGACCAGATTTGGCCCTTTCCCGATGTTACAATGAAGGAGAGTGACGAGGTGGTCACCGAAGAGCTTCGAGTCGCGGTTAGTTGCGTGGCGGTGGTGTGAGAACAATGGGGGTTTGGTTGTTTTGGTGACGGGGAGATGAAGGAGGTGGAGGGTGTTTTTTTGGAGGGGTTTTGCCGGAAAAAATAGAGGAAAGGGGAGACGTTGGGGTCTGTTTGGTTGGCTTTCAATGAAGCTTAGAAGAGTTGTGGTGGTGGGTCGGAGTTCATTGTGTTGTTCGTCGGAGGACTCCGACGAGATATGCCAGTGAGGAAGAAGAAGAAGATGTAGGGGTGGTGTTGTGGTTAGGCAGTGGAGGTTTGGAGCTCCGGTGGAGCTATTGTGGGTTTGGAGAACCATGGTGGTCGGAGCTCCTGTAGGTGGTGGTGGTCGGCAAATGAGATTATTTTTTTAGGACTTTTAGAGAGAAAGCTCTTTTCCTTTTGGGATTTCTTGCTAATTTTTTGGAAATTTCTGTGTTGTGTATATATATGAGACACTTTATGGAAAACTTTAAAATCCTAAACCATTTAGGTGATAAAATAAAATCATGGGCTATCAAAATCGTGTGTTCAAAATCATGATTTACTTAAAATCATATGTCATTTATTTATTTGTGTTAAGAATATCTCCTTCGACTTATGTATTAACAGACTGTATTAAAAATAATAAAAAATATATTTAATAACATTTAAAATATGTGATTTGAACAAAAACAGCTAATGATTTGACAAAAATGAAACAATATTCGTTTATATACAAATAATTGTGATAAAAATTAATGATAATTAAAATTAACAAAAATAATAAAAAATAGATTAAAATTTCAATATTTTCAAAAATGAGAATAATTATCAACAAATTGCGTTAACATTATAAAAAATATGAGAAAATTGTATTCTGTGCAATTTAACAAATAAAAGGTTAAAAAATATTAATTTGAAAAATATCAGGCCAAAATTAGGTGTCAATAATTGCCCCTCTTCGTTCAGAGATGATGAAAGAATCTTTGAACAAAGACGTTGACGTGTAGCCAATTTTGGCTCAACAAAGAAAAAGAATGGCATATGCACAGAATGATGCCAGACTTTGATAGAGCTTTGAAAATACTCTTCGTCTGTCGGCGAGGTTGAATTATTTTTAAAAGAAAGATGATAAACGAGGAAAAAATATTCTAGGATGAAAAATAATCATGTACCTTTGACATTGTTTTTCAAAATCACTCAGTGTCAAATTGTGAGACGTTGGGAATATAAAATGGTGTACTTGTCTCGTTGAAAGGCGGACGACCCAATCCTGTCTCTTTGAAAGGCGAACAACTCAATCTTCTTCTTTGAACAATGAACAACTCATTTTTGTCTCATTGAAAGGCGGACAACTCAATCTTGAACTTTGAGTGACAAACAACCCATTTTGTCTCATTGAAAGGCGGACAACACAATTTGAATTTGATATGTCACTTTGAACGAGGTGAAAACCCAACATGTCTCATTGAAATGCGGACGACCCAACTTGACTTTGATATGTTACTTTGAACAAGAGGACAACCCAACGTGTCTCATCGAAAGGCAGACGACCCAACTTGAATTTGATATGTCACTTTGAACGAGGTGACAACTCAACATGTCTCATTGAGAGGTGGATGACCCAACTTGAATTTGATATGTCACTTTGAATGAGGTGACAACCCAATGTGTCTCATTGAAAGGTGAACGACCCAATCTAAATTTGATATGTCACTTTGAACGAGGTGACAACCCAACGTGTCTCATTAAAAGGCGGACAACCCAACTTGAATTTGATATGTCACTTTGAACGAGGTGACAACTCAACGTGTCTCATTGAGAGGCGGACGACCTAACTTGAATTTGATATGTCACTTTGAACGAGGTGACAACCCAACGTGTCTCATTGAAAGACGGATGACCCAATTTGAATTTGATATGTCACTTTGAATGAGGTGACAACCCAACGTGTCTCATTGAAAGGCGGACGACCCAATTTAAATTTTATATGTCACTTTGAACAAAGTGACAACCCAACGTGTCTCATTGAAAGCCGGAGGACCCAACTTGAATTTGATATGTCACTTTGAATGAGGTGACAACCAAACGTGTCTCACTGAAAGGCGAACGACTCAATCTGAATTTAATATGTCACTTTGAATGATGTAACAACCCAACATATCTCATTGAAAGGCGGACGACCCAATTTGAATTTGTGGAGTCACCTTGACACCATTTTGAATTGAGTGGAGTCAATTTGACGCCAATTTAAATATCACATGTCACTTTGAACGGGGTGACTCCCCAACTTCTCATAACCATATGCACTAAACTCATTAGTAGCAAATACAATATGTCACAACAAAGGACGTGACAATCCAACATAATGTCACCAATATAGAAGTGATGATCCAATAAAATATTTCACAAGTATGAGAGTGACGATCCAACAAAATATAACATGTCATTTTGAACGGGATGACAACCCAATTATTTTTTAAAAAATGCATCAATTTGACAAGGTAACAACTCAACATGTCAGTTTGACAAGTTGACAACAACTTTAACAAGGAAATGCACTTGGCAGGTATTTAGAAAGGTGGGTGCTCGTCCCAATTTTATTTTGAATAATGAAGCATGTGAAGAGAGAATCAAGTCTTAACTGTAGTTGGTACCACCATTTAGCATTGTATGAAAATTTTCTCATTTGCTTCGCACCTAACTGAGTTTGACTTCGAGGTAATTCTTGTAGTTTCAAGTGGTACCTCAAACATACCTAAGTATCAACAAGATTTGTTCGTCTTGCTTCAAACAAAGATTTTGAACTATACCTATCTTCATGTTTCAAGTGTCCTTACTGCAAAGAAAGTCTTCATTTGCACATATCCAAAGTATTTGATTTGAGGATATTTTCAAAGAACACTCACACTCAAAAAAATATTCAATGCATGCAATTGTGATGCCATATGCTTGGCCTTCATGTAAATCTCCATTAATGGGAGAACATTTGAAATGAGATCATGTAGGGCTTGTAATCGGCTTGTAATGTAGGCTTAGGGATGGGTAGAATATTCATTTGGGATGAAAGTGACTTAATTCCTTCTTGAGCGTTGCACTGGCATTGTGCTTTTGTTGCGCTTCTAGCGCTTGAACTTTTTCGTTGTCCCTTTCTTTTGTTTTGACTTCCCTTGAATCTTTGCTTATCGTAGTCTTCTCTTCTTTTTCCTAACGTTTTCTTTTTTCTTTAACTTCTCCATTATTGTTGGAGTGTTTTTCTTTGTCGTTTTTCCTTGTCTTGACCTTGTGTAGAGTTTTTGACTCCTTTCTTTTCTTTTGAAGTCATTTTGTATCCTTGATTTTCAGGGATGCAATATCTTTTGTTTTTGACAGCTTCAAACTTGAATCTTCTTATGTAATTTGCACATCTTCAGTGCACTCAAGGAGGTCGGGCCAAGAGAGGGATAGTGCATGTAAGCACTCAGAAGGGTATTGGCTAAGATGTGGTTGTTCAAAGAAGAGGCTTCAGGCTCAAAAGGGGACACTAGGGATTAATGTCATTTGGTAGGCTTGAAAGGCACAAATGGATCAAAAAAAGCCTACGGTCATTTCTCAAATCAAATGTTACTCAGAATTTTACCTCAACAAACATTTAGGCCAAGTTCTGGACCAACACTGCGATGCAATTGAATCTAATCAAAAAGCTCACCACACAATGCCCATGAAATAATGAGGTTGGGTTTATTTTTATCTTAAATGCATGCAAGAGAATATTCTCAAGCGTCACAAAGATACGACTAAGAGGTACCAAAAGAATCTATGGTTTACTTAAAGTCAACATTTTCAATCAATTATTTTGCACATTTTTAACTGTTTTGGCACCAACCAAGTCAAAGATGTGATTCTTAAAAGTAAATTTTTTATTTTTTTTTAAATAAGGGATACCGAACCCGAATAGGGCTGCCTACGTATCTCACCTCGAGGAATCAGAATCAGGTGTGCGTAGTTCGTGCAGATATAACATAAAATGTATCATTTTTGAAAGAATGTCAGATATATGCACAAACAATAATGCAATGAAAAATGGATGAGAAAAGGATAGTCATGAAAAAATAATAAAATGGAGGAGTGTCACAACTCAATCAAAAGCTCTCCTGATTTATCTGTTTGACGCTTCATGGAGTTCAACATAAGATGTTGCTCTCTTTGTTGTTCTGGTAGAATTTTTTAGGATCTTCCTCAAAAATTCTGCCCCAGTTTCAACTTCAACAACTCTGTGTATTCAATCTTGTTGCAAATACTATCTTCTATAGAATTTTTGAGACCTTCTAAAAAATTATGCCCCAATTTCCATTGCAAATGATTAGAAAGCTTACGGGTAATATGATCAAGCTTGTAAGGCGCCTACGTATCACATTGAGCCAGAAATCAGGTCAAACGTAGTTGCAACTTTTGAAATAAATAAATCATATTTACAACAAAACATGTACATAAAAATCAAACAAGTATGGACAAAACAAATTAGATAGTATTAGTACATAAACAATGCATAACGCGTCCTAGAATATATGTGACCTTTTAAGCTAAAGATAAGCCTAACGATTGAAGAATGTGTTTGTCATTTGTGAAATGCTCCATTGTCCCAAAAAATATATTTATACAAATCTATGAATAAATTAAATGGGAATACAAAATGTGGGAGGGATGTACAAATAATATCAGTCCTACGTAGGGGTATAACCTAAACTAATCCACCCTAGAGGTCCTCCAATCTTGAATTTCTTGATGTTTCCGAATGCCTTCGGATGAAGATCTTCTTTTGATTACAAAAAAAATTATCTATAAAAGTAATAAACTTCCGACCCCGAGGGACAATGGTTCGTACAACTCGACATACACATTTTTCAAGTCCAAACAAATAGTTGGATGATTGTCCTTTAGGTCGTAGGCCTATTTGAACACAAGGTGGTCTCATTAATGGATTCAGCACCGCTTGAGTATCGAGTCAACTTAGGTCAATGCTTAATTGAAGAATTTGGCTTCGCTCTACGCTTGGTAGACTAGAGTTGGTTTATTAAAAATGATCGGGAACCCGAGCGGACAATCGCGGGCTAAAACAACAAGTGACCGTTAACCGACCGCGAGTCAACTACTTCACCTATCTATTTTGAGAAAGTTTGTTTTTAGTGAAGGACAACTGCAAATACTTGCATAATCCCCCTTTTTTCCTAATGCAAACTAATAATTTGCCAAGGAAGCGGAAGATGCCATGAAAATGCAATACTAACAATAATATAAATAAACAAATAATGAATGAATAATTAAGTAAAGTAAAGAATTTACAATTTACAAATAACCAACAAAATATATAAGGTGCAGATAAAGAATTATTTAAACAATGAGGAAAAATTATAAAAAAGTAAAAACTCCTCAATTGAAAAAATAAATCCATAATGGTTAAAACTTTTTAATCCCCAGTGGAGTCGTCATTCTGTTTTATCTGATAGGACACAATTTCGGAACTTAAAAAATAATAATTAAAAATTTTAAAAAATAATTTAGAGAAAGAGAGTCGCCACCTAATTTTAGGAAAAATCAGGAAACCTTTTTATTAAAGAATAAAGTTTTAGTCTATGAAACCAGTTAAATTCTAGATAAGGGTTCAAGTTATTTGTAAGGGAAGAGGTTAGGCATCTTTCAGAATCCACAACGGTAGTTCCCGACTGAATTTATTTTTTTCAATTGAGGAGATAAAAGAAATGTTCTGATTCTTCAGAATTAGAGAAAATGACTCTCCAAAACTCAAAGAATCTAAAGAAAAAAACTTTTACGAGATGACCTAATGTTTGCCTATCGTTAGTAAAAAATGAATAAATACAATAAAGAATTTAAATATTTTTGAATTTTAATTTGAGTATCTTCTTCGGAAAGCAACTCCGAGTACCTGTAAACACACTTAGTAAAAGCGTTAGTAATGAACGAATATTAATCAAAAAGAATTAAATAAATTATAACTAAAGATAAACCCGTCTTATATATATTGGAGGCCTTGAAAATCGACGAAAATTTCTTCATCGACCAATTAAATTGATATTCGATATAAAATAATCAAAATCAAAATAACATCGTCTTTTATCATGGAGAGGGCTCAAAAATCTGACAGAGAGATTCTTTCATTGGCCATTTATGTATAGTATCTATTAAACAAAATGTCAAAAAAGTGAAATTAGCAAAATTATGCTATGCAAATTCGAAGGCAGTAATAAACAATTAAACAACAAAAGTAAAATAATGCAAATTATTTGGGAATCAAAAATAGAATTGGCAGAACTACATAATAAAAACAAAATGATAGTAGTGGCTGGCACAATTGACTTATCTCCAAGCATAAATATAACTAATGTTAAAAAAAACTATGTAAATGAAAAGGTCCAAAAACACCTTAAAAAAATAATGAATCAGAATTAAGAGACAAAACAAATTTGTAAAGAAAAAGTCAACTAAAAAGTGCAACATAATAGCAAACCCACAATAACCAGTGAGAAATAAAATCAAAACAAACCCAAAATCAATCCAAGATAAAACAAATCATTACTGGGGAACAAGAATCAAATTGACCGCACAACTATGGTATTCTACCGACACAATATTGGAGAAAACATGTGTAGGATCAAATTTTAAACACAATAATGTAAAGAGAAACAGAGGGGGAGAAATTTGTGTTACCGCTGGGGTTTCGATGGAATTTGACATTGATGGAGCTGTTGATTTGCTCCGGTCAGATCTGGGTCGTGGAACTCGTTAGAGTTTTCACCCGTTTCGACCAGATTTGGCCCTTTCCCGACGTTACAATGAAGAAGAGTGACGAGGTGATCACCGAAGAGCTTCGAGTCACGGCTGGTTGCGTGGCGGTAGTGTGAGAACAGTGGGTTTTTGGTTGTTTTGGTGACGGGGAGAATGAAGGAGGTGGAGGGTCTTTGTTTGGTGGGGTTTCACCAGAAAAATAGAGAAAAGGGGAGACGTTGGGGTCTGTTTGGTTGGCTTTCAATGAAGCTTAGAGGAGTTGTGGTGGTGGGTCGGAGTTCATTGTGTTGTTCGTCGGAGGACTCCGACGAGATCTGCAGTGACGAAGAAGAAGAAGAAGATGTAGGGGTGGTTTTGTTGTTGGGCAGTGGAGGTTTGGAGCTCCGGTGGAGCTATTGTGGGTTTGGAGAACCATGATGATCGGAGCTCCGGTGGGTGGTGGTGGTCGGAAAATGAGATTGCTATTTTAGGACTTTTAATAGAGAGAAAGCTCTTTCCTTTTGGGATTTCTTGCTAATTTTGGAAATTTCCACCACCAAAGAATGTGTTGTGTGTATGAGATATTTTATAGAAAATTTTAAAATCCTAAATCATCTAGGTGGAAAAATAAAATCATGAGCTATCAAAATCGTGTGCTCAAAATCATAGTTTATCTAAAATCATGTGTTATTTATTTATCTGTGTAAAGAATATCTTCTTCGACTTATGTATTAACAGACTGTGTTAATAACAATAAAAAATATATTTAATAACATTTAAAAGATGTGATTTGAACAAAGACAACTGATGATTTGACAAAAATGAAACAATATTCGTTTATATATAAATAATTATGATAAAAATTAATGATAATTAAAATTAACTAAAATAGATAAAAAATAGATAAAAATCTCAATATTTTCAAAAATGAGAATAATTATCAACAAATTGTGTTAACATTATAAAAAATGTTAGAAAATTCTATTCAGTGAAATTTAACAAATAAAAGGTTAAAAAATATTAATTTGAAAAATATCATGCCAAAATTGGGTGTCAACACATAGTAATCATCGTACTAAGTTAGGGGAGCGAAATCCTTACCTTTAGGATGAAATTTGGTTGAAAACTAACTTGGAATCACCAAAATTGCCTCTGCCTTTCCCAAAATTTTCTTGAGAATTCCTAAACATTTTTAGGGAAGTTTCTACATTTACATCAACTTTTTCTACTATAGCGGTCCATACACCACTATAGCGGCACCGTCGTAGAGAAATCGACTGCTATGACAGTGCTGACCAGCGTTGACTTCTGCTATAGCGGTAGACACTATAGCACGGTGTCAACCTCTATAGCAATTGATACGGGATAGAACCTCGGAAAATTCCCCAAAAGAGCCTATTTTACAACATACTTCAAATCCTGACATTCCCAAATAACCCATTCACGTTAACTTTGATATCAGGAGTTCTATTCACCTGAATTCACTTTCGAAAAGTCCCCCGAATTTCTTAAGGTCTTGGCTAATAGAAAAACTATCTTCACCTAAAATATTCTACCCAATTCTCACTCGGATTACCCTAGACCATACCTCGGTCAGAATTCGTCAGAGGCTAGCTTATCCCAAAATTTCCAATACCCAAACCTGAAAGTTTTCTAGCCTGAAACTTTGCACGAATGATTTATGTAATGATGGAACAAGTCATTACAACAGATACTAATTTATCAAATGACCAAACCCAAAAAAGACGATTTAAAAAGAGAGAAAGTGTAGTACCTGAATCCTCAAACAAGTGAGGGTACTTGTCCCGCATGTCCTTCTCAGTTTCCCAAGTGGCTTCTTCAACTGGACGATGCATCCATTGGACTTTCATAGATTTGATTTCCATTGTCCTCAATTTCTGAACATCCCGATCAAGGATCACACTGTCTCATCTTTGTACTGAAGATCCTTGTCTAGCAGAATAGAATCCCACTTGATAATATATTCCCCATCCCCATGTTATTGCTTTATCATGGATATTGGAAGACTGGATGGACTCTGGATAAATTGGTGGCAGTGCTAACTTGTATGCCATCGGTCCTACCATCTCTAGGACCTCGAATGGATCGATGTACCAAGGGATGAGCTTGCCCTTCTTGTCAAATCGCATCACCTCTTTCATTGGTGACACTTTCAGCAACACATGGTCACCAACTTAAAAAGCCATATCCCTTACCTTGCGGTCTACATATTCTGTCTGCTTTGGGCTGCTAGCAACTTGGTCTGAATTTCCCTCACTTTTTCCTGAGCTTCCCTCACCAAGTCCACGCCCAAAGATTTCACATCGCCTGCCTCAAACCACCCTATGGGTGATCTACATCCTCTCCCATAAAGTGCCTCGAATGGTGCCATGTCTATACTGGAGTAATAGTTGTTGTTATATAAGAACTCACACAATGGTAGAAACTGGTCCCAATGACTCCCCAAAATCGATTACACATGCTCTTAGACTGACCGTTTGTCTGAGGATGGAACATTGTGCTGAAAGTGAGTTGGGTGCCCAACTCTTCGTGCAATTTGCCCAAGAACTTGGAAGTAAACTGCGTACCTCTGTCTGAAATAATGAATAGTCACACCCCAATTCAAATGATTATACATATTTTTAATTGTATTTAATGAAATTAAGACATTTAAATTGTGACGGAAGGAATATTATTATTTCTGGAACCAACTTTTTCCTGCTGAAGTTGCGATTATGTGTTTGTAAGACTGGGACTTAGAAACGGTAGGGATGTGTAAGTGAGACAACTTTAACATAGATCTTGGCCAACTGTTGTGAGTTATAATCCACCCTGACCGAAATAAAATGAGCGGACTTGGTTAGCTTGTCTACGATGACCCAAATGGAGTCATACTTCCCCATGGTCTTAGGAAGACCCACCACAAAATCCATGGCTATCCTTTCCCACTTCTACTCGGGAATGGGCATTCTATGAAGTAATCTTGCAGGTCTTTGGGGTTCATACTTAACTTGCTGGCAATTTTGACACTTAGCCACATAGTCAGCTATGTTATTCTTCATCCCAGGCCACCAATAAAGTCACTTCAAGTCCCGATATATTTTGGTTACGCTCGAATGAATGGAATATCGCAAACCATGAGCCTCTACCAACACATTCTGAATCAAATAATCAACCCGAGGAACACAAATCCTCCCTCTGAAACTTAGTACCCCACCAGCGTCCAATGTGGCATCCCTGGACTCTCCGAATACCACCTTTCCCTGAAATTTGTTCAACTATGCATCCTGAAACTATTTGGATTTTATTTCCTCTTTAAACGTGGGTTTAACCTCAATACTAGCCAACACCCTACCCTGTTCTGAGATGCCCAACTGCATAAACTTAGATTCTAGAGCCTGAATCTCCCTAGCCAATTGGCATTTGGACACCCCCAAGCAAGCCAAACTGCCCATGCTAACCGTTTTTCGGCTCAATGCATCTACCACCATATTAGCCTTCTGTCTCAGGTTCAAATCGTTCTGAGTACACATATGTTGTTGGCTGCGATGGTCTGTGAACACTTCACACTTGACACCATAAAGGTAGTGTCTCCAAATCCTTAGTGCAAAGACTATCACTGCCAACTCCAAGTCGTGGGTTGGGTAATTCTTCTCATAGGGCTTCAACTGCCTTGAAGCATAAGCTATAACATTCATGTCCTACATCAACATAGCACCCAAACCAGAATGTGAAGCATCACAAAACACAATAAAATCTTTACCTTCAACCGGCAATGATAGAATGGGAGTTGTATTCAGGAGTGCCTTGAGCTTTTGGAAGCTCTCCTCACCCTTGTTGGACCACACAAAATGTACCTCTTTTTGAGTCAACCTTGTCAAGTGAGTAGCATGGACGCAAAGTCCTTGACAAATCTGCGATAGTAGCCTTCAAGCACCACAAATATCCTAACCTCAGTTACTGTATTGGGCCAGACCCAACTCTTAACTGCCTCAATCTTTTGGGGATCCACCATCACCCCCTTTTTCGAAACCACATGCCCTAAGAAGGCAACTGAAGACAACCAAAACTCACACTTTGAAAACTTGATCTTCAGAACATTGCGAAGATGCTCTGTATGCTCCTCTTTACTCTTGGAGTAAATCAGAATGTCAGCAATAAAAACAATGACGAACGAATCCATAAATAACTTGAAAACACCATTTATCAGACTCATGAAAGCTGCAGGTGTATTGGTCAACCCAAATGACATTATCAGGAACTCATAATTCCCATACCGAGTCCTGAATGTCATCTTAGGTATATTCTCAAGTCTGATCTTTATTTTATGGTACCCTGACCTCAAGTGAATTTTCAAAAATACGGACGCACCCTGCAACTGATCAAAGAGGTCATCTATGTGGGGTAAAGGATACTTGTTCTGGATGGTGACCTTATTCAGTTGCATGTAGTCTATACACATCCTCATACTACCATCCTTCTTCTTCACAAACAAAACAGGAGCACCCCAAGGTGTAGTACTGGGATGAATAAATCCCTTATCTAAGAGTTCCTGAAGCTGAGTCTTAAGTTCTCTAAACTTTGTCGGAGCCATACGGTAAGGATGAATAGAGATTGGGCGAGTGCTCGATTCCAAATCTATACAGAAATCAATGTCTCTATCCAAAGGCATGCTAGGCAAATCCGCCAGAAACACCTCTTGAAACTCAAAAACCACTGGTACTGACTCAATCGAAGGGGGTTCCACACTAACATCCCGCAAATGTGCTAAGAAGACCAAACAACCTTTTCCCACTAACTTCCTAACCCGAACAAAGGATATAATCTTCACCGGCTTAGACCTATACACACCTTTCCATTCTAGTCTATCCTTACCCGGGATCTCTAGAGTCACGGTCTTAGCATTATAATTTAAATACAGCATGATATGGAGACATCCAGATCATGCCCAAAATAACATCAAAATGTAGCATGTCTAGAATAACCAAATCTACCCAAGTCTAAAAACCCATAAAAACCACAGGACAAGTACGATATAAATTGGGTTACTACCACAGACTCCCCAACTGAGGTAGAAACATGAATAGGGGAATCCGGAACATCACAAATCAAATCCAGACCCAAAGAAAATTTAACAGAAACATACGAATAAGTAAAACCTGGGTCAAATAACACAGAAGCCATTCAGTCACAGACTAGAATTGTACCTATGATCACAACATCTGACACATCTGCCTCAGACTTCCCCAAAAATGCATAACAATAAGCCCGGTCACTAATCTGAGCAACCTCTTTGGCTGGCTGCGCTACTCCCCTGCCCACGCCACTATTTCCTCTATTTTTCTGACCTCCTTGAAAGTTACCTCGCCCACCCTGTGGATGACCCCTGCCATAGCCACCTCCACTTGCCAGAACCACAGCCTTGGTCTGCTGCTGAGTGTGATTTCCTGCCTGCCTGTGAGGGCACTCCCTCTTGAAGTGAACCAGATCACCATAATGAAAACATCCACAGTCAAGAGAAGGACTGATAGTGGAAGTATAAGAAGCCCCCTGGCCTCTAGGAGCTTAAATATGTTGACTAGATCCCGGACGACCACCTGCAGAAGCTGGCAAGGCTGACTAAATAGGACGAGCAAAATACACTTACGACCACCTTTAGGGACTTCTTGGCTAACACCTTAGCCTGCCCAACCTGACTGAACCCCTCCAGTTTCTTTACATAATCAGTCACCTCATTGAAACTTTTTCCTGCTGAGGTCATATACACAGACAACACTTGTAACTAAGTATTCAGACCCTTCACATAAAAGTGAATCCTCTCCTCCTCAGTACTCAGAAGCTGAGTAACATAACGTGACAAGGCATAAAATTTAGCCTCATAGGCTAAAACAGACATGTTACCCTACTCAAGAGCCAGAAACTCATCCTTCTTACGATCTCTTAAGGTGCGAGGCACATACTTCTCCAAGAATAGAGCATGAAACTTTGCCCAAGTCATTGGAGGCAAAGCTGATGGCCGACACTCTACATGAGCTCTCCACTACTGCTTGGCATCACCCTGAAGCTAAAAAGTGACAAACTCCACCCCATATTGTTGCATAATGCCCAGCTTATGCAGCCTCTCATAACAATCTAGAATGAACTCCAAAGCATCCTCTTTCTTTGTACCCTAAAACATCGGGGGTTTTAGTTTCAAGAATTTGGTCGGCATCTCATGTACATTCTCAGTCATAACAGGACCTAGTATCAGACATAAGAAGTCATCAGTACCTAACGCTGCATCCATCCTAGGAGCCGCCACAACTATTGGTTAGGTGCCCAAAACCTGATTTGTTGTACCCGTGGGGGTGGCTCCAGCACCTACAATCCCACTCAAAAAGCCCACACTTGCTAAAATGCCTCAGGCAATATAGAGGGAAGGCTTGCACCTCTAGCCAGTGCCGCATCCTCTTGCTCCGCGCCCTCCTCGAGAACAGTCTCAAGTTCCTCCTCAATAGGATCCTGGGGTAGGGGAGGGGTCGCCACCCTTATCCCTGGCGCTGCCTGAGCTCCACCCTTGGTGGGTGTTTCTCTTCCTCTACCTCTGCCCCTGCCCGTACCCCTTCCTCGCCCTCTGACTATGGGTTCTGCTATTTTTACCACCACCCTCGCTCCATTGCGCCTGTTGTTAACCATTTACGGATAAAAGAGTGAAAGAAGTTAGATACCAATTGGAATCAAGTTACAGCATGAAGGAAGAAAGAAGAGATAGTTTCCTAAAGTCCTATAGCCTCTCGAAGAAAAGTACAGACGTCTCCATACCATTCCGCAAGATTCTATTAGACTCATTTTGGTATGACGAGATCAATGAACCAAGGGCTCTGATACTATCTTTTTCATCACCTAACTCATCACGAGTGGCACCCACCCAAAATACCTAGATGAGAGAACCAATTGTCGACCCAACACTTAGTGAATCTAACTGCTCAAAATCAGTTGCATTGAAATAGACTAACATTCACAATTCCAAATACTAATAAAATAAACTCCTGTGGAATACTACCCCTAGAATCTGAAAGTCGCGGTACCAAAACATCAACCAATGTCTAAAGAACGGGGATGTAACCCCAAAATAAGAGTTTAAGTCCAAAACAGATGGACTAGAACTAAACTTGATGAAAACAAGGTAGCCCAAAAAAAGCAACTCACCCTTGAAATCTGGAATCGTCGGGACTATAACTGAGGTCGCGTAGCAGCCACCGGAAGATGTCCTATACTCATAAAAATAAAGCAAGTGCAGAATCAATACACAATCATAGTGTACTGGTAGGATCATCGGCCAGCTCCAATAAACAATAAACCAAACTGAGTAAAGTAGTACCAACATGTAATAACAATCAGCAATATAACTCTAGACTCTCAATCTCCCTTCTAATTTATCAACCACATGAGACAGGTTCAACAAACATTTAAATAATGAATGAATAACAATAGCACATTCCCTCTTCATTCTACCCGGACCAACCAAGGTCCCTAGACCCACACCTAAGTGTTTAACATGCGATTCCCAGACTACACAAGGACCAACCCCAAATTTAAGTACAACCACTTGGCCTCTCATAGACCAATATTCAACAATCACAGATTCAACAATCAACCCGATCCACACATGGAACTATCGATAAATGCAATTAATAATAGAAAAAAAACACATACCAGGCATGGTACCTGAGCCAACCGATAAGTATCCCATACCACGAGTGGTACCTGAGCCAACCGAATGTCACACATAATCTAACAAGTCAATATTTAATGAACAAAATACACTTGTAAACCAACAAGCAAACACCATGTTCAATTCACATAATTGTCACTCGAATAATTAGATAATCATAATTTCATTCCCTAAACATGCAAGGCTCATACATTACTAATCTAAAGTTACATGCACACACATTGAATTTGGAAAATAATAACCATCAACTACCTCGAATAGCTTGAAAACTCTACTGGGCCAGAGTATTCCTGTTTTACGAAGCTTTTGCTTGTTCTTGGTCTAAAAATAATTACAAACAACTACAATCAATCCAAATGGCCTAATAATACCCGGATTATACTCAAATCCTAATCCCCAGGCCAACCTATGATCATTCCACACATCGCAGGGCTTTGCCACTATTAATTCACCTAAAACTATAATTTTTACGGATACAACAAGTGAATTATGGTATTTTAAGCATGAATGAACAATAATAATCACAACCCAAGAATTATACACCCTAGAATCCCCTTTCTCCCCGGATTCTACATTTTTAGGTTAACCCAACCCTTCCCCCAAGCCCATAGTTAACGATTCTACTGCGTAGTAATCATAGTACTAAGTTAGGCGAGCGAAATCCTTACCTTTAAGATGAAATTTGGTGGAAAACTGACTTGGAATCACCAAAATCGCCTCTGCCTTTCCCCAAAATATTCTTGAAAATTGCAGAATGTTTTGGGGAAGTTTCAACATTTACGCCGACATTTTCTGCTATAGAGGTTCGTACACCACTATAGTAGCGTCATCGTAGCAGAATTGACCACTATGGCGGTGCTGACCGACGTTGACTTCTGCTATAGCGATAGTCGCTGTAGTGTAGTAGCAGTTGACATGGGACAGAACCTCAGAAAATCTCTTAAAAGTGCCTATTTTACAACACACTTTAAATCCTGACATTTCAAAACAACCCCTTCACGTCAACTTTGATATCGGGAGTTCTATTCACCCAAATTCACTTCCAAAAAGTCCCCTGGACTCCTTAAGGTCTTGGCTAACAGAAAAACTAGCTCGACCTAAAATATTCTACCCAATCCTCACCTAGATTGCCCTAGACCATACTTCGCTCAGAATTCTTCCGACGCTTGCCTAGCCCAAAATTTCTAACTCTCAAACCCAAAAGTTTTCTAACTCAAAACTTTGCACAAATGGTTTACCCGTAACGACGAAACAAGTCGTTACAAGGACAAGAACCAACAAGAAGATACATGGCAGCCTAAAGTTATAGTGCTCACTCTTGGATCAGAATCAGATGTACCTTCTAGAGATGAGGTCGCGTCTGAGTCTCTGGAACACTGTCTACATTCAACAAATAAAGAGTACAGGGTAGTATCAGTATAAACTACTATGTATTGGTAGGCATCATAGGTCGACTCAATTTAGAACAAGTATAAAAATAAATCAAACAACAAGTGAAATGGAACTTCAACACTTAGCAAGTCTTTTAGTCAACAAATAATCACTCCAAGTCAAGACAAACAAGGTCTATAACATATCATATGAATCACCTGATATCATCACATAAATCAAGGACTCACAATCTCAATAGTCATATCTCACGTGGATATGTTTAAAACTTCACTCCCACGGATGTAACTCAGTAACCTTTGTTTCATATCACAATATAGTTCTAACTCACCATATCAAACAAAAATGTAAATATGTACACACATGCTAAGGGGCTTATTTCTGTTCAACAAGTCATGATCTGCAGGGAATGTACCAGGGTCCATGTATTGTATCAGTGTGGTACCTGATCCATAATAATGATATCAATATATGTATTCGTACTAGTGTGGAGCCTATTCCATAACAATAAAGTCAATATCAATATTTGTACTAACGTGGTACCTGACCCTTCAGTCCAAATCAACCTATGGTTCCCTATCTCTCAGGATATAACACAGTGTACCAAAATTACACGTACACTTTACTATCATAATAACTTTCATCAGTTTTGATATGCATTTGCTTATTCATTCAAGCATTAGCAGGATAACAATCATCAACCCAAGTATGTCTGAAGATCAATCAACAAGTTATTCAATTCAAAACATACAAGTACTAAACCAAGTCTCAACTCCATAAACCATAACTTACCTCAATCGAAGACCCAAATCCAAGCTAGGTCGCAAGTGCTTTGCTTTTTCTCAAAGCTTCGGATTGTTCGCGGTCTAAAACATTAAATGTAGAGTAATTAATTATTTACTCTTTAATTCTAAGCCTTGGGGATTCTACTAGTTTTACCTTTTTTCATAGACTAAAACCTTGGCTAAGGGTTTTTCAACCATTATCTTGCCTTTAATTCTCATAAATAACGTTCAGAGCAATTATTCTATGCTAGGAAGTATTAATTAACAACCTAAGAACAATTCTAGGTGAATTTACATCTAGCCATAGACTCTTTCTCCACTTTTCATGAATTCAACGCTCTAACTCAAGAATTTCACCATTAATCCTCTTTCTTATGATTCTACAATTGAAAGGGATTACTAGATGATAAAAGGAATGAATTACTCACCTTAAATAGAGCAAAATAACTAGTGCAGTAGGAAAATTGCCACACAGCAGTTCTAGAATTAGACCTTTGAGTTTTGGAAAAAAAAATCTGAAAATCGAACTTAATAGGCAATCTACCTCCCGTCTCTCAGTGCGGCGGTCACTTTATCACTATACCAGAACCGTCGATGTGAGACTTGGCTTACTATGGTGAGCTCTGATAAATTTTTCCAGGCTCACTGTGGTGGGACTCTGACTGCTACGGCGATCTCGCTACAGCGAGATTTCATCCGTTGCAATGGTCACAAAAATAGAAACTTGGAAACTTGGCCAAAACTCCCCATTTCACAAGACAAACCTTGATTCTAGACATTAGGATTGATCCCAATGAGGTAACCACCACAATTGGAGTTCTATCAACCCGATTATCATCTCAAAACTTTCTACAGGATCCTACACTACTTGACTATCCATTAATGAATACTACAACACAAAGCACGAATCACCACTTAAGCACACAATACCATATTTTCATCAAAACTCATCCTAGCTTGAGATTTTATCAACTCTCATCTTAGGGAAAACTCTAACCGGGTACTATACCGCTAACAACACTATAACAACAGAATGGGTTGTTACACTAAATTGTGGTTCTAAAATTGTCACGCCTCGAGACTACCCCCTGGACGTAACACTGGACCTGAGACCACAAGTGATCCCAAGCTAACTCTTAGCCTTAACATGACTTAAACATAACATGGACATTTATAGCATAAGCTGAAGTAGTGAGCAACTTAAATCATCATAAATATAACGGTCTAAGAATATCAAAATTTGAATACCAACACATCACCAACTGTCTAACTATATTTGAAAAGCCTCTAACTTGATGGGATAAGATCCCCAGCTAACTCTAAGTACCTAGATAAAATCATGAAACTAAACCAAGCTCATAACTAAGACCTCGGATGATGAGGACTCACCATTGTGACTGGAAATCCTATTGGTATCTAGCCACGAGTCTGAAAGTGAGCGCCTGAATCTATACCATGATAAGATGCATCAAAAAAAGGTACGCAATCAGTACTATAGAATGTTATGAGTATGTGAGGTATGCATGAATCATGGTAAAACATAATTGAAAACATATTTGAAGGCTAAAATCATGTGGTAGTAGTAAAACTGTAATGCAATGACTCAAGTAATATCATAAGCTAAAAGCATATTCGTAAGCATAAGCCATAAGTAGTAAATCTGAACTTTGAAAACTAAGAGTCAAATACATTCATATACTTAAAACCATTTCTGTGGGAGTTTCTCGTAACTGACATAAACCATGTGAGCACCATGGAGTCTAGTGTTATACACCCACACTAAAAAAAGTTATCTTAATCGGCCAAAATTAGAACCATATACATAAGGATCCTGAAGTGCACCAAAAAGGAAACCTACGGTGGCAACGTAGTTCTAGACTTGGGTTATCTAGAATCCTCGTCAACTTAGTGTTAAATACTACTCTTAAAATATACATATAGCTCATATATATCATGTGACATATCTAGATGTCAAAATTGTTCGTAAAGCATGTGGACATATCTAGATGTCATGCTACTCATATAAACATAAGTCTTGAAAGTACAACATAAAACTAGTTCAAACATACTTTTTACTAAAATTCATAACTTGAGGAACTAGGCATGCTAATTTCATAAGTACTTGAGGTCATGTTATCTAAATATGCCAATTTAGCTTGAAAACATGCAATAAGGTGAAATCATGCTAAAATCATTCTCAATTCATGAGCTTTTAGAAATCCTTGTAGAAACTCATATAAAATCTTGCATAAAGGATAAGAGAGCATACTGCAATAGAAGTAAATCAATTTCATAGGAAAGTTCATAATTGGGTAAGAACCCTAGTTTCTCAATTTCATTAAACTCAAAGTAAAATCATAGGTTTTGAGCATAAGAGTAGAAGAAGACCCTTATTGAATACTCACATACCTATTTGTAAAAGATTCTTGAACTAGAACTAAAGTTTGAAGCTTTAGAGAAGAACCCTAGACCTGACGTGGAGAGAAGATCGCTCTTTTCTTTTTCTTTTCTGAAGTTGATCGACACAATGAGGAGAAGAAAGGCTAAGTATGGATAAAACCCCTCCAAATAGGCCTAAAATAACTTAATATAGGAGTTAAAACAGTGAAAAATTACTAAAATACATCTGGGAGAGAGTCTAAAAAGTTACAAGATTTTCTGACGCAGGGGTTCGTGGACACGAACCACGGCCAATGGAATGAACCACAGTCCGTGAATGGAGGTCGTGGTTCTCAGACCACTTTTTTAGGATGCTAGACTGAGTTTCACGAGTGGGTTCTATGGCAAGTGGATCATTTCACGACCTGTGGAACCCTCATTGTCACGACCTAATTTCTCAGGTCATGATGGCACCTACAATCCCCAATAGGCAAACCCATTCCCGTAGCCCAGAATGGTTAGTAATGTGCTACCACCTAACCAATACGCACAATATAAGCAGAAATAAGCAGAAGCAGATATAAAGTAAAGACAACGCAGAAGCAATATCCTAAAATATAAATATAAATATAAACGAGGAAACTACACCAACTCCAAGACTTGGTATCGGTAGTATAGGAGCTTCTAATAAAATACAAGTGCTAGAAGTAACAAAATAGAATATACAACTGTCTCCGAATAAATAAAGAGTAACAGTGCCAAAAGATGAGATATGGTCAAACCCTGGTCAGCAGGTGCTCACCCTAGTCTAGAATATCTAAAAGTTGCACGAGTCTCCATACAATCAATGGTGAAAGCTCACACTAGTTTTGCATCAGAAAGATGCAGAAGTGTAGTATGAGCACCAATTGCTAAGCAATGGGTACCGAGTAGGCATCATCGACCGACTGAGCACATATAAGATATAAAATAGTAATAAGCTGATAGCAAAGAAGCAGTCACAGAAGCAATAGAGGAAGCACATGGAAACTAGCACGGATAGAAGTCAACAAGAATTACAAACAAGCTATGCTAGCCACAAAAGATATATATAACACAGAACACAGGTGAAGGAAAGAAAAATGCACCTGGAGTCCTTGCAACAACAATATATATGAGAGAAAGTTGAGAAAATAGTGGTATACTGGTAACCTCAAGTAGAAAAGGGAAGGAAGGAAAGCATGGAAACATAATCAAGCTAGAAACAAGATAACTAACGGAAACATGCTTAAACACGAATTCAGAATCAGAGAATCAGATAGCAATCTCACATTTTTTACAACCCTAGGGTGGAATAACTAAGCCACGAACCAAAACCACTAATCAGTACCAAAAAAGGGGGTAGGATCCGCTACCCATATATGCTCAGACGGCCACATAAATAGTGCCTCAACAATCTAGGAACCACTAGTCCAACAATAACCAAAAGTCCAATAACTGGGGCCTCAACAGGCTAAAAACCACTAAACCACCAAGAATCAAAGGCCATAAATAGCTCTATAATACGACAGGAAAAATGTAATCTACCTATAGTCCCAACAGCCGCCCATACAATCGAGGAACACAATCAAGTGAAAACAAATCCTCCGACATCACATACTACAGGAGCGTACACTGAGCATACAGCAAACAAGGGTGTAATCCGAATGAAATATGCTTGATGATGATGATGTGATGGAACCAGTGTGATACTAACCTGTATGTTACCCTCTCTTGTACCTAAAAGGCCCAATAGAGGCAGGATCTATAGAAGGGATTCCCTGATACCTCTACTCCACCATAACCCCTCCTCCGACACCCTCGGCCATAACTCTTGGTCCAGGAACGGCAAGGTCCATAGAGGTCTACTCGTAGACCACATACTAAAACTGTGAAATCTCAAAGTATCGCTCAACAATCAGTATCTTGTAGTACGTGCCTAGAATCAAACCAGGTCTAAAATAGTAGTAGTAATCTCAAAACCTATTAAAGGGTGCCTTAAGCGTATCGGGGTCTAAATCAGTAATCAAGCCTCAAAATCCCTAAACAAGGTATCCGGCACGTATCCGGGTCTAAATTCATAGAAAATCATATCTAGCGCTACGGCACAGCCGAGACTAGTATCAATATGAAAACAAACGGTGAAATCATCAAAATATCCTCTTTACTCCAAGAGGTTTTATAAAATTAGTTCCAAGTTCCCTTTATATAATTATTTTACCAAAAATGGGCCCTCGAGGTCATGAAAAGTTTAGAAAGCTATATATAGTAGGCCCAAAGCCAAATTAGTAGTAAAACATGCAGAAAATCCTTTGCATGGATGATATGCTCACAAACAATAGGTATCCCAATGGCTCACAAATATTCCTATCGGTCCTACACAGGCACAAGCAGCTCTACATCACAGATATCCAGCCTAAAGCAACATCTATATGTTTGGGACTCGCAGACATTCCCAAATATCCTACCATTTATGGTCCAGAGGCATAAATAAAGGTGACACGAGGCCACAAGGGTAATATTACAACACTACAATGAATACTACAAATAATGCATGAAATAAATGGACAAAAAAGGCGGACAAGGTCTAAGGGTACCAACCTAGAAAGCTAACCCAAGGATGATAATTAATGCAGTTATAGCCTATATACGCCGAGTGTAGGTAGTGAAAACCATAACCTACATATCGTATGATGACTAGCTGCGAGAAAGACGTCGTCCAAGCTCGAACTGCTTCGGAAAAGCCTAAATCGCGAACACACTATCAAAATAATATTCTACGCATCAAAATAAGACCAAAGATACCCATAATGCTAGAAATATGATCGAGTCAAAATTCAGGTTACCGACTAGCCAATAGGCCCCGCAACCCGAAGCCAAATACGAAAGAGTGCACGATGATCACCATGATCCAATGAGTGCATGCTTCGGAATTTGAGGATTTGGACCAGAAAATGGGGCTAAAACAGCCTACCAAAAAGGAAAAATTAAGGAGAGAAATAAAGAGCACAACCGAAAATTAAATGAGGAACTTACCAAATTAGAAGCTAACAAACGCTCACGAACAAGAAATATATGAGCCTTCAATCTTTAGGATGAACAGGTGAAAAAAAATAGAGTTTTGGAGTCAAGTTTGATGGTGGAACAAGTTGGGAGATTTAACAAAATGAAGAAGGAGTTGATTTAATATACTGCCAGTAATTTCTGCAAATGCGGTGGTAGCTGCAAATGCGGCAAAATGACCGCAAATGCGGTGTTTCTGCAAATGGGACAATATCTTCGCAAATGCGTCCAAATGATCGCAAAGGCGGTCACACCAGACTCAGCAAAACCAGTTAAGCTCAAATGCTCAGATAGAATCTCAGAATTCATCCAGGGTCCCACGGACACAAACAAACAGAGTTATTCGACTAAAAATGGTATTTCGGATCCAATGGAATTGACAAAATCCTATCGAAGGTTGATTTAATGAAAAGTGAGCCCCGTGCCCAAAATCAACCTTTAGCCCAACTATTCCAAAATGGAACCTAAGAGCCAAAATCAAGTCCAGAAGCCTCGAGACCCGAACTAATGGTCCATCTAGCCTAAACTCGACATACTGGAGCTAACAGCACTGGTAAAATTTCCATCTGAGGCCGTCTTCTCTAAATGTTGACCAAAAACAACCAAACAAGCCCAACTGGCCTAAAAACACAAAATAAGAGAGAATTCTAAGCTAAAAAGTTGTCGGATCCCGACCAAAGGTCCCACCAGACCAAAGTCCACGCTCTGGAGCTAATGGAACTGTCAAAATTTAATTCCGAGCATGATTACCATGAATCTTGACCAAAGTCAATGATTTCCAAAGTTAAGGCTCTAAAACAGGGAAACAGCTATAAAGACCAAACAGAAGGCCCGAGCACCAAACTACCGGTCCCAGCAAGTCATAAATGACTTGGGCCACTACAGAAAAGCTTTAACAGTACCAAGAAGGTGAAAAACACGTAAATGATCAGAAGGGTCATTACATTATCCACTACTAAAAAGGACTTTCATCCTCAAAAGTCAAGAAAGAAGGAAACAACAGAGACTCAAGAACTACGGATACAAGGGCCGCACCACTCTCTCGGATAACCCGGGTAGCCTCCCTGACCGGATGGTACCTAACAACATTAGACCAAGAAAAGCAACCAAGCCTTAACTTCACTCTAGCCAAGCTAGATTCCAACCTTTAACTCTAAAACTCCAAAGTTTTACCAACCAAACTGAACCTCAAGAATCTCAACCAAAAAGCACCGACACAATACCGAAACCAAGAAGAACCAAGGCAATCAACACCCAAAACTCGAATCCTTGACACTAAAACCAAGTTCACCCAGAAACTCACCAACCAAACCTCTAACTCATGAACTCATAGATTTGCAACTCTTTGTACTGACATGAACCCCTTGCACTATAATCATAAAGCTTTACACAAGTCGAACACTCGAGCCACCCTTGAAACATTAACTGAACCATCGGAGATCCATAGTTCTCGCTACACCACTTCGAATGAAGTCATTTTTATACTCAAACTCTATCCAAGCTAAGTTATAGCTTACTATCCTTTGACATCCAAAATACCAACCTATAGCATATCTTCAAAAACTGGAGTAACCTGTCCAAATGACCATCAACCAAAGAACGGATGCTTTTGCTAAGATTAATCACAATACCTAAACCCATCTGAACCAGCCATCGGAGCTCAACTAAAACTCACATATCAGGGTTGGAAAAGATATGTATGAACACCATGTGTCAAAAGAGAATCTCCCATCTGTCGAACCGAACCAACCTCGATGAACCATGCCAAGTCTGAATCGACTGAAAGTGAATGAACCAGGGAAACCTACCCAAGAAGACCCAAACCAAAACCCAAACTTTCTAAGGAGTGTGGTAAGCTTACCACGAAGTCCGTAGCCAACAACTAAGCTCCAAGCTCTAGAAGTACCGTTGTTGCTCCACATACTCGAATACCAGTCGGATTTAGGATCACCTTACTAGTATAACTTTAGGAAGAAGTCCACCATGTCGTGAGTATCAAGTCAAAACACCCTGTAGGCAAAGGAAAAGATGTCGGAAGCCCAAGGTTGCCATCTAGCTAATGAAAAATTGCATAAACCTTTAACTCACCCCTTTGGATTAAGACCACTCGGTCTACCATACCAGTACACAAACTGCCAACTCTGGAAGCATTTTAACATACCACAACTCTTGGCCTACACTGGCCGAGTCTGAGCAATGTTAGAATCCCATATAATAGACAACCTTTCGAAGAACCACCCAAGTCAAGACTCTAACTCTCGAAACACCAAAGTGACCTTCGATCTCAAAGCACCATTAGAATCCAGAACAGCCTCGCTAGTCTCAAACCACACAACCTGACCATATATACCATACACCCATTGATCCTCAAACCGAAGTCGCTGAATCTGTCCAACTAAGGTAAAATGGACCTCGCACTAACAAGAATACTTCAAGGATCTGGTAAGTCAAGCCTAATCCAATGGTTAGTCAAGGATGGGATGTCCATGGCCAACGGCCACTCTAAAACTAATATGGAAAAGCTAAGCTATCCATAATCACTGCTTTCTGGTCCAAAGATGTTGCAACCCAAGAGATCCTTCCATGAACCATTCGACGCAACCTGCTAGCCTACGATTCTGAAATCCAACTCTAATTGCCAATCAATGCCTCTGTCAAATCCATGTATAGACCCATATGTTGTTGATAAACACTTAGGAACCAGAGCTAATTAGGCTCTGAAGATACAAGTTGCCCAATCTGTAAATGCTACTAAAACTTGGGTCCCCCAAAGAATATAACCAGGAAACCACAATTGATGCAACAAGCTCCCAAAGGTAGTACTGGAAATGGCCACTACCTCAAACCTTTATTAGAGGAAAATCTGACTTTGAACTTATCGAAGAAAATGCTACTACAATCTATATTTGGTCGATGCAAGTCACCCACACACAAGCCAAAGCAAACCCTCATTCGTCACCTTATTCAACTACTAGAACATATATACAAACAAGGAGTCATCTCAGTCAGTTGCTAGGAACTCATACACACCTACAAGGAGTCATCGCCCTCTTTTGCAAACCAAATGAGACCCTTTTCAAGGATACACTAAACTCCACAAATTCTTTCTCAGAAGACTCTGGAGTTGTTCCTTAGCTCCCACAACTCCACTGGCAACACTTGATAAGGCAGAAAAGGAATAGGTTGAATTCCCAACTCAACCAAAATACTATAGTCAACACTCAACCGCAATGCCATAGTCCAAACTCAACCACCAGAATACTACGATCACAACTCATCCTAACGGGAGCCGGGGAAACAATGAAAATAACTTAACCAGACTTTAAATAGAAGAAAACCACGGGAGCAACCCATTCACAAGCCAACTTCCAAAACCAACCAAGATAACAAGGATCAACTCTAACCCCTCAGGAAGAGCAAAACCATCTAGTACTCGCTTACATAACCGACAAAAATCTCCATAAGACAAAACGACAATCTTTGGCATATAACCACCAATATCACACCAAACTAACAGAGGGACTACTAGCAAACGCCAGAGAACGGCCTAGGCAACAACCACCCAAGACCGCTAGAAATCTAATAACTTAAAAACCAATTCTAGAACCACAGGGAAGAACCAGAAATGAGGCTAACACGACCTACCCACGAGTCACAACTCCTGATCGTCACCTCTCAAGGAAAACTCACCCTATCCACTACTAAAAAGAATCAATCTACCGAGAAATTACCCGCATAACCACTACAACTCAAGTAGTAAAACAACTAAATAAGGAAAATAGGTAGGCATATAAGCAAATACAAGAAAAGGGTAGAATCACAATGCGAACAATTCTATCACCAACTGGATGTAACAAAAGTCATACCTGAAGCAATGATATTTGGGACCTCTACCTCTGGCCCACCAAGAGGGGCATCGGATAGATGGTGTCTCTCTGGACTGAGTAGTCAAAGTTGAAGGCTCGATCATCTCTCATTGGGGGTAATCTCGAGAATAGTGACCAACCACTTCATAATCGTAACAACTATGCTGACTGGGATGCGCGATCGTGGGGCAATCCCTAACACAGTGTCCACGCTCATCGCACTGAAAATAATTTCCACTGAATGAAGTTGGTCAAAAAGCCCTTCATGATCCTGATCGGCCACCATGACCTACATACCCTAAATGCAAACAACAGGAACCCCGACCTGCACTATGTTTGATCTACTCAACATGCTATGTACAACCACCTTCTAGAACCTGTGGAGCAACTGAAACTGGTCTGCTAGATAAGAAGCAATAGAACCGAGCTCTAGTGGATAATCCCCTACCTCGAGTCTGAGAACCTCAAAAACTATCCTGATAGCGGCACTTCTTACTACTACCTCCATATGCCTCACAACATAAACCCTCAATAGCCCAAGCATGATCAATTACCTAAAGAAAGGTCGTCCCAACTGTAACCAAGGCTTGGTCACCAAACAGAGCGGTGAAATCAAACCTTCAACAAAGCTCTGTACTCTATCAAACTCTGTAGGCACAGTCCTAACAGTACGCCTAGTGATCTCGTGAAACCTTGCCTCATACTCTAATATTGATATATAATCATGCTGAAGAACTGAAAGCTCAACCCTAACTGAAGCACCACTCGAAGAACCAGGTACTGCCCCACCCTGAGGTACTAAAACACCCACCAGAGGACTCGAAGTCCTAGCCATGGTGTCCAAAAGAGCTGGGATAGCATGAAACCCTATTGGAGGTTGGGCTGGCCCTACTCCCCCTACCTGATGCGGTATGCTCCCACTCTGAAATACTGGTGCTGAAGAAAGCACTGAAACAACAAGCATAGAAGCCTCGACATCACCCATTGTCGTACTCGTCTTAGGCATCTGAGAAGGAATGAAACAATCAAAGTATATAAGTCAATACAGCTAGGAACACACGATAAGGAGCAAGGAATATGGAACATTTCCTAATAATGCTCTATAGCCTCCCACAGTTAGGATACGGACATCATCATACTGATCCATAAGACTCTACTTAGACACTTGCTCTTGTACCAATGACACCGGAGAACCTAGAGCTCTGATACCAAGCTATCATGACCCAATTTCTCAGGTCATGATGGCACCTACAACCCCAATAGGCAAACCAATTCCCGTAGCCCGAAATGGTTAGTAATGGGCTACCACCTAACCAATATGCATAATATAAGCAAAAATAAGCAAAAGCACATATAAAGTGAAGATAACACAGAAGTAACAACCCGAAATATAAATATAAATGAGTAAAGTACACCAACTCTAAGACTTGGTATCAATAGTACAGGAGTTTCTAATAGAATACAAGTTCTAGAAGTAACAAAATAGAATGTACAACTGTCTCCAAAAGATGAGATGTGGTCAAGCCCCAGTCGGCAGGTGCTCACTCTAGTCTCGAATATCCAAAAGTTGCACGAGTCTCCACTCTATCAATGGAGAAAGCTCACACTAATATTTGCGCCAGAAAGATACAAAAGTGTAGTATGAGCACCAATTTCTAAGCAACAGGTAGCCAGTAGGCATTATCGGGCAACTTAGTGCATATAAGATATAAAACAATAATAAGAAGATAACAAAGAAGCAGTCACAAAAGCAATAAAGGAAACACATGAAAACTAGCACGGATAAAAGTCAACAAGAATTACAAACAAGCTATGCTAGCCACAAAAGATATATATAACATAGTTAGCAGATGAAGGAAAGAAAAACACACCTAGAGTCCTTGCAACAATAATATATATAAGAAAAAGTTGAGAAAATGGTGATATACCAGTAACCTCAAGTAGAAAAAGGAAGGAAGGAAAGCATGGAAACATAATCAAGCTAGAAATAAGATAACTAACGGAGACATGGTTAAACATGAATTTAGAATCAGAGAATCAGATATCGATCTCATAATTACAACTCTAGAGTGGAATAACTAAGCCGCGAGAACCAAAACCACTAATTAGTTCCAAAAAAGGGGTAGGATCCGCTACCCATAAATGCTCATAAAGCCACATAAATAGTGTGTCACGGCCCGATTTCTCGGTCATGATGGCACCTACAACCCCCGGTAGGTGAATCAATCCCCGTAGCCCAAGACAGTTAGTAATGAGCTACTATCTAACAAATAAGAGAACAAGATGAAGAGAACAGATAAAAGGACTATAAATATATACGTATGCGGAAACTAAACCAAACCCCAAGACCTGGTATCATAGTATAGAGCCCAAACTACATACATGGAGTGCAAATAATCCAAAACAATATATACAGATGTCTCTGAATGGTAATAGAGTACATGAAGCAAAAGATAAACTAAAGCTAAGCTCCGATCGCCAAGAGCTCACCCTCAGTCTGAAGTAGTCCCCCAACAGATCTCCAAGCACGAATCACAATGATCTAACGGCGATGTCCCACGCTAGGATCTGCACCCAAAGATGCAGGGGGTAGGGGTGAGCACCAAATGCGAAGCATAAGGTACCCAGTAGGTATCATAGGCCGACTGGGCACATATAAGATAAAAGCATAGTAACAGACAGAATAGAAGCAAGCAGTCACAGAAATCAATGAAAGGTACACAGAAACTAGCCCAGAGGGAAAACAACAGAACCACATGTGAGGCTAGTAAGCAGAATATACACACCATAGGCACAGGTGAAAGTAAGATAACAACGCACCTGGGGTCCTTGCAACAACAGTGTATACAAAATAAGTTTATGAAATGGACGGTATACCGGTAACCTCAAGTGTAAGAAGAAGAGAGAAAGAGTAATGATAGGCATGCTCAGAGACATGAATCAAACCCAACTAATCATATCAATCTCAAATCCAGAAAACTAACAGTCTAGCAGTAACCAATCTCATACTTATCCCTAATAGAGAACAATTCTGTAAGTAAATAGCAAAAGTCTACCTACAGTCCCCCGGCCGCCCATACAACCGAGGAACACAAACAAGTGAAAACAAACCCTCCGGCATCCCATACTACCGGAGCGTACAATCAACAAACAACAAACAAGGGTGGAGCCTCAAACAATGAATGATATGATGCATGAAGATCTCAAGTGAAATGGTATCTCTGTATGTACCTCCTCCGGCGCCGATCCGGCCCAGCAGGTAGGTTCCATGGAAGGACACTGCCCGTACACCTCTACTCCACCGTATACCCCTCCTCCGGCACACGCAGCCCATAGCCCCTGGCCCGGATGGCAAGGTCCATGGAGGTCCTAGACCCCATACTAAAACTCAGTATCAAAACATGTCGTCCAGAAGCAAGTCCGGTATCAAGATAGAGACCAAGTCTCGAATATGCATGCCCAGACCCTGTCCAGGACTAAAGTAGTAGGAAAATGTCTCAAAAAAAAACCCCTCCAAGGGTGCCCGGGCATAACCGGGTCTAAACAGTAAAAAGTTATCTCAGGTGCTCGGTCCGACGGAGGCTAAAATCATCTCAAGTAGCAAGAAAAGTCAACTAGCACCCCGGCCCTGCCGAGTCTAGCGTTAATCGTAAAACTGGTGATTTAAAACATAATTTTACTTCCTTTTATCCAGGAATA
This sequence comes from Jaltomata sinuosa, assembly GCA_003996215.1. NCBI lineage: Eukaryota > Viridiplantae > Streptophyta > Magnoliopsida > Solanales > Solanaceae > Jaltomata > Jaltomata sinuosa. The sequence continues at coordinate 7,016 of QJPP01002551.1, read as the reverse complement.
TTCACAAGTTAAATCAAATCGTTTCCAAATTATTTCCATCAAAAATGGCCCCCCCGGGCCATGCAGGGTTTAGAAAATGGTGTCAGTAGGCCCGAAGCCCAAACCGTAGTAAAACCTGTATAAAACCTCTTTTTATGCATGAAAATGGTATGATCAAACACAATAACTGCCCAGCAGCTCACAATCAACCTATCGACCCTGCACAAGCCCACAGCTACTCAACAAGCATAACCAGCCTAGAAGGATAATTCTATGCCCGGGACTCGCGGACATTCCCAAAATCCCACCTTCTATGTTCCAGGGTCAACAAGGCCTCACAGGACCACAAGGATAAATAAAATATATCGGCAAATACTACAAGCAACGGAGGAACAAAAGTAGGTGGACATGAATAAAGAGGTCAAGGTCTGTGTTACCAACCTAATAAATCAATCCAAGGATGCCCATTAATACAATTTTATCCTATATATGCAGAGTCTAGGAAAAATAAACCGTAACCTACCTGTTGTCCGATGACAAGCTTGAACCTCTCCGAAAAATCCCCAACACGAAATCAAACTCGAACTCGGGCTTGAATAACTTGACGTAGATAATTGATTATCAAATATTGCATCAAAATCCTTTGCTTCGTTAATGTGAATGTACAAAAACTTATCTTGTGCAAATATTAGTAAAAGAACTTTGTAGAGAAATTGGTTGCCAAATAATGAGCAAATGGATAACTGCAAATATAAATATATTCTGCTAAGCATTGACCAAATGCATACTACACTTTAATTAAAATGTTCAAGTTGACATGTGGCAGCCTCTAATTATTGAGAAATTGTTGTACTCTTTCCTCCACTTCCACGTGGAAGTGGAGGTGGCAACCAATTTCATCCCGTTAAGTATATACTCGGGTATTGCATAGGTTCGTGGTAAAATAAATATAATATTTTAAATATATCCCAATAAATAGAAAATTATTTCAAATAAAACCTACTATATTATAATAATAAATTTCAACATAACTAAATTTACTATCTCCGTTAAAATATTATAATGTATAAAAACCTTATAAAATAAATACATATACAATTATATCGCAACAAAAATATTTTTCATAAACCTTTAAAATATTTTGAAAAGGTAATAATAATATAATTTTTACCCAATTCAACTTTTAAATAAAATATTTTCAAATACACGCGATGTTAAAGAAAATTCTTAAATTTAAGTTTGCAACTCACCATTGCACGATTTAGATACTAAAGAACTCTCTTGGAACCCTCCCTTATGTTTTCTCACTGTTTCGGAACTGAAATGGCGTTTTAAAACATGAAGTTGAGGCTTAAATCGAGTTTAACCCGACCCGGTTCGCGACCCGGTTCGCAACCCGTTTCCTGCCAGACAATCCGCGGTAAAACAGTCATAACTTTTTACTCCGAGATCAGTTGGACGTGAGGTTTTGTGCGTTGGAAACTAGACTCGTAGACCTTCGATTTGGTATTTCGGGGGACTTCTAACTCTTTATATTGAGAGAAAAGCTCCGAGACATTTTACCCAAAGTTCAGAAAATTTATTAAAGAATTTACGATAACTTTTGCCGACTTGCTTGACTTCAAAACTTATAATGCGACCAAACAAATGGACCCAACACCAAAATACCGGTCCTGACGAGCCTTAAGTGACTTGGGGCCGCTACAAACAAGCTCTAACAGTTCAAGAAAAACGTATACGTGGAAATAACCGGAAGGGTCATTACATCATCCACTACTAAAAATGACTTTCGTCCTCGAAAGTCACGGTCAAGGGGGTACCTGAAGGCTCAAACAGATGCGGATATTGGGCCCGCATATCTCTCTCGGTCTCCCAGGTAGCCTCCTCGACTGGACAGTGCCTCCACTGAACCTTAACAACTGGGATCTCTCAAGACCTCAATCTCCTGACATCTCTGGCCAAAATAGCTGCCGGCTCCTCAACAAAGGCTAAACCCTCACCCAACTGACATGAATCCCACTGCAATACATGAGACTCATCTGGGACATACCGACGCAACATCGAAACATGAAATACAGGATGTATAGCTGAAAACATCGGAGGCAAGGCTAGCTGATAGGCAACGCTACCAACCCTTTGAAGAATCTCAAACGGCCCAATGTACCTGGGGCTAAGTTTGCCCCGCCTACCAAATATCATCACGCCCCTCATGGGCGATACATGGAGAAACACCAAGTCACTGACACTAAACTCCAAGGCACGAAGCCTACAATCAGCATAACTCTTCTGCCTGCTCTGAGCTGCCCGAAGTCTGTCCTGAATCACTCGGAATCGGTCTAAGGAATCTCGAAGCAAATCTGTGCTCTGTGTCCTAGAACTAAAACCATCAAACCAACCTACCGGTGATCTGCAATGCCTGCCATACAAAGCCTCAAAAGGTGCCATGCCGATACTTAAATGGAAGCTGTTATTATAAGCAACCTCTGCCAAGGGAACAAACTGATCCCAAGAACCTCCAAGGTCAAGAACACAGGCCCGAAGCATGTCCTCCAAAATCTGAATAGTCCTCTCGGACTGGCCATCTGTCTGAGGGTGGAAAGCGATACTAAGATGAACCTCTGTACCCAAATCTCGCTGAATAGCACTCCAGAACTGAGATGTGAACTGAGTGCCACGGTCTGAAATGATAGAAACTGGGACCCCGTGCAACCGAACAATCTCACGAAGGTAGATCTGAGCTAACCTCTCTGCGCCATAAGAAGTCTGAACCGGCAAGAAATGTGCTGACTTAGTCAGCCTATCAACAATCACCCATATGGAATCAAACCCATGAGAAGTACGAGGCAAACCAACAACGAAGTCCATAGTAATCCCCTCCCACTTCCACTCAGGAATGGGAAGTCGCTGCATCAAACCACCAGGTCTCATGTGCTCGAACTTAACCTGCTGACAGTTCAAGCACCAAGATATGAACTCTGCTATATCCCACTTCATACCACTCCACCAGTAAAGTTGTCTCAAGTCTCTATACATCTTTCTGTGCCAGGGTGAATGGAGTATCTAGTACAATGTGCCTCATGAAGTATCAACTGAATCAAATCACTAATCCTCGGAACACAAAGGCCACTATCAAACCTCAGAACCCCATCTGAATCTAAAGTAGCCTGGCTGGTCTCACCCTGAACAACCCGATCACGAAGGTCACACAACTGCTGATCCTCAAACTGACGGCTCTTAATCTGATCAATCAAAGTAGAACGAACCTCAATACTGGCAAGAACTCTGCTAGGATCCGACAAGTCAAGCCTAACCAAACGGTTAGCCAAGTACTGGATGTCTAAGGCCAACGGTCGCTCTGAAACTGAGAGAGAAGCTAGGCTACCCATACTCACTGTCTTCCGGCTCAAGGCATCCGCTACCACATTTGCCTTGCCCGGATGATACAGAATAGTGAAGTCATAGTCCTTCAGTAACTCGACCCATCTCCTCTATCTCGAGTTCAACTCTCGCTGGCTCATGATATACTGAAGACTACGGTGATCGGTGAAGATCTCACAGTGAACTCCATATAGGTAATGCCTCCAGATCTTGAGCGTGAAAACTACCGCCGCCAACTCTAAGTTATGAGTGGGGTAGTTGCGCTCTTGAACCTTCAGTTGCCTCGACGCATATGCTATTACTATACCCTGCTGCATCAATACACAACCAAGACCAACCCCAGAAGCATCACAATACATGGAGAAACTCTGACCCTCAACCGGAAAAGTCAAAACTGGAGCTGAAGTGAATAAGGCCTTTAGCCTCTGGAAGCTATCCTCACACCGATCCGACCACTGAAATGGGACATCCTTCCTAGTCAGCATAGTCAAGGGTGCTGCTATGGAAGAAAAATCCCTCAACAAACCATCTGTAGTAACCTGCTACCAATAAAGCTGCGAACCTCAGTAACAGTAGTAGGTCTAGGCCACTCACAAACTGCTAAAATCTTTCCCGGATCAACCCTAATCCCATCCTTAGACACCACGTGCCCTAGGAATGCAACTGACTCAAGCCAAAACTCGCACTTTGAAAACTTGGTATAAAGCCGATGATCTCTCAAAGTCTGGAGTATAACCCTCAAGTGTTGCTCATGCTCATCTCTACTACGTGAGTATACCAAGATGTCATCTATAAAAACTATCACAAATGAGTCCAAATACGGGCCACGAACCCAGTGCATCAAGTTCATAAAGGCTGCAGGGGCATTAGTCAACCCAAAAGACATCACCAGGAACTCATAATGGCCATAACGTGTCCTGAATGCTGTCTTAGGGATGTCCTCCGCCATAATCCTCAACTGATGGTAGCTAGACCTCAAATCAATCTTCGAAAACACGACTGAACCCTGAAGCTGGTCAAACAAATCATCAATCCTCGGTATCAGATACCTATTCTTCACTGTCACCCTATTCAGCTGCCGATAATCAATACACATGCGCATCGACCCATCCTTCTTCTTCACGAAGAGAACAGGAGCACCCCAAGGTGACACACTAGGTCTAAAAAACCCCTTAGCTAACAGATCCTGGAGCTGCTCCTCAAGCTCCCTCAACTCAGCAGGATCCATACGGTAAGGAGAAATAGAAATGGGCCTGGTGCCCGGCTCTAGCTCAATAGCGAAATAAATATCTCTCTCAGGTGGAAGGCCGGCAGGTCGGTAGGAAACACATCGAGGAAGTCTCTAACCACAGGAACAGACTCAGAGAAGTAGGGTCAGCACTAACATCTCGGACATATGCTAGATAAGCTAAACACCCACGGGAAATCAACTTCCTAGCTCGAAGACAAGAGATGATCCCAGATGGTGTATGGCTAACAGAACCCTGCCACACAACCGGGGATACACCGGGCATAGCTATGGTAATGGTCTTGGCATAACAATCCAAAACCACACGGTGAGGGGATAACCAGTCCATGCCCAATATCACATCAAAATCTAGCATATCAAGAATCATCAAATCACCCCAAGTCTCTGAATCACCAACAGATAACATACAGGATCTCACAATCCGATCCACTACTAAAGAATCTCCTACTGGGGTCGAAACAGAAACAGGAACAGATAATGGCTCACTAGCCAACCCCAAGCAAGGCACAAAGTAGGCAGATACATATGAACAAGTGGATCCAGGATCAAATAAAGCCATAGCAGACTGATGACACACAGAAATCGTACCTGTAATCACAGCATCTGAGGCCTCTGCCTCTGGTCTCCTAGGGACCGCGTAAAACTGCTGACGACCTCCACCTGCCCGATCGCCATCCCTACCACCTTCTCTGCCGCGTGGAGCACCACCTCTACCTTGACGACCACCCCCTCTAGCCGGGGGATGAACTGTCCGTAAAGTCTCGACCAACTGAACTGCACCCTGCTGAGGGCAATCTCTAGCAAAATGACCAATCGCACCACAAGTAAAACAAGCCCCTAACGGCCTACTCAGTCGATATGAACCAGCAGATCCCATATGACCACCACGACCTGATGCCCCAGAAACTGTACCCCTCAAAGACTGGCCGCTATAGCCCTGATGGCTGCTCGAACTGGGTACTACCGAAAGTCTGAAGGGAAGCCTGAACCGGTCCACTGGACTGACCCTGGTACTGCTGTGGCTGATAACTCCGGCTCCACTGGCCAGGACCTCTACCACTATTCTGGAACCACTGTAGACACCCTGATGTTGAGGCCTCTTATCTCTGGACCCCTGAACATGTCGCTGTAAGTCCTCCATAGTGCGGGCATAGTCTACGATAGCCTGAAATGACCGACCACTGGCGATCAATATCTCAGTTGGCTGCCTAAACCCCATACAAATCTGCGAATCCTATCTGCCTCGGTAGGAATGATCATAGCTCCGAACGGTGCTAGCTGATGAAAATGGGTCTCATACTCTGAGATAGTCGTAGACCCCTGCACAAGGTGAGTAAACTGCTCCCTGCGACGCTCACGATCACTCTGAGGTAGGAACTTGGCCATAAAGGCCTCATAAAACTCAGACCAGGTCAAAGGAGGTGACGATAGTGGTCTACAAGCAACCTGGGCCCTCCATCATAACTTCGATGGTCCCTCCAACTGATAGGTAGTATAACCAACCCCGTGAGTCTCCAACAAACCCAAATGATGCAACATCTCCTCACAGGTAGTAATAAAGTCATGTGGATCCTGTCCAGAAGTACCAGCAAACCTCGGAGGTGCTAACCTCAAAAACCTACCCAACGCCTTCTGCTCTAGCTCTGTCATAACTGGGCGAGGAGAAAGAGGCTGTGCAACAGATGGAACCAGAATGACCTCCGCACGGGGAGCCAAAGTAGCCGGCTGCGCTCCTGAGCTCTGTACACCTAGGGCTACCCCCTGAGCGAATGTCTGCGCTACCTCAGAAGGCCGCTCTCCAATTACACCCAAAAGCTGTAATAGTAATCCCTAATATCTGGAGACTGAGCTGCGGCTGGAGCTGGCACAGAAGTGGGCACTGGAGCTGGTACTGGAGCTGGTCCTGGAGCTGGTGGTACCTGGGCTGCCCCCTGATCCACATGTTGCTCGGGCTCTATCTCTACTCTAGCATCCCTAGCAGGTGCCACTGCTCGAGGGCGTCCTCGACTCTTAGCTGGAGTGGGAGGCTCAACTCCGCGTGACGCTGATGATCTCGTACAAACCATCTGCGGAAGAATGAAGTAGAACAAATGAGGTTTCCAGAAACTTCAAGGGTTGTACGCATGACACAGAAGCAATGAAAGAGTCGAATTTCCTAAAATGCCACTGTAGCCTCCCAAAGATTGAGTACGGACCTCTCCGCCCCGATCCGCAGGACTCTACTAGACATTGGCTCCTATACCGATGACACCGGTGAACCTAAAGCTCTGATACCAAGTTGTCACGACCCGATTTCTTGGTCATGATGGCACCTACAACCCCCGGTAGGTGAACCAATCCCCAGCCAGGACATTAGTAATGGGCTAGCTATCTAACAAATAAGAGAACAAGACAACAGAGAACAGATAAA
>QJPP01002550.1:0-327729 GCA_003996215.1 Jaltomata sinuosa | reverse complement strand
AGATTAGATGGGTGGAGTTACTGAAGGACTATGACTTCACTATTCTGTATTATCCGGGCAAGGCAAACGTGGTAGCGGATGCCTTCAGTCGGAGGGCAGTAAGTATGGGTAGCCTAGCTTCTCTTTCAGTTTCAGAGCGACCGTTGGCCTTGGACATCCAGTCCTTGGCTAACCGTCTGGTTAGGCTTGACTTGTCGGATCCTAGCAGAGTTCTCGCCAGTGTAGAGGTTCGTTCTACTTTGGTTGATCAGATTCAGAGCCGTCAGTTTGAGGATCAGCAGTTGTGTGACCTTCGTGATCGGGTTTTTCAGGGTGAGACCAGTCGGGCTACTCTAGATTCAGATGGGGTTCTGAGGTTTGATACTTCACGAGGCACATTGTACTAGATACTCCATTCACCCTGGCACAGCAAGGATGTATAGAGACTTGAGGCAGCTTTACTGGTGAGTGGTATGAAGCGGGATATAGCAGAGTTCATATCTCGGTGCTTGAACTGTCAGCAGGTTAAGTTCGAGCACATGAGACCTGGTGGTTTGATGCAACGACTTCCCATTCCTGAGTGGAAGTGGGAAGGGATTACTATGGACTTCGTTGTTGGTTTGCCTCGTACTTCTCATGGGTTTGATTCCATATGGGTGATTGTTGATAGACTGACTAAGTCAGCACATTTCTTGCGGGTTCAGACTTCTTATGGCGCAGAGAGGTTAGCTCAGATCTACCTTCGTGAGATTATTCGGTTGCACGGGGTCCCAGCTTCTATAATTTCAGACCGCGGCACTCAGTTCACATCTCAGTTCTCGAGGGCTATTCAGCGAGATTTGGGTACAGAGGTTCATCTTAGTACCGCTTTCCACCCCCAGACAGATGGCCAGTCCGAGAGGACCATTCAGATTCTGGAGGATATGCTTCGGGCTTGTGTTCTTGACCTTGGAGGTTCTTGGGATCAGTTTGTTCCCTTGGCAGAGTTTGCTTATAATAACAGCTTCCATTCGAGTATCGGCATGGCACCTTTTGAGGCTTTGTATGGAAGGCGTTGCAGATCACCGGTAGGTTGGTTTGATGGTTTTAGTGCTGGACCACAGAGCACAGATTTGCTTCGAGATTCCTTAGACCGAGTCCGAGTGATTCAGGACAGACTTCGGGCAGCTCAGAGCAGGCAGAAGAGTTATGCTGATCGTAGGCTTCGTGCCTTGGAGTTTAGTGTCGGTGACTTGGTGTTTCTCCGTGTATCGCCCATGAAGGGCGTGATGAGATTTGGTAGGCGGGGCAAGCTTAGCCCCAGGTACATTGGACCGTTTGAGATTCTTCAGAGGGTTGGTAGCGTTGCCTATCAGCTAGCCTTGCCTCCGATGTTTTCAGCTATACATCCTGTATTTCATGTTTCGATGTTGCGTCGGTATGTCCCAGATGAGTCTCACGTGTTGCAGTGGGATTCAGTTCAGTTGGGTAGGGTTTAGCCTTTGTTGAGGAGCCGACAGCTATTTTGGCCAGAGATATTAGGAGATTGAGGTCTCGAGAGATCCCGGTTGTTAAGGTTCAGTGGAGGCACCGTCCAGTCGAGGAGGCTACCTGGGAGACCGAGAGAGATATGCGGGATCAGTATCCGCAGCTATTTTAGCCTTCAGGTACCCCCCTTGACCTTGACTTTCGAGGACGAAAGTCCTTTTTAGTAGTGGATGATGTAATGACCCTTCCGGTTATCTCCACGTATACGTTTTTCCTTGAACCATTAAGGCTTGTCGGTACCGGTATTTTGGCGCCGGACCCATTTGTTTGATCGTACGTTTCTTCAATGAATTTTCTGAACTTTGGGTCAAATGTCTCAGGGCTTTTCTCTCAATATATAAAGAGTTAGAAGTCCCCCAAAATACCAAATCGAAGTTCTACGAGTCTAGTTTCCAACGCACAAAACCTCACATCCAACTGATCTCGGAGTAAAAAGTTATGACTATTTTACCGCGGACTGTCTGGCAGAAAACGGGTTGTGAACCGGGTCGCGAATCGGGTCGGGTTAAACTCGATTTAAGCCTCAACTTCACGTTTTAAGACGCCATTTCAGTTTCGAAACAGTGATAAAACATAAGAGAGGATCCCGAGAGAATTCTTGAGTATCGAAATCGTGCGTATTTGAAAATATTTTATTTAAAAGTCGAAGGTGGTAGGAAGTTATATTATATTATTATTACCTTTTCAAAATATTTTAAAGGTTTATGGAAAATATTTTTGATACGTTATAATTGTATATGTATTTATTTTATAAAGTTTTTATACATTGTAATATTTTAACGGAGATAGTAAATTTAGTTATGTTAAAGATTATTTTAATATAGTAGGTTTTATTCGAAATAATTTTCTAATAATTGTGGTATATTTAAAAAGCTATATTTATTTTACCACGAATTTATGCAATACCCGAGTATATACCTAACGGGGAGAATTTGTTGCCACCTCCACTTCCACGTGGAAGTGGAGGCCTTGTACAGCAAAGTTAGGCAACATGTAGTGGCAGCATGTGGAGATTACATTGAATTGGTTGCTGCCTAACTTATATTTACTTTACATTATGTAATTAAGGATTGAACATGAGAACTGGGGGCATTTGCATACAACTGTGCACGTTAATTCTACATAAGCTAAGGGAGATTTCTGAGGGAATATTATTGACGCAATATTCGGTCATCGAAAGAAAATCAATTATCTACGTCAAGTTATTTCATCTCAAATCCGATTCCGATTTAGTTTTGGATTTTCTTGGAGTGGTTCGAGCTTGGACATCGTTGTTTTAGCAGCTTGTCGTCGGATGACAGGTAGGTTACGGTTTATTTTCCCTAGACACCGCATATATAGGATAAAATTGTATTAATGGGCATCCTTGGGTTGGTTTATTAGGTTGGTACCACAGACCTCGACCGCTTTATTCATGTCCGCCTACTTTTGTTCCTCCGTTGCTTGTAGTCTTGCCGATATATTTTATTTACCCTTGTGGTCCTGTGAGACCTTGTTGACTCTGGAATATAGAAGGTGGGATTTTGGGAATGTCCGCGAGTCCCGGGCATAGAATTATCCTTCTAGGCTGGTTATGTTTGCTGAGTAGCTGTGGGCCTGTGCAGGGTCGATAAGTTGATTGTAAGCTGCTGGGCAGCTATTGTGTGTGATCATACCATTTCCATGCATATAAGAGGGTTTTTATCCATGTTTTACTATGGTTTGGGCTTCGGGCCTACTGACACTATTTTCTAAACCTTGCATGGCCCGGGGGGCCCGTTGTTGATGGAAATAATTTGGAAATGGTTTGATTTAACTTGTGAATATTCCTGGGTAAAAGGAAGTAAAATTATGTTTTAAAACACCAGTTTTACTACTACGCTAGACTCAGCAGGGCCGGGGTGCTAGTTGAGTTTTCTTGCTACTTGAGATGATTTTTAGCCTCGGTCGGACCGAGCACCTGAGATGACTTTTTACTGTTTAGACCCGGTCATGCCCGGGCACCCTTGGAGGGGTTTTTGAGATATTTTCTTACTACTTTAGTCCTGGGTCTGGGCATTGCATATTCGAGACTGGGTCTCTATCCTGATACCAGACTTGCTTCCGGACGACATGTTTTGATACTGAGTTTTAGTATGGGGTCTGAGACCTCCATGGACCTTGCCATCCGGGCCAGGGGCTACGGGCTGCGTGTGCCGGAGGAGAGGTATATGGTGGAGTAGAGGTATACGAGCAGTGTCCTTCCATGGAACCTACCTGCTGGGCCTGATCGGCGCCGGATGAGGTATATACAGAGATACCATTTCACTTGAGATCTTCATGCATCATATCATTCATTGTTCGAGGCTCCACCCTTGTTTGTTGTTTGCTGATTGTACGCTCCGGTAGTATGGGATGCCGGAGGTTTTTTTTTCACTTGTTTGTGTTCCTCGGTTGTATGGGCGACCGAGGGACTGTAGGTAGACTCTTTCTATTTACTTGTAGAATTATTCCCTGTTACGGTTAATTATGAAATTGGTTACTGCTAGATTGTTAGTTGCTAGGTGTGAGATTGATATGATTAGTGGGGCTTGATTCATATCTCTGAACATGCCTATCATTACTCTTTCTCTCTTCTTCTTACACTTGAGGTTACCGGTATACCGTCCATTTCGTAAACTTATTTTATATACATTGTTATTGCAAGGACCCCAGGTGCGTTATTTCTTACTTTCACCTGTGCCTTTGGTGTGTATATTCTGCTTACTAGCCTCACATATGGTTCTGTTGATTTCCCTCTAGGCTAGTTCCTGTGTACCTTTCATTGATTTCTGTGACTGCTTGCTTCTATTCTGTTTATTACTACGCTTTTATCTTATATGTGCCCAGTCGGCCTATGATACCTACTAGGTACCTTATGCTTCACATTTGGTGCTCACCCCTACCCCCTGCATATTTGGGTGCAGATCCTAGCGTGGGCCATCGCCATTAGATCGCTGTGATTCGTGCTTGGAGATCTGTTGGGGACTACTTCAGACTGAGGGTGAGCTCTTGGCGATCGGAGCTTAGCTTTAGTTTATCTTTTGCTTCATGTACTCTATTACCATTCAGAGACATCTGTATATGTTGTTTTGGATTATTTGCACTCCATGTATGTAGTTTGGGCTCTATACTATGATACCAGGTCTTGGGGTTTGGTTTAGTTTCCGCATATGTATATATTTATATCCCTGTTATCTATTTTATTCGTCTTGTTCCCTTATTTGCTAGATAGTAGCCCATTACTAATTGTTCTGGGCTACGGGGATTCGTTCACCTACCGGGGGTTGTAGGTGCCATCATGACCGAGAAATCGGGTCGTGACAAGTGCATTTCGTAATTGAACGTATTAAACAGTTTTCTAGTGCATTTCGTAATTGATTTTTTTAATGATAATTTGGTGCTGAATTCTGAATTATGCATTACGGGGGGGGGGGGGGGGGGGCGTGGGGGTGGTCTTGAGGTTATATTTAAGACCATAACGCAATTTCAGGGGTTGACATTGATAACGGGAAAGGGGAAACGGGTGGATTTTGTAGAAATTTTCAAATTCTAGGCTGTTTCCATCGGGGATGCCATAGAGGGACTGATCGTTATGAGATCCTGCTATAGCAGAAATTTCTCTGCTATGGCGGTGTCGCTATAGTATCGTGCTAACCTCTATAGTTGGGAGGGCGGGAAAGAATCCCTGCCCTGTTTTCCCCTGTTTTGCTTTTCATTTCTAGGGTGTTTAAAATAGATAGTTGAACTACGAGCTACGAAGTAAGTCAAGGAAATCACTGACAAGACTAATATATCATGCATAAGAGGTTAATACCATTTAAACTATCATCCACGCACTTAAAATAAAAGGAAAAAAGGAAAGGGGAAATATTGTCTAGTACATGCCCAAACGGGGGTAAAACCCAAAAACAGTAATAGTATGTAAATGAGGAGGGGAGGTCCTAGACGAATGCCTCACGATGATCAGGGGCTGCGGGAGCGGGGTCCTCGGCCTCAGCATCACTCAAGAAGGGGAACTCCTACAGGTCCTTCGGCTCTAGCTGGGGAAGCTCCTGATCGAGGACAACACAGGTGAACATGACCTTTATGGTCTTCCACATCCGTGCAAGCATGCGGTCTCGGGAGCGCCTCTTCTTCTCCTCCTCATCCAACTCCCTGCGAAGTGGTGCATAGTCCTAAGCAGAGGGGCGGGGCTATAGCTTCGGTAGTGGTACCCTCCATGAATCGCTTGAGCTAAAGATTAGTGTGAAAATATGGCGCCAGAATGTCGGCTAACCATCGTGGGTAGATTCTCGAAGTTGAGACCACAAATTGATAAAATCATGTATGCCTTTAAAGAACTCTTTCCTATTAAAGGTTATGCTAAAATAGGAGTTTATGATTCTCATAATGTATTTCTGAATTTTACCTACAAGGATGATTTTAACATGGTTTAGATTAGAAGAGTTGTTGAAATAGAAGGTTTAAAAATGTAGTTGTAAAAGTGGTCTTTGAATTATAAGTCAAATGAGAATTTGTCGATTGCCCCAGTTTGGGTACTCTTGCCTGCTATTCCTTTTCACATTCACACTTGGCATTATGTGAAACAAAGTGTAAGCAACATTGGTAGGTCGTTGGCTTTGGATGTCGCTACTCATGGTAGAATAAGACCTAATATGGATAAGGTTCGAGTAGAAATTGCTACTAAAAATAAGACAAAAGCAGACCCAACAAATTGACGAACTGCGTCATTCAAATAAATTGAGGCCAAATTAATCTGGTCCATCATTTTTTCTTTTTCTTTTTTGGCTAAAAAAAGCCCTTCGGCTAGCCAAATAGCTCAAAAATGACCTTCCTATTAATGATTGCTTCAAAACAAGGGAAAATGAGCCAATATTCCCTTTAACTGTTCAAAATAGAGAAGTTTTGCCCTCAATTTAATGTTCAGGACAAGTTCTCTTAATTGTAAAGACTTGAGCAAAATATTGTATTGGAGATTGTGAGATTAATTTAACTATTTAATTGATAATTTTTTTATATAATGTCAATTTTATGTTTTAAATAAAATTTAATGTTTCAACTAAATATTTATCATATTATTTCCTTTCAAAACTATTATACCGACCTTCGACTAAAATTTGGAATGACTTAAAGTTACAATAAGTAATATAACACACCAAGTTATAATTGATTTAACATATCATTTTTAGAGTTTGTAAAATAAATACATTATTATAACTATAAAAAAAAATGTTAAACAGTTATGTAAGAAAAAGTACACGATATCAAGTTCAAAAATAATATCTCATTCTTAATGCATAAGAAAATCAGAAGAAAAAGAGTTATATGTCATTGTTTTTTATGTCTTAAAATGGAAAGTGTTTATGAAGGATAAAGCTAACCTCTTTCGGATAATTTAGGGGTATTTTAAATAAGGAATTGAGTTGTTACATTGAGTTCCCGTTCAAAAAAAATTGGGCCAAGATGGACAGGTTAATTTTAAGTTCGAAAATATTTGCAAATACAATACTTCATTGCTCGTTGTTTATGTTTTGTCTGTGTTTAAGGAATTTGTGCAAGAATGTCGTTAACCAACTAACACAGGCACATCTTGACAATCTGAAAAGATTTGTGAAAAAAACTAACAAGGTAAGAGAATGAAGATTATATTAAAGTTGTGAACTTCTAGTCATAACTTTTAAACAAATTGAACAAAGACAAATTTTGTCGATTTGGCAAAACTTATCAACAATATAATAAGATAGGAGAGTGAAGATTGTTCTATAATTATGATACACCTATCATAACGTGAGAACAATAAAACAGAAGCAAGTTATAGATATCTAACAGAAGTTGTGAATAATTTAATATGATATAGTGGAGATGAAAATTGTACTAAAGTTATGACACACCCATCTTAACATGTGAACAATAGAACTCTTAAGTTTTGTAAATTAGACAAAATAATTTAATAATATAGGAAAATTAAAATTATACTACCATCCATCATAACTTCTAGAAGCGTGACTTTGTAATCTTTTGAGTGTGTAACTAATAAAGTTGGTATTTTATCAATTTATCTTCTCTTTAATCTCAAAATTTTGCTTTATTTTATGAAGAAAATAGTGCATCTAATGTTATTTTCTTTTATTTTAAGCATTTTGCATGATTGAGAAGAGTGTGAAACCAAGTGAGAATGAAGTTAAAAGGGCTCAAATTGAAGATAAAGCAAACATGTGAAGTATAAAGTTGAAGTGCCTAATTAAGTGGTTCAAGAAAATGCTGAAAAAGGGCATATGCGACCCACATATCACCATATGTGTATGCATATGAAGACATGTGGACCGCATCATGAAGCCTTCTAACCCTGAAAGTTTGGCCGTATGCATTGAATATGTGGCTCGCATATCGCTAGATGTGGCCACATAGCAAAAGTATTTTCATAATAGAAGGTTTCTAGCAGCTCATACGTGCTAAGTATGTGGACCGCATACTACCATATGCGGTGGATATGCATAAGTATAAGGGTCCGGTGGGGGCAATTTTGTCCATTATTTTGTACGAATTTTGTGAGATTTAAATACATCCAAGGATTTTATTTTGAGTATCTTTTGTTCAGTTCTTGTTTCCAACATTGAAGACAGAGTAGTGGTAGTTGAGCTTTAAAGAGACCAAGATTCCATCCTTTTTGTCATCATTTTCTTTAGGACTTTTGTAAGCTTTCGTTAATATCCTAATGGGTATTATTTTTATCTTTAAAACTATGAGTAGCTAGGTTCTTTAGCTAGGTTGTGGGATCAATATTATTAGTTATGTTTCTAATTATCTCTTCATATATTCATTTTATTTAGTGGTTGCAAATATTAAATGTGCCTACTTGTCTTGACTATGCTCGAGAGAGAAAGTTAAAGATTAGGAAAAGTAACAACGCTCATGGTTATTTTTCATTTTTCATATGTTTTGACCATTCTACCCCTTTTCGTAGTTATTTTATGGTATGTAGGGTCTGAGAGGGTGGTTCATTTGACTTTTGAGATGTTTGATTGAGAATTATGCAAGTTTTATACTTTGAAAGTTGGTATGGTTGACTTTAGTCAACATATGTAGAAGTTGAGATCGTATTAAAATTCTGTCAGTGTCATCAGCTCCAAAACATAATTTTTGGATTTGGTAAGACTAATGGTTCAGGTCCTGAGACATCCAGATGAGTTTTTGAAGAGTTTTGGAAGTTGAAACTTAAGAGAGTTGACCAAAGTCAACATTCAAGATTAAAAAGGTTGTTTTTGAGTTTCGATAATTTCACTAGGTCCAGAGGGTAATTTTTAGTCTAGTTATAGATTTGATTCAGTTCTCGAGGCTTTTGAATGAGTTTTGAGTCATTGTTGAAAATTTGGTGATTTCTAAGTTAAGAGTTGACTTCGGTCAGCATATGGTCAAGATGACCTTGTTTTGGTGTTTTCATGATTCCATTAAGTTCCAAAGTTGTTCCAAGCTAGAAGCATATTTGAGTTGTGTTCGGGATGTTCTGGATGAGTTTTGGGTGAATTTTTAACCTTTTGGGCGCTTTAGCCTTGTTTAAGCATAAAATGTGATGACCGTTTTTTAGTTCTATAGATCGAAACAATTATTCTGAGACTTAAAATTTTGAGCATGAATTATAGGACTGATCTGAAAGGTTTGGTGCAGTTTTGATAAGTCGAAACTTTTTATCATGAAATATGAAATACTTCTTTAACAAGCAAAAAGTATATCTATCTGGGCAAACGAGAATGAAATTGAGTTTTAATTGAATGAGTAGATTCATATTACTAATTAGGACTTATAGAAAAAAGAATCGGTGCATCTAGAGTTCGTATGAGGGAGTTACAGTCGTTTTACTGAGAAATTAAGTTGTTATTGCAAAATATTCTGGTGCATGAATAGTTGGTGCAGAATTTCTGAATAGTGTATTAAATTTTAGACTGTATTTTTTTGATATTTTAAGCATATTTAGATTTCCAGAGCTCAAAATTAAGTGATTTTTATAGCATTCTTCTTGGTTTAACAAGGGGGTAAGTATCTAATCCTTATATTGGTATTCATACATGATTCTTAAGTTGATTTTCATTTTTATCCGTGGATTTGTTGGAGCAAATTGGGGTTTTGTCTATCTGAACTCAAATTTTGATAAATTTCATATTTAGGGTCCTTATATTATGGATAAATCAATTTTGGTATCAAATTTTTGATTTGTCGATTATTTCATCATTTAAAACCGCGTATGAGAATGAAAAATTTGCTATCTTGGGCCTAAAATTAAGAAATCATATTTTGATGAAGTCCATGCATAAACATGTAATATACAGAAGTCTAAACACCATCCTTACCCTCCTCATCTTCCTCATCCTCTGTAGAGGAGTCATGTAGTGGGACTTGACCTGCATGATGTCATTGTGCATTACTGGTACATGGAGGGATAATCTAGCCAGATTGAAAGAGTTGATCTAGTTGGGACTGAAGTAACTGAAACCTTTTGTCATCTGCCTTATTTTATTGTGCACTCTCCTCTTTCCTCTTCCTCTCCCTCTCGACTGATGCAACAAGCTATCTAGTGAGTGCAACTATCCTGTCCTCTATTGAAGCTCTATCCAAATCATCTACGCTAGAATATCTACAGTGAAACCAAGACTTCTTTTGGTGATAGGCCTTTCCACGGAGACCATAGATTGAACCTCTAATCGGGGCACCCTCACACTCTTTCCTGAGCTTCTCTACTTCTTCTTGGGTAAGTGGTGGCCCTAGCTTTCTAGAGGTTGAGTAGTGTGTAACTCTTTAATCTTTTGCACATAATTATCCTACATTTAAATTGATCAAGTAATTAATAATGATAAGATATCAAACTATTTAAACTTAAATAACATTAATTGTTAAAAAAGATTATATATTTGAATGAAGTCCTTACTTATGTTTCTTGCGCCTGTGGCTCAACCCATCTCTCTTCATTCGTTGGGTTCATCTTCTTTTTTATGTGACAGGCCTTGAATAACTCCTCCTGAGTTATCTGTCTACCCAACTCATTTTTCTGCATATAATAAAATCATCAATCTCCAAAAATAAGAATTTATAAAAAAAAGAAAAAAAAAAGAATGGTTGCATTCTGAAAAGATACGTACCATTCTCCTCCGTGTAGTAAGCTGGCTGAAAACTCCACCAGTGTGTAGAGAGCCTCCTTTCTTAGACGCTTTGGCCTTTTTCCTAATCTCGCTCCTCTTCATAAATGTCTCATCAGATGCCTAGTGAGCCAATAGGCTTTTCCAATATCGTGGCTGCACAAATCCAGGCCTTCTATTATGTCTCCGAGCATGGTAAAGTAGGCCATGAAGTCTATGAG
This sequence comes from Jaltomata sinuosa, assembly GCA_003996215.1. Lineage (NCBI taxonomy): Eukaryota > Viridiplantae > Streptophyta > Magnoliopsida > Solanales > Solanaceae > Jaltomata > Jaltomata sinuosa. Next base: position 316,874 of record QJPP01002550.1, on the reverse strand, counting down.
CGATTCTAACATAAAAGTGTAAAGATATTTGTGCTTTATGCTCGGGAGCCCACCAGAAATATTTCTACAATAAAAAACATATTTAATATTCAATTTTTAAATATAAAGCGTGTTAATTAATCAGATCTTTACCCAAAATTCATTGAACATTTGCACTTGGATAATAACTGGTATCATGGTCCAACTCAGCCAAACACCTTCATAGTATCGAGAGAGGCATTTGTAGATAATATTTGTAATTCTATCATCTGGATTAAACCTCCAATACAAGATTAAACATTTAAGGGGATAAATTTAAAACTTAAAAAATTTAACATGTAGAAAGTTATTATATAGTTAATTAGTCATACCCGTATCTGTCAGGGACGAGAAAGGTCCTCCAGAAAGAATCTATATCACCTGGCTATTGTCCATGTACACCTGAGTGTCCTATTGTGGGAGTCTCAGGCGCAGGGCTAGTGTCTCTGACACGAAGACTGGAGAGCCCAACTGAACCACTAGCAGAACTGGGAGTAGCTGACCTACTACTGCTAGCTGATGGTATGATCGATGGTGGGGTAGCCATATGTATGTGCCATGATGGGGGAAGATCGAGTCTCAATCTATCCATGAAGTGGACCCACATGTGTGGGAACAGTCTGTGACTCCTGTGATGACCTACTATATGAAAGTGAGGCCCTAGGTCGAATATAATCAGGCCGAGACTCATAAATATGAATCCATGTGGACTGTCATGGATTAGCAGAGTTCTTTTTACTTTTTTTCTTCTTGGATTTTAATTACTTGCCCCTTTCGTCACCTACCATTTATATTAGTTGAAAGATAAAATATAATATATATTGATTATCATTGATATGAAGAAAAGTATGAGAAAATATTTGTTACATTAGTCACTTTGCTTCTAAAAATACTAGTAATGAATATTAATTAATACAATAATACAAAGTATACAAACATCAATCACTAAAAATAATAAACAAAACAAACTAATTTTTAATCCTCTTGTTCTAAAGTTTTCTCATCATCTATCCATTCATCTTTTTCAAAAGTTTCCTCACCGTCTATCCATTATGATAACCCATCCTGTCATTATTAAATGGTCGCAATAAAAATGATCGAGTTAATATTTTTTGGTTATATAAAATTGCGGGATTCATTTTAGGGTGTATAAATAAAGCACGGATGACAAACATGGCAAAAAGATAAGCTGCAAGCACCCCTCATCGTGATGAGCCTAAGCTTGTTGCAATGGCTCATCACAGTGAAGGAGACCTCATCACGATGGTCCATTGCAATGAAGCAGTCCTCGTTACAATGAAGGTATGGGGCAGAACCGTGAATTACTATGCTTAGCCTCTAAACTCTTTTCCAATGAGGAGGCCTTATCCTAAATACATCCCAACGCTCTCTCAACCCTAGGAAAGCAAGAAAAGAGAGGAAAATCTCTTAGAAAAGGGGTTGGATTCACCTCCTCCTCCTCGCGGTGACTCTCCCTCTGGACCTCCTGGGATAGGAACAACATGCAATTTACATGCATCTTGGCACTAGCTCGGTAATCGAGGTAGGTTATGGTTAAATAATAGCAAGACTTGATTTGTTAGCATAAATTCAGTATAGAAATTTATGGAGACAATATGTTTAGGCTTTGAGGCATAGTGTCTGGATAGTAATGACTGGATTTAATTGGTAGGCTTGAGACTTGTAAATAGCACTATGTATTTGGGAAGTATTCGTGTAAAAGTAATGCTGAAGTTGTATAATTTGAGGCTTAGGCCTAGTGCGTGATAGAAAGGTAATACTTGAACCATAGAGAAAGGATGAATCTTAACTTAATTGTGATGATTGGATGACTATGTGAAATGGATGTAGCCCTATGGTGTTAGTTTGGGATGTATTTGCAGATTGGTCTAATAGTTACGCCCTAGATTTGGGGATAAAATGATGCCTAATAAGAACTATTTAGCAAAGGTATTTGGTAATTATGGGAACTGGTTGGCGTTAAAGGTTAAGATAAATCATGATCTTATACCCTGAGAATGTATTCTATGTAGAATGTCAGTTAGGCTTGAGGGGCGAATTGCTAGACCTGAGTAAGGGGTTAAGACCTGTTCAGCGATGAACGAGTTAGGTGAAGACTGTATTCCTAGCATTTATTTAGAGTTGAGACTTATTTTATTACATGATATGTGGTAGTATTATGTAACTTGTAATTGGTCTTCGGACATGGTTGAATTGTATATTGCTTGTATGAATAGGCTAGATGAACAAAGTGATAAGGGAGCTAACATGGATAAGTGTAATTGTGTCTTGAACACCGTATATATATATATATATATATATATATATAGGTTTGAGAGCCTGGTTATATAGATATTGTCATTGGTACAGTTATTATGGATCGCATACCATGCTAGTATAGTAGATGGACACCTAGGGTCCCCTGCAGGTCATGGCTAGTGGGAAGAAATAAGACTCATAGCATGTGTGTGTACACACTCTTGTATATATCATTGCATATATCACCGCATATGTCATTGCATTTATCATTGTATGCTTCATTGTATTATTTCATGGTTAGTCATTGTGAGACTGTATTCTGGTTATAGATAAGGTCTCGAAGGACTGTTTATAATGACAAGCAATAGGGGAACTTGGTCCCTTGTGTGGTGCATTACTGTATACGCCTGTAGTAACCCTTAACGAGTGATGTGTAGTTGATAATATGGTGGTGTAATACCTTGAAAATTCTAAGTTAAGATCCAAACTGTTCTTCATATGTTATTAGACCTGAACTCGATGAATTTTCTATGTATCTAAGTATTAAGACCAGTTATTAGGTTTTGGAGGTGTATTAGATATGAATTAAATTCATAAAGAACCTCTAGCTCAAAGTTAAGTTGAAAGCCTTTCTACCAATTTAGTTTTCATGTAAATTCTAACTAGGGTCAAATTTAAATGATCATTTCTCCTAGAATATCAAGAATTAGGTGGCTTAGTACCCACCAAATTAAATATATTTGAGTCTTCTTTTTAACACCACATACCTCTCATTAATTCAAGTTTGGAGTAAAAGGTTATGGGCATTTTAGTGAAGAACTGTCAGGCTGCCAAAAATCCAACAACCGTTTCCAATGGCCGTGGGAAGGGATAACCACTGTGGGAATTCTGATGGCCACTTCTGATGGCCCATGGGAGGTCCAACGGCCCATGGGACCCCTACCGTCAGAATGGACTAGTGATCCATTTTTCCACCCAGAACCCCATGATTTGGTCCCCACGACCCGTGGGGGTTCCGATGGCCTGTGGGAAGAGCCGTCCGATGAGTTTTCTGCATTTTTTTTCAGCATTTAAGTTGTGAGTAGTTTGGTCGTTTCCTTACCTCAGACCTTTCTCCACATATTTTAAACGCCCAAAAGGGATTATTTCTGAGAAGAACATCAATCAATCTCTACGAAATTCTCTCAAGATCCTAAGGCAAGACACATAGGGTTTTGTCACACCCCGAGGCTACCCTCTTGGCGTAACACGGGACCTGGGACTACAAGTGCCCCAAGCTAACCCTTGGTCATAGCATAACTCAGATAATTCAAATAGACAGACGGAAGCATAATAGGAAGATTCGAAATCAAATGTATAGATAAACAAGTCAAATAGGAATACAAATCCAAAAGGAGACTCACATACTGTCTATCTCTGAAAAGCCTCTAACTGTCAATAAGAGTTGCTGGGACAAGACCCCAGCTAACTCAAAATCTGAAATGAAAGCATAAAGATGGACGTTCTAACACTAGTCCTCGAATAATGAGGACTCACCAATAATCAGTTGAATGTCTGGCATAGTCTAGCCACGAGTCTGAGGGCAGGTGCCTGAATCTGCATCGTAAAAGGATGCAGCGCAAAATGCGTCAGTACTATAGGATGTACTGAATATATGAGTCTATGCAACAACAAATATAAACGTGCTTGAATCATGCTTGAAACACTGAAGTCATGCATAATAAGAGAATTCATGAGTAAAATCATAGTTAAACATAAGACATGAAAATAGAAGATCAACCTTCGAAAGTAGAGTATTCATATAACTTAAACTGAAAAGCTTTTTCATATGGGAGTTTCTTATAATCGATAATAGATCACGTGAGCTATATGAAATCTAACTATATAACCCTAGGTAGCAAAGCTATTCCGAACCCTGCCAAGGTAAAGAACACCATAATCTAACTATATCACCCTAGTTGGCAAAGCTGCCTTATGCCCAGCTAAGGCAAAGGCACCATGATAATAAAGAATGGAACCACTTTCATAAGCCCATCGGGCGATGCATAACCTACGCTGACAATGTAGTTTTTGGACTTGGGTAATCGAACCCTCATCGCTCGGTGCTAAATACTACTCCCTAAACATATACATATAGCTCATAATACTTGTGACATTTATGATGTCAAAACTGTTCATAACTTAGGTAGACATATCTGGGTGCCAAACCTTTCATAAAACATAGGGACATATCTAATATCCAAAACTGTGGGAAAAGCATAAGGACATATCTGAGCCATGCAATTCACAAATAATGAGTCTTAAAGCTTTGCATAAACATAATTCAAAATATACTTTCCATTCTAAAATCATAGTTTGAAGAATTAGGCATGCAATTTCATGAAAACTAGAGGTTATGTTATCTAAACATACCAATATTTACTTGAAGACATGAAATTCAATGAAATCATGCTAGAATTCATCATCAACATATTGGATTTTGTAAACACTTAAGGAAACTCAATTAAAACATGAATAATGAATAAGAAGTCATGAATTAATGCTTTAAAACAAAGCCCATCAATTTTCCCCAATTTGAGTAAGAATCCTAATTTAGAAATTCACCAATGCAATTTAGAAGATTAGGGTTTTGGGCATATGGGTGAAGAGATTCATTTATTGAATACCCACATACCTTGATTGAAGCTAACCCAACTGAAATTGAAAAGAAAATGAGGCTTGAACTTGGAGCTTGAGAGAGTTACTTTACTCTTTTGGTAGATGTATGAGGGATAATGAGAGTATTAGGCTAAATGGGGTAGAAACCCTACTAAAAGTGGACAAAACGACCTCATTTAGGATTTAAAAGGGTGGGTAATTATAGAAATTCCCCTGGGATTTAATTAGGAAAAAGCTGTTAAAAACTCGGCTTCAGGTCCCACAGGTCCTTTCCATGGACTGTAAAAGTAATCACGGCTTGTGGATTGGAGTCGTGGTTCCTGAGCTAAAGTTCCAAGCTGTGGATAAATTTCCACAAACTAATAGGATGACCTGTAGAAACTTCTATGAGTCGTGGAACCCACTCGTGGTTTCTGGGGAGTTTTACCACTCTCTGTCTGATTTCCACAGTTTGGTTCCACGACCCATGGAAATATCCATGAACCGTAAAACTAACCCGTGGTTCTCAAACCTGAGAGTGGTCTGCAGGACTTGAATCACGAGTTCCTTCCACGATTCGTGGAACCATCCACGGCTCATGGACTTGACCCGTGATCCCTGGAAGTTTAAAAATTTTGCAACTTTCTGAGTTTAAAAGCTGGATCAAATTCTGGGGTGTTACAATATCTCCCCCTTGGGATCATTCGTCCTCAAATGAGGACTAAGTAAGGAAAACTGGAGAGAAAACAGCCCAACCAAGCAACAAAATAGGAAATCTGAACAATAAACATGAAAACTTAGCCTTTCAACTTAAAACATGATAAAAATAACTTCGAAAAATATGAATGCATGCTAGGATCATGAGAGGAACCGATGGAATAGAATCAGAGGGACATACTAAGAAAGAAACTATTACCTCAAGCTGAAACTAAATTGAGAAAAAAGAGATGAGGGTACTTGGCTTTCGTGACTGCTTCTGTTTCCCAAGTAGCTCCCTCAACAAGCTGATTCCTCCAAAGAACCTTCACCGAATCAACTTCCTTATTTCTCAACCTCCGAATTTGACGATCAAGAATCTCTATGGTAACTTCCTCATAAGTAAGGTTATCCTTTACACTCATATATTCCAACAGGACAATTAAGGTCGGATCACCAACACACTTCTTCAACATAGAAACATGGAAAACTGGATGAATTGCTTCTAAATTCATTGGCAACTCCAACTCATAAGCAATGCTAGAAACTCTCTTCAGAATCCGATAAGGACCTACAAAATGGGGACTAAGCTTCCCTTTCTTGCCAAACCTCATCACATCCTTAATGGGTGACACCTTCAGAAAAACCCAATCATCAACTTCAAATTCCAATTCCTTTCTCCTCACATCCGCATATGATTTCTATCGACTCTAAGCGGTCTTCAGTCATTCCCTAATAAGCTGAACCTTCTCTATAGTATCATGGACTGAATCTGGACCAATCAAAGCTGCTTCACCTACCTCAAACCAACTAATAGGAGATCTACATCTTCGACCATAAAGTGCCTCATAAAGAGCCATCTGGATACTAGAGTGAAAGTTGTTGTTGTAGGCAAACTCAATAAGAGGTAAGTGATCATCCCAACTACCCTTGAAATCGATCGCACAAGATCTCAACATATCCTCCAAAGTCTGAATAGTACGCTCTGCCTGACCATCCATCTGTGGGTGAAAAGCTGTGCTAAGCTTCACCTGAGTACCAAGACCTCTCTGAAATAATCTCCAAAACTGGGATATGAATTGAGTATCTCTATCTTAAATGATGGACAATGGAACACCATGCAATCGGACTATATCACGGATGTAGAGTCTGGCATAATCCTTAGCTGAATCAGTAGTCTTGACCACCAAAAAGTGGGCTGATTTGGTCATCCTATCGAAAATCACCCAAATAGAATCTTGTTGCCTTCGAGTATGAGGAAAACCTGTAATGAAGTCCATATTGATCGGTTCCCACTTCCAAGTAGGAAGGTCAATATCCTGAGACATACTAACCAGTCGATGATGCTCTACCTTCACTTGCTAACAGTTGGGACACTTAGCCACAAAACTGACTATGTCCCTCTTCATACCATTTCACCAATAGACTTCCTGTAGATCACAGTACATCTTGGTGGGACCAGGGTGAATAGAATATCTGGAACTATGAGCCTCAGTCAAAATCTGCTATCTCAACCCATCTACATATGGCACACACAATCGACCCTGATAACTAAGCACACCATCTCCCCCCGGGAGAAAACCTCAACCCTTTGCTGATGGACTGCACCCTTTAGCTGAAGCAAAATAGGATCACTATCTTGCTTTGCCTTTACTTCAGTTACCAAAGATGATTCGAAACCATTCTGAAAAATAACACCACCTTCTGCTGAGTCCATAAGGCAAACTCCTAACCGGCAAGCTAATGAACCTCCTTAACTAATTCCTTCTTTCCATCCTTAATCGAGGACACACTACCCATGGACAATCTACTAAGTGCATCCGCCACCACATTGGCCTTACACGGATGGTAAAGCACACTCATGTCGTAATCCTTAAGAAGCTCAAGCCATCTCCTTTGACGCAGATTCAATTCCTTTTGAGTGAACACATACTGAAGACTCTTATAATTGGTGAATACATCCACGTGGACACCATACAAGTAGTGTCTCCAAATCTTCAAAGCAAAAACCACGACCTCTAACTCAAGATCATGAGTAGGGTAGTTCTTCTCATGAATCTTAAGTTGTCTCGAAGCATAAGTAATCACCTTACCATGCTGCATCAACACACAACCCAAACCAATCCTAGAAGCATCACAATACACAACAAATTCATCTAGGCCCTCGGGTAGAGCCAACACTAGAGTTGTGGTCAGTCTAGTCTTCAATTCCTGAAAGTTCTTCTCACAAAGATCTGACCACTAAAATTTCACCTTCTTCTGAGTCAATTGAGTCAATGGGGAAGCAATGGAAGAAAACCCTTCCATAAATCTCCTGTAGTAACCAGCGAACTCAAAAAGCTCTTAATATCGGACGGGGAAGTGGGTCAAGGCCAGTTCTTTACCGCCTCAATCTTTTGAAAATCAACTCGAATACCATCTGGAGTCACAATGTGACCCATAAAAGAACAGGCTGCATCAAGAACTCACACTTTCTAAACTTAGCAAATAACTTTCGATCCTTGAGAGTTTGTAACACAACTATCAAATGGTCCGCATTCTCCTCCTTACTCTCAGAATAGATAAGAATATTGTCAATGAAAACAATCACAAACATATCCAAATACTACTTGAACACACGGTTCTTCAAATCCATAAAACCTACAGGAGTATTCGTTAGACCAAAAGACATCACAACAAATTCATAATGACCATACCAAGTTCTGAAGGCTGTCTTCGGAATGTCACACTCTCTAACATGAAGCTGATGATAACCAGATTTAAGGTCGATCTTGGAGAAGAAACTAGCACCCTGAAGCTGATCAAACAAGTCATCAATACTAGGAATGGGATACTTATTGTTGATTGTGACCTTGTTCAACTGACGGTAGTCGATACACATTAGGAGGGAACCATCTTTCTTTCGCACGAATAAGATTGGAGAATCCCATGGAGAGATGCTTGGTTGAACAAAACCCTTATCAAAGAGGTCTTTCAACTGGTCCTTTAATTCTTTAAGTTTTGCGAGAGTCATTCTATAGGGAGGGATAGAGATAGGATTCATATCTGGAAGAAGATCTATTCCAAAGTCGATCTCCCGCTCGGGAGGAACTCTGGGCAAATCTTCAAGAACCACGTCTGGAAACTCATTCACAATAGGAACAGACTGAAGAGATGGGGTTTCGGACTCCGTGTCCATAACTCGAACTATATGATAAACATAACACTTAGAAATCATCTTCCTAGCCTTACGATAAGATATTAAATGACCTTTCGAGGATGGAGGACTACCTTGTCACTCTAAGACAGGTTAATTTGGAAAGTTAAAACTGACAACTCGAGTACGATAATCAACCGAGGCATAACAAGCATACAACCAATCCATACAAGAATAACATCAAAATCATTCATTTCCAACTCAACTAGATCTGCTGAAGTGACTCTATGGAGTACTAAGATAGGGCAATTTTGGTAGATTCTTTTGGCTACTGACTCACTAATAGGAGTAGAGACACAAAAGGGTTCTAAAAGCTGATACGGACAAATCTCAAATTTGCATGCTACATAAGGGGTCACAAAAGATAAGGATGCATCGGGATCCAATAAAGCATACACATCAAAAGAGAAGACTTTCAACATACCAGTAATAACATCCTGTGAACTCTCCTGGTCTTGGCGAGAGGACATGGCATAAAGACGGTTCTGGTGTTGACTACCAGAACTAGAGGCAGTGCCCTGCTGGGCTGGTTGACCTCCTGGGCCTGCTGGAGCAGACTGAGTCCTACTACCTCCCTATACCTTCTTAGCTGAAGGGAAATCTCTAATCCTGTGACCAACCTGGCCACATCCAAAACAACCACCTGAACCAGCTAGACACTCGCCAGGATGATTCTTTTCACATTTTGTACAAACAGAGTAGGCATGCCCCTTTTCACTACTCCCTTGATAATAAGAGCCCGCACCTCTACTAGACTGATCATGATGAGGCCTGGAGGCCTGAGAAGGAGCACTAGCGGTAGAATGCATAGGTCCTAATGACCTCTTCTGAAAGGAAGATCGATGTCTGCCTCTGGACTTTTGATGGCTAAATCTCGAACCCTCAAATCTGACTCTTTTGTTCTCCTCAGCCATCTCCCTAAGCTTGTCTCCCTCGATCTGGTGAGCATGAGTCATAAGTCTGGAGATACTCATATCACTCAACTGCATAGCATATCTACACTCTTTCTTTACCAAATCCGAGACTCCATAGATATACTTGCTCATCTAATCCGGTGGGTCAGCCACCATAGTAGGAGCATATTTGGAAAGCTGAGTGAACCTCAACCCATGCTCCTGAACATTCATGGATCCCTGTCTCAAGTTCATGAACTCCTCGGCCTTCGCTTGCCTTAACTCTCTCGGGAAGAACCGGTCAAGGAAAGCCCTCTCGTAACACTCCCAAGTCATAGGGACCACGTCCCTCGCCCTGACTTCCTTCTATTATGTGAACTAGATATGAGCTACATCCTTGAGTTGATAGGATGCTAACTCAACACAATCAATAGCAGCCACTTGCATCACATCAAAGATTTTCTTTACTTCATTGATAAAATTTAGTGGATCCTCACTCACTTTCGAACCCCAAAAATCAGGTGGGTTCATACGGATAAAATCATAAACTCGGGCCGCTGCCCCACCTTGAGAGTGGATGGGGATAAGAGTCGGCTGGTTGGCCTGAGCGGCCAAAGTCTGGGCTATTATATGGATAGCGTTCTTGAACTCCTCATTCGTGACGTCGGGGGATGTAACTGGAGGAGCAACATTCCGAGCGGATTAGTGAGGTATAGTACATCGAGGCATAATCTGAAAAGTACAAGGAAAGGATTAGAGGGATATTAGAGTTAAACTCTAGCGCATGATATGATCATGAAAGAAGTGAAGTTTTTCTAAGACACCTCATAGCTTCCCTCTCATAAGTGTGACGCGCTTCACACTTATGAAAGGGACTCTACTTGATGCGACTTTGAGATATCCTAGGACTCTTAAACCTGAGGCTCTGATACCAAGTTTATCATGCCTCGAGGCTACCCCTTTAGCGTAACACGGGACATGGGACCACAAGTGCCCCAAGCCAACCCTTGATCATAGCTTAACTCAGATAATTCAGATAGACAAACAGAAGCATAATAGGAAGATCCAAAATGAAATGTATAGATAAACAAGTCAAATAGGAATACAAATCCAAAAAGAGACTCGCATACTGTCTATGTCTTAAAAGCCTCTAACTGTCATAAGAGTTGCTGGGACAAGACCCTAGCTAACTCAAAATCTAAAATAAAAGCATAAAGATGGACGTTCTAATTCTACTCCTCGAATAATGAGGACTCACTAATAATCAGTTGAATGTCTGGCAAAAGTCTAGCCACGAGTCTGAGGGCAGGTGCCTGAATCTGCATAGTAAAAGGATGCAGCATAAAATGCGTCAGTACTATAGGATGTACTGAATATATGAGTCTATGCAACAATAAATATAAACGTTCTTGAATCATGCTTGAAAGACTAAATTCATGCATAATAAGAGAATTCACGAGTCAAATCGTAGTTAAACATAAGACATGAATATAGAAGATCAACCTTCGAAAGTAGAGTATTCATATAACTTAAACTGAAAAGCTTTCATATGGGAGTTTCTTATAACCGATAATAGACCATGTGAGCTACACAGAATCTAACTATATAACCCTAGTTAGTAAAGCTGTTCCGAACCCTGCCAAGGTAAAGAACACCATATTATGTCACCCTAGTTGGCAAAGCTGCCCTATGCCCCGCTAAGGCAAGGGCACCGCAATAATAAAGAGTGGAACCACTTTCATAAGCCCATCGAATAATGCATAACCTACACTGGCAACGTAGTTTTTAGACTTGGGTAATCAAACCCTCGTTGCTCGGTGTTAAATACTACTCCTAATATATATATATATATATATATATATAACTCATAATACTTGTGACACTTCTGATGTCAAAATTATTCATAATTTAGACATATCTGGGTGCTAAACCTTTCATAAAACATAGGGACATATCTAATATCCAAAACTGTTGGAAAAACATAAGAACATATCTGATGCCATGCAATTCACAAATCATGAGTCTTAAAGCTTTGTATAACCACAATTCAAAATATACTTTCCCTTCTAAAATCATAGTTTGAAGAATTAGGCATGCAATTTTATGAAAAATAGAGGTCATGTTATCTAAACATACCAATTTTTACTTGAAGACATGCAATTCAATTAAATCATGCTAGAATTCATCATAAACATATGGGCTTTTGTAAACACTTAAGGAACCTCAATTAAAATATGGATAATGAATAAGAAGTCATGAATTAACTCTTTAAAGAAAAGCCCACCAATTTTCCCCAATTTGGGTAAGAACCGTAATTTAGAAATCCACCAATTCAATTTAGAAGATTGGGGTTTTGGGCATAAGGGTGAAAGGATTCCCTTATTGAATACTCACATACCTTTATTGAAGCTAACCCAACTGAAATTGAAAAGAAAAGGAGGCTTGAACTTGGATCTTGAGACTTGGAGCTTGAGAGAGTTACTTTCCTCTTTTGGTAGATGAATGAGGGATAATGAGAGTCTTAGGATAAATGGGGTAGAAACTCTACTAAAAGTGGCCAAAACGACCTCACTTAGGAGTTAAAAGGGTGGGTAATTATAGAAATACCCTTGGGATTTAATTAGGAAAAAGTTGTTAAAAACTCGGCTTCAGGTCCCATGGGTCCTTTCCACGGACCGTAAAAGTAATCACGGCTCATGGATTGGAGTCGTGGTTCCTGAGCCAAAATTTCAAGCTGTGGATAAATTTCCATGAACTAACAGGATGACCCATAGAAACTTCTACGAGTCATGGAACCCACTCACATTTTCTGGGGAGTTTGACCACTCTCTGTCTGATTTCCACGGGTTTGTTCCATGACCCATGGAAACATCCATGAACCATGAAATTGACCCGTGGCTCTCAGACCTGAGGGTGGTCTGCAAGACTGGAATCACGAGACCCTTCCATGACTCATGGAACCATTCACGGCTCGTGGACTTGACCTGTGATTCCTGGAAATTCAAAAATTCCTAAAGTTTCCGAGTTTAAAAGATGGATCAAATTCCAGGGTGTTATAGGTTTTAAGAAAGAAGTTTCTCAAGGGTTTTTCCTTTGGATTTCTTCTCCAAGTCTCAACCTCCAACCTTAGGTATTCTTCTCCAAGTTTTCATCCCAGAGTTCTAGCTAGAAGTTCTTCAAGTTTCAGGTATGTGTCTATTTAATAAGGGATTCTTTTCACCCTTATGCCTAAAATCTCAAGTTTTACTTTGATTTATGAAAATTATGAAATTAGAGTTCTTACCCAAATTATAAAATCCTTATCAATTCAGTTTTATAGCATCAATACACGATTTCTAATCCTTTATCTATGATTTTACATGAGATTTCCCAAGTATTTCTAAAAGTCTATGAATTGAGAATAATTTCTAGCATGATTTCTCCCTATTGCATGTTTTCAAGGTAAATTGGCATGTTTAGATAACATGACCTCAAGTATTTATGAAATTGCATGCCTAATTCTTAAAGCTATGAATTTTAGAAGGGAGTATGTTTTAAACTAGGGCTATGCCATACTTTTAAAACTTATGAACTTATGAGTAGCATGACATCTAGATATGTCCATATGCTTTATGAATGGTTTTGACATCTGGATATGTCCACATAAGTTATGAATAATTTTGACATCTGGATATGTCACATGTTATGAATGAGCTATATGTATATTTTGGGAATAGTATTGAGCACCAAGTTAGACTGGGTTTAGCATGCCCTTATGTCCCTAAACTATGTTTCCATCATAGGTTGCCCTTTTGTGGCTCACTTTAGGATCCTTATGTATATGGTTCTAACCTTGGCGGTTAGGACAACCTTTTTCAGTGTAGGCGTATGATACATAATTCCATGTAGCTCACACGGTCTATGTCGGTTATGAGAATCTCCTGCAGAAAACAATTTTAAGTATATGAATGTATTTGACTCTTTGCTTTCAGATTTCAGACTTACTACTTATGACTTATGATTATAAATATGTTTTTAGCCTATGATATTGCATTGAGTCATTACATTATAGATTTTACTCTGATCATATGAATTTATCTTTAAGTATGTTTTAAGCATGTTTTATCACGATTTATGCATATCTCACATACTCAGTATATTCCATAGTACTGTGCTGCATTCTTCATAATGAAGATTCAACAACTGTCCTCAGATTTGTGGCTAGTAGTTCAACAACATCTCCAGCCAGCTTGGTGAGTCCTCATAATTCAGGGACTTAGAGTTATTTAGATTGTTGCTTCATTTTAGTTTGCAGTCATTTAGAGGTAGCTGAGGTCCTGTCCCAACAACTCATCAGTCAGTATAGGTTTCATAGACAAACAGACAGTCAGTCATTTAGTTGTATCAGTTTTTAAATGACTTTATATTTCAGTCTTATGAAAGTTCATTTTATTATAATATTCTTCAAGATGTCAGCACATGTTTTAACTTTCACATTGTTTTTTAGTCTGTATCTCAGTAGTATGCCAGGCCACGAGTTAGCTTGCAGACACTTGTGACTCTAAGCACCATGTTATATCCAGGGGTAGGCTTGGGGAATGACAAACTTGGTATCAGAGCACAGAGTTCAAATGTCCTTGGGTGTCTGTGAAGCCGTGTCTAGTAGAGTCTTGCTTCTGAGTGTGTTGTGCACCACACTTATAATCAGGAGGCTACAGGGCATTTTGGAAATGTTTTCCCTTCTTTCATACTCTAGATCATGCAGTAGAGCTGTTCCCTAAGAAATTTATGCAGATTTGTATGTTACTCTAATTTCTTTGATCATGCCTCATCTTCGAGGTGGTGGAAACCGTAAAGTTCAGATTCTTATTAGTGTGATACTCTCAGATAAAGTCATACGAAGAATTTAGAGACTGCACAAGGGCTTAAGAGGAGCCCACTAGTGCATTAAAGTCTACCAATCTGAAAGCATGTTCCCTTGTTAGTATCAATCGTGCAGTTGAACCTATAGTAGACTGTACTCTTAGACCCTCTTCCAGAAGCTTTACTACAAATAGCACCTTAGCCAAAAAGTATGATTCTCTAAGCGTTTGGTTAGAACAATCACTCAAGAGTTAGTGTACATTGAGATGTTTTGAGCTATAAATAGTAAGATGACCCCAAAGCTAGATGTATGAATTTGGAAGTGTAGTAGCTAAAAGAGTGGGGATAGTGATGGACTAAAGTATGTAGCCATAGTTATGTATCAATAATGTGAGTATTGGGATGATAAGTCCCTTGACATTGAAGGAAGAGTAATACGTTATGTGTAGATTCCATGGTAGTATGTAGAGGAAGAATGGTTGGTTAAGATTACTTAGAACAAATTTGAATTAGGGAAGAGGCTCATCAAGGCATGTCAATATGTAGAAAAAGATTAAGTATTGGATAAATAATGAATCAGTAAGGAGTTTCATAATGAGGTATTAAAGAAGAGTAGCAGTGTTATGAAGAAGAATGTGCTTGTAGGCTGAAGTTAGATAGGATATGTGGTTAAAGTTGATTATTTTGTCATAAAATTTTTTGTGGACTAGTGTTTCTTGATTGTCGTCTTGTAGTTGCAAGTCAGTGTATTATGTGAGATGTTGTGTTGTTATCCATGTTCAGTAAGTTTTAATTATGGATGATTACCGAGGTGGAAAGAATGATAGTTAGGGATGGTGATGCTAGTTTTATGGAATTGACCCAGTAAGCCTAAACTAGCTTACGCAGAGATTTAAGTTGATTAACTTGACATAAAGTATGGTGGTGCAGGTAAGATGTATATGTGACCCCTAGATGAATTGGTAATTTATGACTAAGTCATGAGATACAAGAAGAGAGCCTTAAGCATTAGAAAGGTAGATGTGTACCCAGAGTAGTATGCTGTTACATGATATTCAAGGATCCTATAGTGCTATGTGTGATCAGTTTAGAAATTCTTGTGTTTATGGAGAAGGCTATGTGTATATTTATGGTGTTCTTATGAAATGAATTCAGGAGATTATAGATATACAATGTTGAGATCCTTAATGTGGTTTTAATTTCAGTTGATTTGGGTGGATATGAACTTAGAGATGTGATGTCAATAGATGAAGAAGCAAAGGTCAGATTGCTAAGTGTTAGATGAAATGGTTATATACGCCAATAATAGTATGAGTCCTATAGTGATAGCTTTAGGGTAAAGAGAAAGTTAAGAGATGTCTCTGAAGAAAGTCCTAGCAAGGGAGTTGCATCTACAAATGTGGCTCATCTGGGTGACTCTAAGCATTCTTGAGTATAATGAGACCCCAATAATGTAGAGTAAAGTGGTTACAAATCAGTTTAGAGAATAGGTCCGCAGACTTAGAATATTGACTTTTGGTCTAAGGGGGAGATGAGAGGGAAAAGAACCAAGTCAGGTATTGTAACACCTTGGATTTTGAACCTAGGCTTGTTCAAGGCTTGTACAGACCATACTAGAAAAGTTTATCCAGAAGTCAAAAAGAGTTACGGTGAGATAGAGATCTATCCCTACTCTAGTGTATTCCTCAAACTTAAGTTATTATGACACTTTACTCATGACATACGCATTTATTCCATGACCTTACATAAGGTCCAAGTACTTTATGTATACACATGCCCATGCTCAGATTCTTAGAATGAGAAGCAACTGCTTCAGACAACAATGCCAGTCTTACTCTATAATTCCACGAATTCCTACTTTATGTCAAGAGATTTATACATATAATCTCATCTATCACATAATGTTAAGTTCTATGCCCTAAGTCCTCAAGTTATGCCTTAATGGCTAATGGCACCAGACTATATCATGTATAAGCTCAGATCAGATCTTTCGAATGACTCGTGCTTATGATTTTCTTGCTCTAAGCCCTATGTACATACACCCAAACTAGTGATAGGTGGTTATAACATGTATGCTCAGAATAACCCTCTTCTTAAATGACTAGGTCTCGCTATGAAAAAGTCAAGATTCAACAGTATCCTTTATCCTTGTTAATGATGCTCAGTTCAGATTCAGTGTTGGCAGCCTAGAGTAGGCCTCTAGTTGCAGGTCAGGTATTAAACTAGCATGACCGTGATAGATGTACACTTTGTGCCTCCAGGTTAGGTTTGAACATGGTGAAAGCAAGTAGTTAGTCTTAGATCTTAGTAGTTATATGTTCTAGTTTTACACTTATGATTCGTGCTGAGCCGCCTCTTCATGATTTATACGAGGGTTTTCATAACAGACCAGCCCAAACCTGCCAGTATCCATTTCTTAAGACTAGAAGGCTTTTCATTCAGTTTAGTACATGAAAGTAAGTTCATTTCAAGAGAGAATAGTTGATTTTTCTTTCTTTAGTCACTCCATTCTAGTTTGACCTTCATTCGAGAATGAATGATCCCAAGGGAGAGATATTGTAACACCTTAAAAATTTTAAGCTAAGATCCAAACCATTCTTCATATGTTGTTAGACCTGAACTCGATGAATTTTCTATGTATCTTGGTATTAAGATCAGTTCTCAAGTTTTAGAGGTGTATTAGATATGATTAAAGTCATAAAGAACCTCTAGTTCAAAGTTAAGTTGAAAGTCTTTCTACTGATTTAGTTTTCATATAAGTTCTAACTGGTCAACTTCAAATGATCATTGCTACTAGAATATGAAGGATTAGGGGGCATAGTATCCACTAAATTAAAGGTATTTGAGTCTTCTTTTCAACTCCACCGACCTCTCGTTAATCCGAGTTTGGAGTAAAAAGTTATGGGTATTTTAGTAAAGCACTGTCAGACTGCCAAATATTCGACGACCCTTTCCGATGGTCGTGGGAAGGGACAATGGTTGTGGGAATTATAACATCCATTTATGATAGCCCATGGATGTTTGATGACCCATGGGACCCCTGCCATCAGAATGGACCAGTGATCCATTTTGGCACCCAGAACCCCATGATTTGGTCCCCATGACCCGTGGGAGTTTCGACGGCCCATCGGAAGAGCCGTCCGGTGAGTTTTCTGCACTTTTTTCAGCATTTAGGTTGGGGGTAGTTTGATACTTTCCTTACCTCAAGGATTTCTCCACATCTTTTGAACATCCAAAAGGGGTTATTTCTCAGAATAACATCGATCAATCTCTACAGAATTCTCTCAAGACCCTAAGGCAAGACTCCTAGGGTTACAAGCAAGCAAGGGCATAGAAATTCAAGCAAGAAGTTTCTCAAGGGTTTTTCCTTTGGATTTCTTCTCCAAGTCTCTACCTTCAACCTTAGGAATTCTTCTCCAAGTTTTCATTTCCAGAATTCTAGCTAGAAGTTCTTCAAGTTTCAGGTATGTGGGTATTTAATAAGGAATTCCTTTCACCCTTATACGCAAAACCTCAAGTTTTACTTTGATTTATGAAAATTATGAAATTAGGGTTCTTCACAAATTATGAAATCCTTATGAATTCAATTTTATAGCATCAATACACGATTTCTAATCCTTTATCTATGATTTTGTATGAGATTTCTCAAGTATTTCTAAAAGCCCATGAATTGAGAATGATTTCTAGAATGATTTTACCCTATTGTATTTTTTCAAGGTAAATTGACATGTTTAGATAACATGACCTCAAGTATTTATGAAATTACATGCCTAGTTCTTAAAGCTATGAATTTTACAAAGGAAATATTTTGAACTAGGGCTATGCCATGCTTTTAAGACTTATGAACTTATGAGTAGCATGACATCTAGATATGTCCATATGCTTTACGAATAGTTTTGACATCTAGATATGTCCATATAAGTTATGAATCGCTTTTACATCTGGATATGTCACATGTTATATATAATCTAGACGTATGTTTTGGACCTACAGTCCCTCGGCCGCCCATACAATCGAGAAATGCAATCAAGTGAAAACAAACCCTACGACATCCAACTACCGGAGCGTACAATCAACAAATATCAAACAAGGGTGGAATCCCGAACAATGAATGATATGATGCATGAAAACCTCAGGGTGAAATAGAACCTCTGTATGTACCTCCTCCGGTGCCGATCGGGCCCAACAGGCAGGTTCCATTGAAGGACACAACCCGTATACCTCTAATCCATTGTATACCCTTCCCCCCAGCACACGCATCCCAAAGCCTCAATCTCAGAGCGACAAGGTCAATGGAGGTCCCAGACCCTAAACTAAAACTCATAATCAAAATGTGTCCTCCGGAATCGAATCCGGGTTCAAGCCAGTGGCTAAGTCTCAAATATACATGCCTAGACCCTATTTAGGACTAAAACAGTGAAAAAGATGTTTCAAAAACCCTTCCAAGGGTGCCCGAGACAACCGGGTCTAAAACAGTAGTAAAAACATCTCAGATGCTTGACCCGGCCGAGCCTGATATCATTTCAAATCAGTAAGAAAACTCAGCTAGAACTCTGACCCGATCGAGTCTAGCAATAGTAGTAAATCGTGATAAAACCATATTTTTAACCTTCTTTACCCCAAGAAGATCCACGTATCAAGTCAAATTATTTCCAAATCAAATTTCATTAAATATGGGCCCCCGAGGCCATGCAAGGTTTAGAAAATCAATTTCCGTAGGTCCAAAGCCAAAAACCATAATAAAACATGGAAGGACATCTTTATTTGCATTGAAATGATATGATCAACCCCAACAGCTGCCCGGCAGCTCACAATCAACCTAACGGTCCTGCACAGGCTCCGAAGCTACTCAGCAAGTATAACCAGCCTAGAAGGATATTTATATGTTCGGGACTTGTGGACATTCCCAATAATCCCACCTTCTATGTTCCAAAGTCAACAAGACCTCACGGGGTCACAAGGGTAATAAATATATCAACTAATAGGAATACTACACACAACGGAGGAAATAAATACGACAAATCATGGAAAAGTGGTCAAGGTCTGTGGTACCAACCTAATAACCCAACCCAAGAATGCCAACTAGTACAATTTTACCCGATATATGTGAAGTCTAGGTAGTTAAGCTATAACCTACCTATCGTCCGACGACAAGCTGCGAGAACGACGATATCCGAGGCCGAGCTGCTCCGAGAAGCTCCGAATGAGAATCAAACTATCAAATTCATGAATAAAATATTAAGATGAGTCTAACGATACCCATATTGCTATAATTATAGACAGGTCGATATCCGGGTCAAAAGCGGGCCCACAGGGCCCACAACCCTAAACCAAAAACAAAAAGTACCACGATGACCCCAATGATTCCAAGAAGGCATGCTCCAAATTTGAGCACAATTGGACAAGGGAAGGTCACCAAAATAGCCCACCCAAGATGGGGATTAAAGAATTGAAATTTCAAAAATAAAAATGAAAATTGGGCAAGAATTACTTACCACAAAGTGGAATTTCAAGACGAGACGGACAATCCTTTACTTCCATGAAGCATGCACGAGCTAGGGGAAACCACTACATAATAATTTCCAGGCTTTGGTAGGAGCAACAATGGAGGAAATTAAGAAAATTCAAGAGAAGCTAAAAGGAACAAGTGGGGAAGATGACTTACCAAGAATCAGAAAAACATGGCAAATCCACAAGCAATTGATTCCCCAAGGATTAGAAATTATCAAGAGTAATTTTGGTAGGGAGAAAAATGAGTTTAGAGTGAGAAAAGTGAGGAGAAGTGGCTGGAAAAAACGAATTTCCAGCTATTTATAGCTGTTGGCCGCAGCTGATTTTCTGCAATTTAAAAAAAACTCGATGGGGCATTTTGGATACAATCAAAAACCGATATTCAAAAACCAATAATGCTAATAGAGTGAAAATGACGTTCCGGACTCAACGGAATTGATAAAACTTCCATACAAGGTCGTTTCAGACAAATGTTGACCCAAGTCAACACTAAAGAAAAGGAACTCAAAGGCTCGAAATGAGTCCAACTCACCCGAAACCCAAACCAACCATATTTCTAGCCTAAACTCAACATTCAGAGCTGATGGAATCATCAAATTTTGAATCCTACATTCCGATCATCGAAAGTCACCCGAAGTTAAACTTTCAACTCCAAATGGCCTGAAAACTGAGAAAATCACACAAACCCACACCAAAAGTTCTCAGGCCTCAACTAAAGGTCCAACTAGACCAGACTCATTGCTATGGAGCTAACAGAACTGTCAGAATTCAATTCCGAGCACGTTAGCTAAGAATGTTGATTAAAGTGAACGATATTCTAAGTTTAAGCTCTAAAACAGGCAAACAGCCAAAACGACCAAACGGACGATCAGGGCACCGAACTACCGGTCCCAGCAAGCCATAAATGTCTTAGGGCTGCTACAAGAAGTCTCTAACAGTGCAAAAATGCAAAAATGAGAAGATGACCGGGAGGGTCATCACACAAGTCAAACAAAATAGTTCACAATTTCAAGTCGCTAGTTTCACAATTTCAAGTCACTACCTTACAATTCGAATTCACTACTTCACTATTTTAAGTTACTAGTTTCGTTAATTTACAATTCCAATTCCAATTCCAAGTCACTACTTCACTATTCCAACTAACTAGTTCACAATTCCGAATATAATTCATGAACTTTCATTTCTAGCACTAGTCAAACAAACTAGTTCACAATTTAAAGTTGCTAGTTTCACTAGTTTACATGATTCCAAGTCACTACTTCTTAATTTCAAGTCACTAATTCACTATTTCAAGTCACTAGTTTTACTAACAAGTCAAACAAACTAGTTCACAATTGCTTATATTTAATTCACATTACGTACAATTTCAACTATTCCAATTTCACAAGTCAATACTTTTTCCACAATATTCAAGACTTTAAATACTAGCAATTTTATAATTTTTCAAATTCTACAATTACAATATACAATTACACAATCATACAAATTGTTAGACTAATGCGAAAAGGGTCAAAATACTCATCTACTGTAGATTATTGACCAACTTTGCCCTTCATCATACTTTGGGGCTATATTTGCCTCCACTATTAGCAAACTTCACATTTGTGCCCCTCAATTTAATGTATTTTAATTGAAATTATCCTATTACCTCTTTTAACCCGAAACTGAACCACTAAATTAAATAAACCCATATCCAATTAATCTCAAAATCCATCTCTCTAATTTTCTTCATCTCCTTCCTCCATTAAATTATATATTGGGAATTGAGATTTTAGCTTATGTTATTTCTCTCATATAAATTTAACACATTTGAAAAATTTGCTTCATAATTGCATCACATTGTATTTTCTTGATGCTAATAAACATGAGCTAGCTAACATCAGGAATACTTTAGTGTCAACATTGTGGGATTGAAAATTGGAACGAACTAGTTGTTTATAGACTTTTAGTGTAATAAGAATTAGAAGATTAAGAAGGGGTTAAATAAAAAACAAATTATAGGAGAATTAATTAAGATTAATCTGGAGGACAAATGCTTTTAGTAGTAGTTCTATACTTATATTTATATCACTAACTAATATCACTAATCAATCATAGATTACTTCCTGAAATATGATAAATGCCACTAGGTAGTCATCCATGGCTTCCGTCAATTTCTATTTTTTCGTCTGCACCTAATATAAGGGTTTCTTCAATGGAGGAAGGAGATGAAGAAGATTGAAGAAATGGGCTTTGAGATTTAATTTGGTATGAGTTTATTTAATTTAGCGGGTAGGGTTCAGATTAAAACAGGTAATTGGGTTATTTCAATTAAAATTAGGTCATTTTTATTGATTTGGGGGAATACGTTAAATTAAGGGGCATAAATGTAAAGTTTTCTAACATCATGGATAAATATAGCCCAAAGTATGATGAAGGGAAATGTTAGCCAATAAACTAAAGTAGAGGAGTATTTTTTTACCCTTTTCCCTAGACTAATTAATGTTAATTTTCAAGCAAATCCAACAAACCCTAACAAATCAAACAAATTCAACAAACCCTAACAAACTAACCATAATTTCAACAAAGCCTAACAAAACCACAATTTCAAAACTAATTGATGTTAATTAAAATTAAATTAGACTAATCTTAACAATAATTAAAGTTTACAAAAACTAACCTATGTTGAGGGAGGTGGAGGAGATGGGGCAGCAGAAGAGGGAGATGGTAGGAGGGAGGCAGAGGATATGGAGGAAGCACCAAAGAGGGACTGTTGAAGGAGGTGGCAGCAGCAGGAGAGAGGTTGATGGTGAATGAAGGCAGTGGAGAAGTGAAATCAGGGAGAGAGAAGGGGGAAAATTGGGGATAGAGAAACAGTTTTGCTAAAATGGGGAAAAGAAATTCCCTAAGTATACAATGAATTAGAAAAACTGACTTTTGGCAAAAATTAAAAAAAATATTAAACGAAAACCTGAAGGTCGGTTTTGATAAAAAATTAAAGGAAAAAAATATTTGTGATGATCCTTCCGGTCATCTTTGCATTTATGCATTCATTGTACTGTTAGAGCTTTCCTATAGCAGCCACAAGTAATTTATGGCTTGCTGAGACTGGTAGTTCGGTGCCCTGGTCATTCTTAGCTAACGTGCTCGAAATTGAATTCTGACAGTTTTGTTAGCTTCGTAGCTTTAAGTTTGATCTGGTTAGACCTTCAGTTGAGGCTTGAGAACTTCTTATGTGGGTTTTGTGTTATCTTCTCTGTTTTTAAGCCATTTGGAGTTGAAAGTGTAACTTTGGGTGTCTTTCGATGATCGGAGTACCAGATTCAAAATCCGACGATTCCATCAGCTCCGGAATGATGAGTTTGGGTTGGGAAGGTGGTTGGTTCAGGTTTGGGTGAGCCGAAATCATTTTGAGCCTTTGGGTTCTTATTCGTCAGTGTTGACTTGGGTCAACATTTCTCCGAAATGACCTCGTATGGAAGTTTCGTCAATTCTGTTGAGTCCAGAATGTTGTTTCCACTCTATTAACATTATTGGTTTTTGAATATCTGTTTCCAGTTGTGCTCAAAATACCTCGTAGAGGATTTTAGTGCAACTGGTTTTTTTTTGCAGCTGCAGGCCTTCAGCGCCAATGGCGCCCAGGCAACGTGATCGCGCTAGCCTGTGGCATATCTTGAGCGCCGATGGCACTGACCATTTTCCAGCTGCTATATATTGCTGTTAGTTCATTTTTTCAGCCTTTTCTCTCAATCTTTCTCACTCTAAAACACTTATACTCTCTACCAAATTGCTCCATATCAGTCCTAGCCTTGGGAAAATTAATTGTTCTTCGATAATTCGTGATTCTATGATTATTGGTAAGCTTCTTCCCCAACATGCTTTTCCTTTTGTTTTCTTAAAAATCCACCATTTTTGCTCATTCCAAAAGCTTGGGAAATTGTTGTAGTGGTTGCCTCCTAGCTCGTGCATGTTCGTGGGTTTGAAGAATTCTCCGTCTTCTCTTAAATTCCATCATTTTGGTAAGTAATCCTTGCCTAATTTTCATTGTTTATTCTTAAAATTCCATCTTTAAACCCCAACTTGAGCAGGCTATTTTGGCGCCCTTCTCTTGGCCAATTGTGCTCAAATTTGGAGCATGCCTTCTTGGCATCGTGGTGGTCATCGTGCTCTTTTTAGTTTTTGGTTTTGGGTTGTGGGCCTCGCATGCCCGCTTTTGAATCAGATTTCGACCCGGTGACAATTGTAGTGATATGGGTATCATTAGACTCATTTTAATGTATTATTGATGTTTTTGATAGTTTAACCATTGTTCGGGATTTCTTGGAGCGATTCAAGCTTGGATTTTGTTGTCACAGCAGCTTGTCATCGGATGACAGGTAGGTTACGGTCTAAACTCCCCATACTTAGCATATATCGGATAAAATTGGACTAGCTGACATACTTGGGTTGGGTTATTAGGTTGGTACCACAGACCCTGACCGCTTTTCCATGATTCATCCCCGTTTCTTTTCTCTGTTGTGTGTAGTATTCTTAGTAGTTGATGTTATCACCCTTATGGTTCTGTGTGGCCTTGTTTTGACTCTGGAACATATATGGTGGGTTATTCGAGGGTGCCCGTGAGTCTTGAGCATCGTTATCATGATATTATGCTCGCTATCTGTGTTGTAGAGCGATTGGAGCCTGTGCAGGGCCGATAGGTTGATTGTGAGCTGCTGGGCAGCTATTTGTGTTGATCATTCATTTCCATGCATGTAAAAAGGATTTATCCATGTCTTACTATGGTTTTGGCTTCGGTCCTACTAGAATTATTTTCTAAATTTTCCATGGCCCCGGGGGCCCGTTTTATATTGAGGTGAATTGGAAATGGTTTGACCTAACTCGTGAATCTTCTTGGGGTAAAAGAAGGTTAAATTATGATTTCTATCACTATTTTTACTATTAACGCTAGACTCAGTAGGGCCGGGGTGCTAGTTGAGTTTCTTACTAAATTGGGATGATTTTTAGCCTCGGTCGACCGAGCACCTGAGATGACTTTCTACTGTTTAGACCCGTTTATGCCCGAGCACCCTTGGAGGGGTTTTTGAGACATTGTTCCCACTTATTTAGTCCTGGATAGGGTCTTGGCATGCATGTTTGAGACTGGGTCTCTATCTTGAACCCAAACTTGCTTCTGGATGACATGTTTTGATACTGAGGTTTAGTATATGGTCTGGGACCTCCATGGACCTTGCCATTCTGGGCCTGGGGCTTTGGGCTGCGTGTGCTGGAGGGAGGGTATACGATAGAGTTGAGGTATACGGACAATGTCCTTCTATGGAACCTACCTGGTGGGCTCAATCGGCACAGGCGGAGGTATAGACAAAGTTTCTATTCCACACTGAGATCTTCATGCATTATATCATTCAGTATTTGAGGTTCCACCCTTGTTTTTTGTTTGTTAAGTGTACGCTCCAGTTGTAAGGGCGGCCGGAGGTTTTTTTTTCACTTGTTTGCGTTCCTCAGCTGTATGGGTGGCCAGGGGATTGCAGGTAGCCTCTTCTTACTTTACCGCGTGTTATCCCCTATTATGGTTATGCTTATAAGATTATATACGACTAAGTTATTACTTGTTGGAGTGAGATTGGTATGATTAGTTAGGTTATTGATTCCTGTTTTTGAGCATGCCTATCATTACTCTTGTCCTCTTTTTCTTTTTCTTGAGGTTACCGGTAAACCTTCCACTTCTTAAACTTATTATGTATATACTGTTATTGTAAGGATGCCAGGTGCATTATTTCTTGCTTACACATGTACCTGTTGTGTATATAGTCTACTTGCTAGCCTTGTATATTGTTCTGTTGACTTCCCTCTAGGCTAGTTCCTGTGTACTTTTCATTGATTTCTGTGACTACTTGCTTCTATTCTGTCTGCTTCAATGCTTCTATTCTGTCTGACTTATCCTCTTCAGTTGCAAAAAAGATGAGGGTTACTCCAAAAACCCTCCTAGGGTGCCTCTTGGCTTGAAAGCAATGGAGGGGAGGGATTTCCACTCGGATGGGGTAAAACCCACGGATTCCACTCCTAGTTCTTGTCAGAATTTGCCTCCAGGGAGCCAGAGTTTGTGTTCAAACTTTTACAGCAGCTGCTTGGCATCCAGGTAGGCTAGATTTAACTGAGTAGTTTAGACTTGATGTTCAATGCATAACATTATTGTAGATTAAAGGGATATTTCATGCTTAGGCCTTCGGGCTTGGAGTCTGGATGGATAAATGTATCTAACCTTGCTGTTGGGGTGGAATTTTACTGTTATGAATAATGTGGACCTATATTTGATTGATTTGAAGTTATGGGTGTTAATCCTTGGATGGCCGGATATGGGTGGTGTAACACCCCAGAAATTCCAAGCCCAGACTTAGCTCAGAAAACCAGAAGGAAATAATTTTGTTCCAACTGTCAGCCAGAATCATGAGTTGGATCCACGACTCGTGGAAGTTTCCATGAGTCGTGGACTGGAACCGTGGAATCAGATCATAGACCTGAAGAATTCTCTGAGAACCACAATTGGGTTCTACGGACCGTGGAAGGTTTCACAAGTAGTGAACCCAAGTCGTGGAACCAGACCTGAGGCCAACCATTTCTCTGAGAACCACGATTGGGTTCTATAGACAGTGGAAGGTTCTATGGGTTGTGAACCCAAGTCGTGGAACTTAGACCCGCAGCTAGAAAAAAGACCCAGGAACCACGATAGGGTTCCATGAGCCATGGAAGTTTCCACGAGTCGTGGAACCCATCCGTGAAACCTGAATCACGATTTTTCCAGTAGATTTCTTTTAGTTTCCCAGGGGTGTTTTGAATTTTTCCTACCTCTTCTAAGGCCTAGCTACATTATTTTGGGTATTCTAAGCCTAGTTTATTAGTCAAAAACTACCTAAAACACCTATTCTCCTAAAATCACAAGACTTAGAAAGAAAAAGGAAGAAAAGAGGCGACAATTTTCCTCAAGAACTATCAGGAGGTTTCTTCAAGATCAGCCCCAAGAATTTGAGGAATTTCTATGTAGATTCTCCAACAGGAATGTGGGATTTCATCAATGGGTTCCTTTCACCCATTGAGTCCCTAGTTTCAGCCAGTTCTTCAGTTCTCTACGGATTTGTACAGACCTAAGGTTCCTAAATCTTAGTGATTCATTGTAATTCAGATTTTACTGCTTATGTTGCTATCTATTTCATGTTTCTTGGAGAGGTAGTATAGTCACATGTTCAGGACTTAGAAACCCTAGCATGTTTAAATTTCAGTATTCATAATTATGCTTGCTAGGCAGACAATTCAGATGATCATAATTTAGTATTAGAATGCCATCAGTTTCAGTATATACATACATATATGTCCATTCTCAGATAATTGACAGTATTTGAGCTATCCAGTGTTTCAGCATGCATTTTATTGCTTACTTTTTTGTTAGTAGTAGACTTAGTACCGAGAAGATGATGGGATGAAGGCTTAGCTGTCAGATCATGCTAAGACCTTTAGTAGCAGTCCCTAAATTCCAGAACTACGACGCCATCGTAGGTGTAAAGAGGGGTCAGCTATCAGGTTAGGCTGCACATATCTGTCCCTTGTGGACATCATTTAATGGATCCATGGTAGACTTGTTTGTACTCTTGGAAAGGTATGAACACCCTTCCATCCAAGGTTACAGGTTGGCCCCATAGTTAGCTCAGCTTGGGGTATGTCGGTTAACAGTATCTCCCACATTCAGATTCATGTTGCATTGACCATGTATTCATTATCTATTTCAGTATTCAATTCAGCATATTATATATTCATGTTAGTACTTGGTCATTATATCCAGTCCATGACCGCTTAGGTAATTCAACAGATTATGGCACCAGCTCCACCTCAGACTAATAATGTTGCAACTAGAATTCGAGACTTCACTCGAATGAACCCTCTAGAATTTCATGGGTCCAAGTCAGAAGAGGATCCGCAGGAGTTTCTCGACGACATTCAGAAGGTAACTGACATTATGGGTGTCACTCCAGTCGAGAGTGCAGATTTTGCCACCTATTAGTTGAAGGTAGTGGCTATACTTGGTATCAGCAGTGGAAGGAGTCTTGTTGTGCAAATGTGGTTCCAGTGGATTGGAACCAGTTCAACACTGTATTTTTGGACAAATTTTTCCCACTTGAGCTCAGAGAAGCCAAGGTCCCAAAATTCATAAACTTGAAGAAGAATGATATGAATGTGAAGGACTATGCTCTCAATTTCACCCAACTGTCTAAGTATGCTCCAGCGATAGTAGCTGACTCAAGAGCCCGTGTGAGCAAGTTCGTATCTGGTGTGTCCTATGATGTGGTCAAGGAGTGCAAGACTGCCATGCTGATTCAAGAGATGGATATCTCCATGTTAGTTACTTATGCTCAGCAGATTGAGGAGGAGAAAATCAAGGAAAGGGTAGGAGACAGTAAGAGAGCTAGAACAGGTGACTTCAACTACTTTCAGCAGAGGTCAGAGAGGGGTAACTGCTTTCAGTTCCATTAGAAATCTTTAGCTCCAGCTCCATCTTTTGCTAGTGCCTCAATGCCAAAATTCAGATAGGATCGACGGGATAGAGCGCCAGGCTCTAAGTCCCAAGGTACAATTACTAGTGGGCGCACTTATCCAGTCTAAGAAAAGTATGGTAGAAACCACCAGGGTGAGTGTATGGAAGCTAGTGGCAATTGCTTTGGATGTGGCAAGCCACGCCACAAGATGAGAGATTGTCCAGCAGCTTCTCTGAAGGGCAAGGATGTTCGCCCATAAAATCAGGCCAGTTCTACAGCAGCTCCAGTGGGTCGACCCACTCAGCAGGGTGCCTCATCCGGTATAGGTGGTGGTTAGCACAACAATATGTTGTATGCCCTTCAAACTCGATAGGACAAGGAGGATTCTCCCGATGTGGTCACGGGTATGTTACAAGTCTTCCATTTAGATGTTTATGCATTGTTAGACCCAGAGGCTACACTTTCCTTTGTAACTCCTTATATAGAAGTAAATTTCAGTGTCAGACCTAAAATCCTCCTAGAACCCTTCTCAGTCTCTACTCCAGTTGGTGACCCAGTTATAGCAAGACGAGTATAGATAAATTACCCTGTCACAATTTTCTAGAAAGTCACCTCAGCCAATCTTGTAGAGTTAGAAATGACCGTCTTTTACATTATTCTAGGCATGGATTAATTACACTCCTGTTATGCCTCAGTTGATTGAAAAACTAGGATCGTTCGGTTCTAATTTCCAAATGAGCTAGTCTTAGAATGGAAGGGTAGTACCTCTATGCCTGTAGGTCGATTCATCTCTTACCTTAAGGCTAGAAAAATGATTTCCAAAGGGTATATCTATCATCTTGTTTGGGTAAAGGATTCAAACTCCGAGACCCCAACTCTTGAGTCAGTTCTAGTTGTGAATGAATTCCCAGAACAATTTCCAGAAGATCTTCCTGGAGTTCCTCCTGAATGGGAAATCAACTTCGGAATAGATCTCCTTCTAGATACCCAGACTATTTCGATTCCTCCTTATAGAATGGCTCCAGCTGAGCTTAAGAAATTGAAAGAATAGTTGAAAGACCTTCTAGATAAGGGCTTCATCAGACCCATCATCTCTCCATGGGGTGCTCCAGTTCTCTTTGTGCATAAGAAAGACGGTTCTCTTAGGATGTGCATCGACTACCATCAGTTGAACAAAGTCACAATCAAGAATAAATATCCCATCCCCAGGATTGATGACTTGTTCGACCAACTTCAGTGTGCTAGTCATTTTTCTAAGATAGACCTCAGATTCAGCTATCATCAGCTCAGAGTCAGAGATTATAACATCCCGAAGACATCCTTCAGAACTCGGTATGGTAACTATGAATTTGTATTTATGTCTTTTGGACTAACCAATGCTCCTTCAGCTTTTATCGACTTAATGAACAGGGTGTTTAAATAGTATTTGGACTTGTTCATCATCATTTTCATTGATGATATTTTCGTATATTCTCAGAATGAGGAGGAAAATGTGACTCATCTTAGGGTTGTTCTGCAAACTCTCAAGGATCACCAACTATTTGCTAAGTTCAGCAAGTGTGAATTTTCGTTGCAATCTATCGCTTTCCTTGGTCATGTGGTGTCCAGTGGAGGAATTCGAGTGGATTCTTAGAAGATAGAGGCGGAAAGAGTTGGCCTAGACCCACTTCTCTATTAGATATTAGAAGTTTCTTGGCTATCAAGACTACAGATTCAGCGAAGGACTATGCCAAAACTCTACATCAGCGAGATAGTCAGGATGCATGGGGTTCCCTTGTCTATAATCTCATATAGGGGTCCCCAGTTTAAATCCCATTTCTGGAGATCATTTTATAAAAGTATTAGTACTCAGGTGAATCTCAGTATAACATTTCATCCGCAGACAGATGGTCAGGAAGTGCATACCATTCAGACCTTAGAGGACATATTGAGAGCTTGCGTGATCAATTTTAAGGGTAGTTGGGATGATCACCTACCTCTCATAGAGTTCACATATAATAAAGGCTTCCATTCCAACATTCATATAGCCCCATATAAGGCAATCTATGGGTGTAGATATAGGTCTCCAGTTGGTTGGTTTGAAGTAGGTGAAGCAGCCTTGGTTAGGCCAGATTCGGTTCATGAGGCTATAGAGAATGTTCATCTTATAAGAGAGATATTGAAAATAGCTCAGATTCATCAGAAGTCCTATGCAGATGGGAGGAGAAGGGACTTAGAGTTTGAGATAGATGATTGGGTCTTCCCGAAAGTGTCACCCATGAATGGGGTGATGAGATTTTGCAAGAAAGGAAAGCTTAGTCCTAGGTATGTAGGCCCTTACCGAATCTTGAAAAGGATTGGTAATGTGGCTTATGAGGTAGAGTTGCCAGCAGAGCTAGCAGCGGTTCATCCAGTCTATCACATTTCCTTATTAAAGAAGTCTGTGGGTGATTCGACATTGATTGTTCTTTTAGAGAGTGTGGCTGTGAAGGATAGCCTCACCTACGAGGAGGTTCCAATTGAGATTCTTGACTATCAGATTCGTAGGTTGAGAAATAAGGAAGTCACTTCAGTAAAGGTCTTGTGGAGGAATCAGTCTATAGAGAGAGCTACTTGGGCAGAAGAAGCGGCCATGAAGGACAAGTACCCTCACCTCTTTCCCTCGGATTCAGTTTTAGCTTAAGGTAATAGTTCCTCTCTAGTTTCTCAGTTTACTCTCATGTACTTCAGTCTCAGTATCATATTCCCTCAGCTATCCTTGCATTTCAGCATATTTGCATACTCATGGGACTCAGTTCAGTTAGATATCAGTTTCTAGTAATCATTTGGTAGGGATTGCAGCTCTTTTTCCTCCAAACTCTGCTTGTTCAGTCTTTATTCAAGGATTAATGATCCCAAGGGGGAGATATTATGACACCCCAGAACTTCCAAGCCCAGACTTAGCTCAGAAAACCAGAAAGAAATAATTTTTTTCCAACTGTCAGCCAGAATCACGAGTTGGATCCACGACCCGTGAAAGTTTCCATGAGTTGTGGACTGGAACTTTGGAATCACATCAGAGACCTAAAGAATTCACTGAGAACCATGATTGGTTTCTACGGACCATGAAAGGTTCCACAAGTCATGAACCCAAGTCGTGGAACCAGACCTGAAGCCAACCATTTCTCTGAGAACCATGATTGGGTTCTACGGAACATGGAAGGTTCCACAACTCGTGAACCCAAGTCATGGAACTCAGACCCATAGCTATACAAAAAAACTAGGAACCACGATAGGGTTTCATGAGCCGTGGAAGTTTCCACGAGTCATGGAACCCATCCGTGAAACCTGAATCGCGATTTTTCCAGTAGATTTCTTTTATTTTCCCAGGGGTGTTTTGGACTTTTCCTACCTCTTCTAAGGCCTAAGCTACATTATTTTGGGTATTCTAAGCCTAGTTTATTAGTCAAAAACTACCAAAAACACCTATTCTCCTAAAATCACAAGACTTAGAAAGAAAAAGGAAGAAAAGAGGCGACAGTTTTCCTCAAGAACTTTCAGGAGGTTTCTTCAAGATCAGCCCCAAGAATCTGAGGAATTTCTCCGTAGATTCTCCAACAAGAATGTGGGATTTCATCAATGGGTTATTTTCACCCATTGAGTCCCTAGTTTCCACCAATTGTTCAATTCTCCATGAATTTGTTCAGACCTAGGGTTCCTAAATCTTAGGGATTCATTGTAATTCAAATTTTACTACTTATGTTGATATCTATTTCATGCTTCTTGGAGAGGTAGTATAGTCACATGTTCAGGACTCAGAAACCCTAGCATGTCTAAATTTCAGTATTCATAAATTATGCTTGCTAGGCAGATAATTCAGATAATCATGTTTCAGTATTAGAATGTCATCAGTTTCAGTATATATATACATATATGTGCATTCTCAGATAATTGGCAGTATTTGAGCTATCCAGTGTTTCAGCTTGCATTTTATTGCTTACTTTTTGGTTGGGAGTAGACTTAGTACCGAGCAGATGACGGGATGAAGGCTTAGCTGTCAGATCAGGCTAAGACTTTTAGTAGCAGTCCCCCAATCCAGAACTACGGCGCCACCATAGGTGTAAAGAGGGGTCAGCTGTCAGGTTAGGTTGCACACCTCTGTCCCTTGTGGTCATCAGTTAGTGGATCCATGTCAGACTTGTTTGTACCCTTAGCAAGGTATGAACACCCTTCCATCCAGGGTTACAAGTTGGCCCCAGAGTTATCTCAGCTTGGGGTATATGATAAGTCGGTAATCTACCAACTTATTGAGCCTATATCCATGAATTATTGCTATGTTTTGAATAGATTTAAAGGTTCTTATGGCCTTTATTGATGTCTATGTAGGTACTTTTAATAGATGATAAAAACAAGGAAATAGACCCAAAAAGAGCTAAAATAGAGTGAAGGTGTGAAGTGTTCGAAAGGCTGAAGATTCTAACAGGAGATGCGGTGGCCATGCGACATGTACAGACCGAGGTGCAAACTGCACCTCCTCCACGCAAGAGCATAAAGTCACTGAAGAATCTGTCACAAGGTGCGGTTATTGTGTGACACGCACATCCTGAGGTGCAAAGCGCACCCCCTTCGCACAGAGCTCCCAATTCTAGCTGAAGTCATTGGTTCAACCGGAGGTGGTGTGCGACGGGCACATCACAATGTACGAACCACACGTTGCACCGCACAATGCCCGAAGGGCATTTTTGTCCTAATTTTTAGTGACGTTTTGGGAAACCTTAAAAGGCCTTTTCAGGCACAATTGTAAATAACTTTTATCATTCTGAATATTTTAAAGACTTTTGAGCTTTGTAAATAATTTTTCCACCTCCATTGAGAAGAGGGTTTCAATCCAAATCTCTTGGTTAACAATTTGTGTGCCTAAATTGATTCTAGAACTTGAGATTCAGCTATAACGGAAGAGATTTTGAATTACCCAGATGGTATCTCTTTTTCTCTTACTATTAGTGGCTAAATTCTCTAGTCTATGGGTGTATTGATGATGGGTGCTTAGCTAATGGGTGTGGGTGTTGTTAATTCATCTTTATAATTTCTTATTTGACGTGGGTCTAGTAATTACACCATGTTTTAATCCTAAAATTGGTGGTTGCAAACATTAGTTTACATTACTTGACTATGTGATTACTTGAAAGAAAATATCATGGTTGTGGATGTGAAATTGCAAGTGGGTACTTGGGAATCCATCTAGATTTGAGGATAGAAATAGCTCTTATCGTAGGAATCTCCCATTTAAGGGTCTAAGCTAGAGATAGTGTGACCTCCCCAAGAATATGTTGGTTGAATGCTGATCAAACCGATAATGTTCTACCCGAAATCATCGAAAATGTGGATGTTGATCTAGAGATAAGCATTCCACACCTATGACCAATGCTACTTATGCCAATAAGTGAGAATATAAGTGAATTGATGATCTCCCTAACCAATAAGTGACACCCCATCGGATATGCACCCCTATTCATCTAAATCACTTGGTGCACCCACCTTTAGTTTCTTTCTTTTAAATTGAATTGCGATCGTAGTGACAAATTTCCCAATTCCCCCCATCCTTTTACCTTTTAATTTTGGGAAATTACTCTTATCTTGAATTTAATCCATTATAATTGAGACTAGCTACCCCAAGTCCCTTGGGTACGACCCCGACATCCATTGGGAATTATAAATTTTGTTTTGCTCTGACGATCGTCGCGGCCTCCTACTTGGAGAGCATAATTTGAGCATTATCAAAAATGGCGCCATTGCCAGGGAATTTCAGTTGATAGCTATTTTTTATTGTTGTTTTGAAATCACCTTGAGAGTACTTGTTTCTTTTAATTTTGTTTGTTG
The DNA here is from genome assembly GCA_003996215.1 of Jaltomata sinuosa. NCBI lineage: Eukaryota > Viridiplantae > Streptophyta > Magnoliopsida > Solanales > Solanaceae > Jaltomata > Jaltomata sinuosa. Next base: position 282,483 of record QJPP01002550.1, on the reverse strand, counting down.
TTTGTGTTGTGATTAAGCAGGCTAGCCTATGAACGAAGCTGACGACAACGAGAGTGTTGACGATTTCATAGAAGCCGACGAGGCTGAACCTATGATGCAAGGGGGTGTAGGTGCAATCCGCCTACCCCTACGATGGGAAATGTTGTTTTTCATGTGACTGCACCATGCTCCACTTAATCTAAATAAAAGGTCTATTTGGTGGAGCAGCACATGAAGATGCCAACCGGCATATTCAAAATTTTGTGGAGAATTTCCAATCGTTCATCTTTCAACATATCTCCCAACAGTCCATCCGATTGTGCCTATTTTCTTTTTCCCTGACGGGGGAAGCCACGACATGGTTGGAAGAATTGCCGGATGACTCTATCAAATCTTGGGCCGAGTTGGTTGAGGCATTTACCTCGAGATTCTTTCCTCCATCTCGAATGATTAAGCTAAGAGATGAGATTACAAACTTTAGGTAGCTCCCGGACGAGCCTCTTCATGAAGTTTGGCTAAGATTAAAAAAGAAGCTTCTCTTGTGTCCAAATCATGAGTTGTCAAATAATGTGCACCCACAAAGCTTCTATCGATCATTGAACTCTATGAAAAAATTGGTGGCTGACAATCTTAGAGGTGGTACCTTTATGTACTTAGAGTTTCCCATAGCCTCGACTTTGTTAGAGCGAATGATAAAGACCAATCAAGCTTGGCATACAAGATAAGCGGATGTGACATCTTCGGGAGGACCCTCATCCATCTTGATCAATGAAATGAGAAAAAAGAGGAAGAGCGAGATGAAGCAATGGCCAAAATGATGACACAAATTGACTTGATGGTCAAGCATGTGATGGGAGCTGGCGGTTCTAAGTCAGTGAATGCAGTGAGTACACCGGAAATCAAAGCTATTGATGACGAGCTAAGGACTGTGGTTGATGGAAAGTTGTGTTTTGCGTCAGCGGGTTCTCCTCCCGTGTATTATCGCTCGAGGGAGGAGAATCAAGGTTGGATTCAAAATAAAGAAAGAGACGAAAATTGGAAGGATAGAGACAAGGTTGGTGATCATTTCAATCACTAGAGTTCAAATCCCTATATCCCTCTGAACAAGGCAGAGTCTCTCTACCAACCAGGCAAAAGCAACCCCAGCCATTCCAAGTTGGAGGACATGTTGTCCTTGGTTCTTAAGAAGGTGGACACCACAAATACGGGAGTGAGCGAGCTAAAAAGTGAGGTCTCAACACTTCACCAAACTGTGAGCTCCCACTCAGCCTCAATCAAGCATCTTGAGGACCAAATGAACCACTTCTCAAGCCAAATGAACCCAAGGATGAAAGGGACGTTGCCTAGCAACGCCATCGCCAACCCAAAGAATGAATGAGGATTGAGGTAGTATCATCATGCCGCAACGTTAAATCAAGCGCTGCTTGGGAGGCAACTCAAGTTTCTTTATTTGTTTTTGGTTATCTTTTATTATTTTTTGTGTTTTTGTAGGAATGCATGGATGGAGAAATTGAACAAGGGAAAGCAAGGCAAAAAGGACTCGTGCGGTGGAATGTGCAGACCACACAAGCATTTGTGCGTGTCGCACAGCCTGTCGCATGACAAAATAGATGCCTGAAGGAAATTTGGAAATTTGGAGGTAACATGCGATTGGCCGTGCGAATCATACAAGCCAAAGTGCCTATCGCACCTCCATCGCATGGTGAAATAGATTCTTAGGCAAACCCAGGGGAGAAATAGGGGCATGTGCAAAATGCCATGCAATCCGCACCTTGGCTGGTGTGAATCGCATGTCACGGCGTACTAGGGGTAAGTTTTAATTTTAATTGACCTAACCCATTGATCGACCTGACCCGTCCGACCTTTCTTCTTCTTTTTCTTTTAAAACAACCTTTTCTCTTCTTCTTCCACCATCTTTTCCTCAAACCCTCAAAATTTTCTCCCAGAACTCTCTCTAAATCCCTAAAACCTCTCCATAAATCATCTCCTCATCTCACCCAAAATCTCCACCATTCCATCACCACCGCTGTAGTCATCTCTCCGAGAAGGTTTTGCTGGTCACCTTTATCAAAGAACAAAAAACTTTAATTTTCACTCCTCTCTGCATAATCTTCACTTGTGGTAAGTTTCCTGACGTTAAATACTTGTTTCTATGAAGGTTGGGAACTCATATTGTGAAGCATGCTTATTGGAATTGCCATGTTAATTTTGGGTGAGATCCAAAAATTTTGGGTCCCCAAACTTAAGTTGTATTGATGATATCGCTAAGTATCAACTTGGTAGAACTTTAATTTTAGTAATGCATGATTGATTGGTAGTGATTTTTAGCCTAGAATTATGTGTTAGGGTGAATTCTGAGTAACCCACTTGTGATGAACGAATGATTTTTCCCGATGATAGATTGGGTGACATCGTTCTTAAGGGTAAATAGTCGTTTATCATAAGGTTTTGATTAAAAATTGACTATTGAGGCTGGATTTTGCTGAATGTATACCTATGGTTTTTGTTTAGCATTATATTTGGGGTGCATGACCTTGTGCTGGGAGGAGGTTAATTGTGGCTAATGTTGTGAATATCCATGTGCAAGCGAGGACTTGATGTTCCCAATGATAGACGGGGTAACGTCCATCTTAAGGGAAGTCGTTGAGTTCCTTTCTTGTTTATCTTTATATAAATGGAAATCCGGGGAAGTCTGAGTACCCGAAAGTTAAGGTCATGTGATCCCTTGTTCCCCATTGTTAATGTTGATTGGATTGTTGTGGGTGCCCGGTGCTTTGACACATCTTGCTCTACGACTCACATGCGAAATTTACGAGGACACAAGGACCTACAAATTCCAAATCGTGACTTTATGTTCTTTGCATGAGATGCATAGATCTTGATGTGCGAGTCGCATAAGGCATCACACCATGTTTAAAAAGAAAAAGGCAGGCCACTGATCCGAGGGGCGACGTTTGGTGCGACACGCACTTCTGATGGTGTGAACCGCACCAACTTCGCACCTCGATGAAAAATCCTTGTAGGATTCTGTCTACTTGTGTGATAGCACATGCGACACGCACTCTCTCTGGTGCATTTCGCACGTGATCTGCACAAGAATACATTCACCTACTTTGTTTTTCCAATCCTTTGCATTCCATCCTTTTTAGTTGGCTAACTTCTTTTTAGGTTTTGTTTTCATTTTAGCTCACAATCTTCCTATGTAGAACATGTCTTCCAAAAGGGGTAACACCAAGAGGAGCTCACGTAGGCCAACAACTCTCTCCTCCTCCAAGCCAACTGATAAAAGTAAAAGGAAAGTCACATCTGCTCGTAACAAAGTCTCCGAGAAAGAGAGGCTTCGTTTCAGAATGGAAGGCATAAGAGTGATCTATGATCATGATAGGGGTAGGACCTTCAATGAGGAGCAAAGCTTCAACCTGAATGCAGTGGGGGACAATCTACCAATATTCTCACTCAGTTTGCCAACAATCTGTGGCAACCATTTCAGGAAGTGCCCGGAACCTATTACAAGGAGTTAGTCCGAGAGTTCTTCGCCTCATATTTGGCCTCACAGGATGCTAAATGCCACAAAAGGGGTTGTGAGAAATTCCCTGCATTGGACTCAGCTATGGTTCAGGGAAAAAGTCAAGATCACTCCAACTGCAATCAATGCCATCTATTGGACCAATCCAATTGAATCAGCATCTGACCTCATGGAGAAGCTACTTCTCAAGCGTAAGCCTCTTTAATGGGCTGCCTCCATCATTGCTCCTGACACACATCCCTGGGCCACTATGGGGGGTGAAATTCCCCGCCTGACTTTGTACTTTGAGGCACGCATGTGGTATGACTTTGTGCGCTCCCATCTGATACCTTCTCAAAATGACCAAAAGATAACACATGATGGAGCCATGCTGGTAGCTGCAATCATCGTAGGAAACCATATCAATGTGGGTGAGGTCATTGCATTAGTGATAAAGAGGAAATCTTGAAGGAGTGGTGATGTATTTCCCTTTTTGGTGCTAATTAGCAAACTTTGTGTACAAGCCGGTGTTTCTTTTTTCGACTGTGATACTCCTACTCCGGCGATTGGTGTATTGGATCTTGACAAGAAAACTGACAGGGATGCCCCTCGATTTAAAAGGCGTAGGGAAGAAGCATCAATGGAGGTTGAGGATGATGACGCTGGTGCTGAAATAAAGACCTCTTCTCCATCTCCTCTTGCTTCATGAACACACACACCTCCAGCTGCTGTGCCCAAGGGGCCACTATCTAAAATTAGCCTCCAAGACCTGGTTGACAAGAATTATAATCATGAGAGATAATTGGGGAAGATGTCCAATGAACTACTGGAGTTGATTGAAAGGGGAGTCAGGGGGGCCATGAAGGAAGTTGTGGAAAGTGTTCTCAATCTGCGCAAACGTGTGGACGAGTGTGAGAAATCTCTCAAGATCCTCCATAAAGACATGGGCAAGGGCAAAGGAAAAGCGCCTGTGGTAGAAGCATATCTAACCACCCTGCCTCCACATCGCTCCATTCCCAGACCAATGGAGGGTTTGTTTGTAGCCTGTGAGGATGAGGTATTGTCCAACAATGAAGATCAGGAGAAGGGTGATGATATGAGTGAAAGCCCTCTGATAAGGAAGTAGCTACTGAGGATGATAATGATGAGGAGTAGTCCTCCAGGGAGCTCCACCCTCTTTCCCATTAAACTATGAGCATTAAGGAAAATGCTCCTTTTATGAGGAGGGGGTGGCTTTACTTGCTTTTGAGTGGTGCCCGTGAGTGGGCTTGAGACATTTAGTTGCCCTTGTCGGGTCATGTTGACTTTCTGCAAGATTTTATTTGGCCCTTGTCGGGCATATTTGGATAATTGTGATGTTTATTGCCCTTGCCGGGCCTTTAGATCATGTTTTCTTTATGTTTAGTTTTACCTTGAGCTTACTTGTGCCCTTGCCGGGCTTGATTTTTATTGTGTTACCGAGTTGGTATTACATGATCCATTGTCTTACTACCCATGCTTTGCAAATGCGCTAAAGGCCTACGCCGAGGCTTGTTCTAATATGAATCATGAGCGCAAAATTTAGATATTGCCTTGTTAATGGTAGTTTAGAAATAAACTCCGAGGTCTTAATACCACAGTTCTTTCCCAAGGAGCAAGAGTTTTGATAATTTTCTTTTTCTTCTCTTTTGTTTTTGTGTCAAACCGGGTTGGATGATAGATTGAGAGGCGACTTTCTTAAGGTAAATGCCAAGTTTTAATTTAGAATTGATTTCGTAGTTGCTTGTCTTGAAATAGGCCCACCAAAAAATTCCTCCTGGTGAATTGTTTTGAAAATAAAAGGAAGAAGGGAAATGAATTTTTGAGGAAAAGCATTCTCTTGTCATGACTTGCACACTCTCGCTTTGGCTTGATTGACTCACAAACGAGTGAGTAATGAACTCAAAATAGCTTGTAAAAAATCATTTGCCCTAATTGATTGTGAGACTAATGAAAGAAGTCTTGTGGCATGATGCCTTGTGTGGTAAGGCTTTACCTTGATTCTTGTGCATAAGTATCATCTAGAACTTGCCCCAAATGTGATTCAAGGCAAAATTCTAGGTGTGGCCGGGCTTGGAAGATGACCTTAGGCCCTTTTTGATAGCCACTTCACCCAAATGACCTCCCACAACATCAAATCCTAGTGAACCCCTTTGAGCTTATGACCGTTCTTTGGCACCTTATAACACCTTTACCTTTTTGGAACCTCTATTTTGGCACCCATCCTCCCTAGTTGCTTGAAAATGAAATTAGGCTAAAAGACTAAGTTTAGGGGAAAACAAAATACAACATAGACAAATGCCTAAGTTTGGGGGTGCATGTAATCAAATGAGGAGAAGAAAAGAAGTGCACTCCAAGTGCAAGGTAGCACCTTAATTTTGAATTGAAAATTGCTCCAAAAGATCAATCCAATGAGCAAATTGAAAAGCAAAAATAGGTGCTACCAAGTGAAGGTGGTATAAGGAGTTTGAATGATCATGAGTGAAAAAAAGAAATCTTGGGTTGTGTGAGGGAGGAATAAGGTGAAGTTGAAATTGAAAATGTGAGAGGTGTTCGAAATGAGAACAAAGAGCATTAGGGAGGTGTAGTCACTTGATCCAAATAATATCATCACCTTGACCCTAGCCAACATCGTAACCCGCAAGTCCTTGGTGATTCCGAGCTTGGCCACTCTACATTAGTGGCGATATACATGAAGGGCAATCCTATGGTTCGACGCGTATGCGCTTGAACTTTATTGAGAGAGTGAGAGTCTTTTTGGTTCTCCTATAATCCCGTGTTTTGTGAATTGAATGATTGTGAGTGAGATTCTCTCTTGTGGTGAGTGGCATCATGCACTCGAATTGAAACATAAAGTCTCTATTTTAATTTAGGGGAATGAATGACACAAGTTGTGTGGCAAATCTCGAGGCAAACCTTGACGGTCCATGCCAATGACTTGAGAAGCTTAAATGTCCTGTTTTGAATGGCAAAAGTTCCATTGATTTTGAATGAGAAATGATGTCCTTCTGAAAAAGGTTTTGAAATGATCAATTGCCTTGAGTTTGTGGTGGTACAAATTGAGATAAGCATAGTTGTTTGAGTCTTTTGTTTATCTTTTTCTTAATTTTTATTGTAGAGTAGTCTTTTGTGCCTTAATTGAGCCTAGAGCATAATTTATTCCTTGTCTTGTAAGTATCTTGCTTGAGGACAAGCAATAGTTCAAGTTTGGGGGTTTGACAAGTCGATAATCTACCAACTTATTGAGCCTATATCCATGAAATATTGCTATGTTTTGAATATATTTAGAGGTTCTTATGGCCTTTATTAATGTCTATGCATATACTTTTGATAGATGATGATAAACAGGGAAACAGACCCATAAAAGCTAAAATTGAGTGAAGTGTGAAGGGTTCGAAAGGCTGAAGATTCTGACAGGAGATGCGGTGGCCATGCGACACGCACAGGCTAAGGTGCGAACCGCACCTCCTCCGCACAAGAGCATAAAGTCACTGAAGAATCTGTCACGAGGTGCGGTCGCTGTGCAATGCGCACATCCTGATGTGCGAACTGCACACCCTTTGCACGGAGTTCCCAATTCTAGCTGAAGTCATTGGTTCAATCGGAGGCGGTGTGCAACGCGCACATCGCAACGTGCGAACAACACATCATGTCTCACAACGCCCGAAGGGCATTTTTATCCTAATTTTTAGTGACGTTTTGGGAAGCTATAAAAGGCCTTTTCAAGCACAATTGTAAATAACTTTTATCATTCTAAATATTTTGAAGACTTTTGAGATTTGTAAACAATTTTTCCACCTCCAATGAGAAGAGGGTTTCAATCCAAATCTCTTGGTTAACAATTTTTGTGCCTAAATTGATTCTAGAACTTGAGATTCAGCTATAATGGAAGAGATTTTAAATTACCCAGATGGTATCTCTTCTTCTCTTACTATGAGTTCCTAAATTCTCTAGTCTAGGGGTGTATTAATGATAGGTGCTTAGCTAATGGGTGTGGGTGTTGTTAATTCATCTTTATAATTGTTTATTTGACACGGGTCTAGTAATTTTTACCATGTTTTAATCCTAAAATTGGTGGTTGCAAACATTAATTTACATTACTTGACTATGTAATTTCTTGAAAGAGAATTTCATGGTTGGGGATGTGAAATTCATAGTGGGTACTTGGGAATCCATCTAGATTTGAGGCTAGAAATAGCTCTTATCATAGGAATCTTCCATTTAAGGGTCTAAGCTAGAGATAGTGTGACCACCCCAAGCATATGTTGGTTGAATGTTGATCAAACTGATGATGTTCTACCCGAAATCATAAAAAATATGGATGTTGATCGAGAGATAAGCATTCCACACCTATGACCAATGCTACTTATGCCAATAAGTGAGAATAGAGTGAATCAATGATCTCCCTATCCCATAAGTGACGCCCCATCGGATATGCACTCCTAGTCGTCTAAATCACTTGGTGCACCCGCCTTTAGTTTCTTGCTTTTAAATTGAATTACGATCGTAGTGACAACTTTCCCAATTCCTTCCATCCTTTTACCTTTTTGTTTTGGGAAATTACTCTCATCTTGAATTTAATCCATTACAATTGAGACTAGCTACCCCAAGTCCCTTGGGTACGACCCTGACATCTGTTGGGAATTATAAATTTTGTTTTGCTCTGACGATCGTCGTGGCCTCTTACTTGGAGAGCACGATTTGAGCATTATCAGTATGTCGGTTAATAGTATCTCCCATATTCATTCATGTTGCATTGACCATGTACTCAATATCTATTTCAGTATTCAGTTTAGCATATTATATATTCATGTTAGTACTTGGTCATTGTGTCCAGCTTAGCTTTCAGTTTATGCTTCAATATGCACTTCTATGTTCAGTTTCTATGTTGTTCAGTTTAGCAAACATCCCGAATGCTCGGTACATTTAAAGTACTGACACATACTTTTATGCTACATCATTTTATGATGTAGGTTCAGACACTCAACATCCAGACCATGCTTAGATCGACTTCCAGTCCTTACTGAGCAACTTCAGTGGTGAGTTCTCATGGTTCGAGGACAATAGACATGCTTTATCTTTCAGTCTTTACTCTTCAGTTTTAGATTATTAGAGTTAGCTGGGGGCATGTCCCAACAACTCACATAAGTTAGAGGCTTTCAGACATAGACTAGATTCAGCTTGGAGTTATTAGTATTGTTTTCAGTCATCACTATACTCTCTCTATATATTTATATATATTCAGACATGTTTTGGGCTCTTTCCCACTTCAGATAATGAATTATTTTTCAGCTTCCGCACAATACATGTTTTTAACTGACATTATCTAGATATGACAGACCATGGGTTAGCTTGGGGTCACTTGTGAAACTAAGCACCATGTTACATCTAGGGGGTAGCCTCGGGGCGTGACATATAGGTTCATGGAACTAGAAATGAATAAGTGTGAAGGGGTTACTAGGTCATAGCATATTCTAAATAAATGAGGGAAATAGGATGAAGAGGAAAGGTTCTGAGTTCTTAGTCTTAGGGAATGGATTTCCTGTGGATGAATGTATACTCCTAAATAAGTGCAGTATTGAGATTTATGTATTAATGTGCTTAATTGAATGAGTCGGGAACCTATCTGGGGAAAGGCCATCTAAGCTAGGATAATGAACCATAGTTTTGAATAGGTGATGTTTGTTGAATCCAATTTCGTGATGTGTGCATTAAACTATTCCTTTAGTACTCTTTCACCATGTGTGTTCCAGGAATAGGAATAAGTGTTAGAGATATCTTAAATGTCAATTATATCTAATGAACTATTTTAAATGTTTGTTGGTTTTTACAAGTGTGGTATGTATTCATTGTGGTTATGATTGTTGCGATGTCTATGATTCTTTAGTTGGCTCAGGTACCACACTTGGTACAGATTATTGGTTGGCTCGGGTACCACACATGGTACAGATTATTGGTTGGGGCGGGTGCCACGCCTAGTACAGTTTCCACTGGTTGGCTCGGGTACCATGCCTGGTACAATATTACTCCTTGGTTGGCTTAGGTACCATGCCTAGTACAAATTTGTTTATGGTTGGCTCGGGTACCACGCCTAGTGTAGATTCTTTTATGGTTGGCCCAGGTACCACACCTGGTACGAGTTTGCTTATATGTTATTGATGTTTCTTACATATTGGTTCTTTGAGTAAACCAGACTTATATGTTATTTATGTCCTTTACATGTTGGTTCCATAAGTGAACCAGGCTTATCTGTTATGGATGTTCCGTACATGTTGGTTCCTTGAGTGAACCAGGCTTATCTGTTATTGATGTTCTTTACTTGTTGGTTCCTTGAGTGAACCGGGCTTATCTGTTAATGATGTTGTTTACATGTTGGTTCCTTGAGTGAACCGGGCTTATATGTTATTGATATTTATTACATGTTGGTTCCCTAGGAGGGCCGGGATTTATTATTACTTGACATACATATTGACCCTTGAGTGGCCGAGTTGGTATGCGTTTAAAGGATAAGGTGGTTTCTTCTGTAAACCGAGGTTGCATGTTAAATGCAATAGACGATGTCCTAGAGATCCTTGTGTGGTTCGGATTACTTGCAAGCTATGAAATAATTATAGGTGGTCTGGTTACTTGCATAGTTGGGCCTATCTTTTATGGTTGTTGAGTCCGGGTGTTAACTGGGAGTCTTATTGGTAGTCATATATACTTGGCTGATTCATGTTGTCTGGTTATATTCTGTTACCATTGTATATTCTCAATCCTTTTTCTGGCAAGAGTGACATGCCGGCATAACAGTGATGTTTAGGCGAGTTGGTCACAGGGCTAGAGGTTGTGAGGTGTATTGGTTGATGGGTTCAAGACGGGTAAGCTTGGAGGGTCTAAGGTTCTTAGAGAGTCAGGTATGACTGGGTTAGTGAATCATGGATAGTATTCAGCGAGTGCCTGATTCGGCGGGATGCCAAGGGTAAGAATCCTTGGGGGGGTTCAAGTTACATGAAGAATGTGTAAAAATTACATGTGGTCCATTACTTTGAGGGATGGGAGCCAGGGTTACTGACGTAGAATCTTGAGTAAGGGTGAAGGTCTTTCTATAAGAAGGGATAGCTAATTGATAACAGGGCTGACAATTGTAAGGTATCTCTAGTCTTTGACAAGATGGGTAGGCTCGGAGAGTCTAAGGTCTATAAGGGGTCAGCGTATGACCATGTTAATGGAGTAGTGTGTTCTCTAATGTTCGAGTTGGCTGCAGAATAGGGAAATGAGGCTTGGGGGAAAGGTGAATTGAATTCACGGGCAGCATATCTGGGTAGTAGGAGTTGTTGATAAGGGACCATGACTGTATAATTGTTATGATGCATGATTTCTTTTGGATATTTACGTGATGTTATGTGGTAGATTCGGGTCGAACAATGATGCCTACTAGTACATGTTATTTGTACTGATACTACTCTTGCTATGCCTTTTTGAGTATAGTATGGTTGCAGGATCAGTTGATGTTTCTTAGGTAAAGATGATGATGATCTCCAACAACTTCTACTCATCTCTTCCTATGATGGGAGTTGTGTCTTATTGTTGTTCAAAATCCTCTTAGTATCTCTTGTACCTGTTTAGACTAGTTCCTAGGGAGGGGTTCAATTGTACTTGAAAGCTTTCATTTTAATCAAATCTTTTGAGACTTGTTTATATTATATCAAGGCAAGTTCGTGTTTCTTATTTACTTACGCATTACCTATTTTAATCGGGTGGTAAGGGTTCTCCTATCTAGGTGATTTAGAGTAGGTGCCCGCATAGCCCGATAGTTGGATCGTGACAGATAAATAGATCCAAACACAATATAATCCATCCCAGAAACTCAGAAGTCCTAAGTACATGAGAGACTCTAATATGGTGTCCAAAATACAAAATCCAAATTGTTTAGAAAGTGATGAAAGACAGAAGTAAATGATAGAGAAATCCGGGAGAGACTCCGAAGACGCGAGCTCACCAAAGCTTTGAATTTGCAATATCCGCACTAATCAAGGTATGTGCTGCCCCTCCTCCCCCCCGTGCTAGAATCTGCATCTGAAGAATGTAAAAAGTAGGGGTGAGTATGGTCCACTTGTACTCAGTAGACATCATAGGCCGACTGAGCTTAAGCAGTTACTATATCGAATAAAGAATGCTAAAGTAACCCTGCAAGCAGAAAAGTCCCAGTAATTCAACAACAATAATAACATAGTGACATTCAATCAAAACAACAATAAAAAATCGAAATGATAATGCAATGCGATGAAATAAGATAAAATGCAATGGCCATGCCCACCGGTATACATCCCCTTCTCAGTCCATGCTGGAAGGTAAGACCTATGGGGGGACTCGCAAGGTCCATATACCCTACCCAGAATCCAACATCATACGAAATCAATAACATATCATATATCTACACCCAAAATCCTGCATCAGACGGAATAGGCTAAAAAAGTATATCTATATCCTGAATCTTGCATCAGACTAAATAGGTAAAATATAGTATATCTATGTCTGGAATCCTGCACCGGACTAAATTCATAGAAAGTTTTTTTCTTTTCAAAATCAGTGCTTCTAATGGTACAATCAGTGTTTCATAAAATGAATGGGTATGCATGAACATGAAGTAACAAAAAGCCAATTACACAGGTATACTCAAAATCTCAGAATCACAATAAATCATAAACACCGACTACGAGCCTCAATCTCAATCCAGGAAGCTAAGTTCCCTATCACCCACACAGTATGAAATCTAATTCGGGTATCAAAATGATAAATCATCTCATTTAGTACTCAACTCCATAATCTCGCCCAACCCATAACATGCTTTACATGATAAGTTTTCACCCAAGCAAAGTATAAATAAAGTTAAGCCATAATCTCCTCGAAGCCAAATAACAAAACTCTACACGATCACACTTGAGCCTTTCCTTTACGAAGAGCCTCCAAATACAACCACTCCATCAGAAATAAGTTCTACCCATAAACACGAATCCAGTGATACCAATATAATGAAGATTTTAAACTGGGTTCAGAAAGTCAACCCCAATCTCGAAAGGGAAAAATTGGAAATTTATTGAAAATTCAGTTTACCCAAAGTATAAGGAGTTCAATTATAAAATTTCATCAAAAACGGGTTAAGAATCAAACTTAAAATTATCAATTTATGAAACTTTAACTTTACCGGGAAAACTCCAAAATTTGCTACTAACTTAAAAATGATATTCCAGAGCTAATAAAACTGACGAAATTCTCATACGATGCTCCGAACCCAAAATATTGACCAACTTTACCTTATTTATAGAATCCCACAACAAATTTGTCCTCAGGGAGCCTTCCACCCACTTCTGCAGACCACAAATACCAAAATACAACTATGGGAAAGGGGAAAACAGTCAAGACACAAGAAAATCCAAAAATCACTCTGAAGGTTGTTACATTATCCACCACTAAAACACACAATCGTCCTCAAATGTAAGAGTAAGGAATGAACTTGAACTGTCAAAAAGCTGGGGATATCTGCTCCGCATGTCCGACTCAATCTCCCAAGTGGCCTCCTCAACCGGATGATGCTTTCACTGACCTTCACTGATGCTATCTCCTTGGACCTCAACTTCCTAGTTTGTCTATCCAAGATGTCTATAGGCTCCTCTTTAAAGGTCAAATTCTAATCCAAATCCACCCAATCCCAACTAATTACATGAGAACCATCGGAATGGTATTTCTTCAACATCGAAATATGAAAAACAGGGTGAACAGTTGAAAGACTCAGAGGCAAGGCTAACTTGTAAGCTACCTCCCCAATGCGCTGAAGAATCTCAAAAGGGCCAATAAGCCTCGGACTAAGCTTACCTTTCTTTCCAAATCTCATCACATCCTTCATGGGGTATACTTTCAACAAAACTCGCTCACCAACCATGAACTCAAGGTTGCGAACCCTCCTTTCACCATAACTCTTCTGCCTACTCTGGGATACTAAGAGCCTATCCTGTATCAACTTTACCTTATTTTTAGAATCCCACAACAAATTTGTGCCCCAAGGCCTAACCTCAAAAGAATCAAACCAACCCACTAGAGATCGACACTTCTCTCCATACAAAGCCTCAAATGGTGCCATCTGAATGCTGGAATTATAGTTGTTGTTTTAGGAAAACTTCATTAAAGGAAAGAACTGGTCCCAATGACCACCAAAGTCAATACATAAGCCCAAAGCATATCCTCCAATACCTGAATAGTCTGCTCCAACTGACCATCTATCAGGGGGTGAAAATCCATACTCATCTCCAATCGATTACCCAACTCACGCTGCATAAAACTCCAAAAGTGAGAGCTGAACTGTGTACCTCAAATAGAAATGATGGAAACGCGAACACCATGCAACCAAAGTAACTCCTAAATGTAGATTTTTGCCAACTTCTCTGCATTGTAGGCAACCTTTACTAGAAAAAAATGGGTCGATTTGATCAATCTATCCACAATCATGCAAATAAAGTCAAACCTACCCAAGGTATGAGGCAACCCAACCACAAAGTCTATAGTGATACGCTTCCATTTCTACTCAAGTATAGGCATTCTCAGAGTTACACCACCCAATCTCTGATGTTCATATTTCACTTGCTGATAATTCAAACACTTATCCATGAACTCCACAATATCCCTTTTCATCCTGCACCACCAATAGTTCTTTTTCAGGTCATGATACATCTTGGCTGCCCTCGGATTGATAGAATAACTCAAACTGTGAGCCTCCTCCATGATTAATCTAGTTAAGTCACCCACTCTAGGAACACAAACCTGAACCGTGATCCTCAAAATGCCCTCTGGATCAAGAATCACTTTCTTAGTTTAACCACTCAACACCTTATCCTGAATCACACACAACTTCCTATCCTCGAATTGTTATCTCTTAATTTGATTCTACAACACAAACCGTGCCTCAACACAAGCAAGTACCCTACCAGGCTCAGAAATATCAAGTCTAACAAAGATATTAGCCAAAAGCTGAACATCCATTGCCAAAGGTCGCTCCTCGACCACAAACCTAGAAAGACTACCCATACTAATTGCCTTCCTACTAAAGGCATCCTCCACTATATTGGCCTTGCCTAGGTTATAGAGAATAGTCATATCATAGTCTTTCAACAACTCTAACAACCTGCGCTGTCTCAAATTCATATCCTTTTGGTTGAAGATATATTGAAGGCTATGATGATTGGTATACACCTCACAATGAACTCCATAAAAATAATGCCGTCACAACTTCAAAACAAACACTACCACCTCCAACTCCAAGTCATGAGTGGGGTAGTTATTTTTATAGGTCTTCGATTGCCTCAAAGCATAAGATATTACCTTCCCTTTCTGCATCAACACACCAAAAAGACCTACTCCAAAAGCATAAGTGCTGAAGTCAACAGAGCCATGAGCTTTTGAAAGCTCTCCTCACACTCATTAGACCAATGGAAAACAATATTTTTTTGAGTTAACTTGGTCAAAGGGGTTGCAATAGAAGAGAAGCCCTTCACAAACCCCCTGTAGTAGCCAGCCAACCTAACAAAACTCCTAATCTCAGTAGGTGAAGTAGCCCTAGGTCAATCTTGAACCACCTCAATCTTGGCCGGATCAACCATAATACCACCCTTGGACACAACATGTCCCAAAAATGCCACATAACTAAGCCAAAATTCACACTTTGAGAACTTAGCATACAACTTCTCATCTCTCAATCTCTGGAGTACAATCCTCAAATGCTTTACATGATCCACCTCGTTCTTGGAATACACTAAGATGTCATTAATGAACACAATCACAAAGGAGTGAAGATACGGTCAAAACACCCCATTAATCAAATCCATAAACATTGTCGAGGCATTAGTCAAACCAAAGGACATCACCAAAAACTCATAATGGCCATATCGGTTCTAAAAGTTATCTTAGGGATATCTAAAACCCTAATCCTCAACTGGTGGTACCAAGACCTCAAGTCAATCTTCAAATATATACTGAAACACCCTGAAGCTGATCAAACAAATCGTCAATGAGTGGAATAGGATACTTATTCTTGATGGTTACCGTGTTCAACTATCGATAATCAATGTACATACACATAGATCCATCTTTTTTCTTCCTAAACAACACCGGGGCACTCTAAGAAGAAACAATAGGTCTTATGAAACCCTTTCCCAACAAATCCTGAAGTTGATCCGTCAACTCCGCCGGAAACATCCTATAAGGAGGGATGGAAATGGGCTTGGTACCCGATTCCAAATCAATAGCAAAATCAATGTCCCTGTGATATTGGGCATATTTATATGCCCGTTTATCATATTTTACCCATGTTTACCTTATGTTTTGAGAACGTTACCTACTATATATTGTGTGTTTTGATTGGAATTGCTGTATGTTGCACTAAGACATATGATTAGATACTTGTAGGTGAAATGACGAGGGAAATGACCATGAATAGGCAAAACGAAAGAGTAAAGCATGGAAGTGATGTAGAGGAATGCTCGAGAGAAAACAAGAAGGTGAAAATAGGCCGGGAGCAGCCGGGCACACACTTGGCATGGCGCCTCAGGCATCAAACTACCACAATACCTACCTGGCGCCTTTCAGGTGCGGCGCCCCAAAGGGGAACCCAGGCAGGCGCGTCCATGGCGTAGCGCCCGAACCCAAACTACCAAAGCTCGATCTGGGAGCCTTCCAGGCGCAGCGCGCCAGATCCTAGACTACTGCAGGAGCCTCTTGGCGCCTTTCAGGCGCGACGCATAAGGAGCCATCCCGTGAGACTTTTTTGGCTTTTTCTATTCCGATTCTAAGAAGGAAAAGGGTTTATTTCCCAAACCCTATAAATAGAACCTTGTACATTTTTTGAAGGGCCCCGTCATTATTTTGGAGAGTAAGAGGTAAGAATAGAGTTCACCATTAGGTTTTTTTTCTTCTTCCTTTTTCTTAGTCATACTTTGGATGAAAACAATATTATCTTTGTTCGTCATTGTAGTATGAGTGGCTAAGAACTCTTGTTCTGGGGTTACGGCTACAAACGCATGACTATTTAGTATTGAATGTGAATTGATTGTTTGTTTACCATTATTAGTTGTTCTTATATTCCTGTTTTAGTATTTTGATGCTTGGCCGCTATTAAAATAAACATATAACCTTATTGTGGACTCGAGAGAGGAATCAACAAGGTAGACCGAGGAATATAAGGAGCAAGACCTCTCCTTTGTAACGTAAGGGGTAGGTTAGCGACTAGGATATAGATATACCTAGAACACCTTGCTTTGTTCATACAGAAAGAAATATAAATGCTTTTAAAATAAGATGTCATATCCCCGCTCAACGATGTTGTTGTGATGCTATTTTGAATAGGCAACTATAGGCTCGAGAGACAATAGTTGTAATATCAACCCCGGAATCAACAACTAGGTGAATGAACAAGGTAATTCACGTTATTGCTACTTAGGATTGTGTAATAAAGCTGTAACCCTGGAATTCTCTCTAAACTTGGAATCAACAATCATTACTTATTTGCAATTCATTTTGTCAATTTACTTTAATTCGTTAATTACTACAAAAAAAATCATCTGTGAGTTACTTTCATACTTGTTTATTTAAGTTGTGTACGAATAAGGTAGAATATTAGCTAAGTCACAAGTCTCTTGGGTATGATATCTGAACTAACCAGTTCCTATTACTTGGATGACCACGTACACTTGCGTGTGAGTGGAAATCGCCTAACACCCTGTCCAGAGGGACACCTGGAAGATCTGTAGGGAACACATCCTGAAACTCTCTCACCACCCTCACCGACTCCAAAGAAGATGAATCAGCACTAGTATCCCGCACATAAGCCAAATAACAAAGGCACCCATTCTCAACCATTCGATGAGCCCCAAGAAAAGAAATTACACTCTTGGGATGTAAACCTCGAGTACCCTTCCACTCTAACCTTGGTACCCCTGGATAAATAAATATAATAGTCTTAGCTCGATAATCCATGAGAGAATGATGTGGAGAAAGCCAATCCATACCCAAAATAATATCAAAATCTACCATATAACGAATGATCAAGTCTACCCAGGTACCATACCCAAAAGAGTCACAACTTAGGATCGGTACAACCGATCCTATACTAAAGAAACACCTGCAGGGATAGAGACGCAAATAGGCATATCAAGGGACTCACATATCAAGTCAAAACCCAAAGCAAAATATGCAAACATGTACAAATAAGTAGAACTAGGGTCAAATATACTGAAGCAGGCCAATGGGCAAACTAGGATGATGTCTGTAATGATTGTATCAGAGGTATCTTCCTCGATTCTACTCGGGAATGCATAACACTGACCACGTCTGCCTCCAGAGTAAGCAACTACAAGACCAATTCCACAAGCCGCCAGGGTCCCATCCTGACACCTCGAGGTCCACCTCTACTACTTTGTGCACCTTCTCTAGCCTGTGGAACTTGTGTTTGATAATTCTACATGTGAGTACCATGCTGGGGAAATCCCTCAGAAGATGTCCCAACTTACCACAATCAAAACATACACTACCTTGGGAATAATGCGGTGGCTTACCAGATAAACTAGAGTGACTACTATGACGTGCAAACCCCGTATAAGCACCCCTGGACATTTGTCCCAAACTCTGGCCACCTGGAGTACCTGAACCCAAATAACCACTATCAAAACCCTGCAATGTTGCCTGAAAA
Source organism: Jaltomata sinuosa (assembly GCA_003996215.1). Lineage (NCBI taxonomy): Eukaryota > Viridiplantae > Streptophyta > Magnoliopsida > Solanales > Solanaceae > Jaltomata > Jaltomata sinuosa. The sequence goes on along the minus strand of QJPP01002550.1, from coordinate 264,265 downwards.
AGTCTACTATACTGATAATGCTGGCCTCTATCGAAAAGTCTCTGCCTCGAGATGAAGATCCACCAAAATCACCCTGTCTACAAAACCTCTTATCACTACACTTCTGAGGCCCATGATGAATACCCTCAATCCTCTTGGCGTGATCAACTACATGCATAAAAGTACCCCTAATAGTCACTAACTATGTTTTAGCCAGTTAAAGGGAAACGGACAACCCCTTCACAAACATCCTAATCCACTCTACCTTGATTGAAATACTCATTAAGGAATGCATAGAAAAGGCATGGAAGTGAGTCTCATACTCAGTGATAGACATAGAACCCTGCTCTATTGCATCAGACTCATCTCTCAACCTCTCTCTCAAACTGCAAGGTACATATTCTCATGAAAGATCTCGAAAAACTATGTCCAAGTCAAGGGCAGTGAACCTACTGGACTACAACCAAGATACAACCTCCACCACTGCTTCGCTACACCAACCAACTGAATAGTAGTGTAATCCACTCCATGAGACTCAACCAAACTAAGGTTATACAACCTCTCCTGACAGCTAACCAAAAACTCATAAGCATCTTCCTCTTATGTACCACTAAACTTGGGAGGACCCAATCACATGAACCTATCAACCATCTTCTGCTCATCCACTGTCATAGATGGCCTAGGTACGATTGGTGGAGAAATAAGTCTGATAGACAAAGCATCGATATGGGAGCCATAGCAGCAGCAAGCTGTGCCTATGGAGTCTAAAAACCCTGATTATGTGCCCCTTATAGAAGCTAAACCTCGTCTCTAGTCTGCGATCCATCAGGTGTGGCAGGTAGAGCTCTTGTATGAGACATACCCTCCAAATAACTCAAGAGTAAAATTATAGTATCTTGTAGCATGGTAGTAGCAATAAAACCCTGAGGAACTTGGGCTAGCCCTACATCCTCTGGCTGATGGGCTACATCCTCAAACTCAACCTCTAGATTAGGGAATGCTGCCCTGGCATGTCCTCTAGCTGGAGCTGCTCTACGAACTCTATCTCTGCCCCTTATATGGTTTTGACTCCTGCCTCGACCTTTAACCAGGGCCCTAATAGCGGGTGCTAGCTAATTACCCTTGGTAGCACCTAATTGTGTTCTCATCATCTATGAGAGAACAAAACACAAGTTTAGTAATCAAGGAATGAAAAAATCACACGATAATTTACCTAAGAATTTTTCATAGCCTCCTGATGATAGATATGGATGTCAATCATACCGATCCACGAGACTCTACTAGACATTTGATCTTATACTCGTGAGACTGATGAATCCAGCGCTCTAATACTAACTTATCACGATCCAAAACTAAAAGGTTGTGATGGCACCTACCCCACCCAACTGTGGTAGGTAAGCCAAGATAAATAATGAAGTAAATACAATAATAAAGGGGAAAAATTAACGTAATCGATCAATATAAAGTCTCAACTATGATAAATAGATCCAAACGCAATATAATCCATCCCAAAAAACTCAGAAGTCATAAGTACATGAGCGACTCTAATATGGATTCCAAAATACAAAATCCAAATTATCTAGAAAGTGATGAAAGACAAAAGTAATTGATAGATAAAGCTGGGAGAGTCTCTGAAAATGGGAGCTCACCAAAGCTTTGAATCTGCAATGTCCGCATGAATCAAGGTACGTGCTGCCCACTCATGCTAGGATCTGTATCAGAAGGATGCAGAAAAGTAGGGGTGAGTATGGTCCACTTATACTCAGTAGGTATCATAGGCCGACTGAGCGTAAGAAGATACTATACCGAATAAAGAATGCTAATTTAACCTTGCAAGCAGAAAAACCCCAGCAGTTCAACAACAATAATAACATAGTGAAACACAATCTAAACAACAATCGAAATGATAATGCAATGCAATGAGATGGGATGATATGCAATGGCTATGCCTACAAGTATATACCCCCTTCTTAGTCTATGCTGGAAGGTAGGACCCTGAGGGACTCTGTCATGATCTGATTTCTTAGGTCATGATGGCACCTATAATACCCCCGTAGGCAAACCAATTCCCATGCCAGAAACGGTTAGTAATGGGCCACAATCTATGTAAAGCACGCATAATAAGGATAATAAGTGGAAGAAGATATTGAAGGCATAGCAAAAGAATGGTAGCCTGAATATATACGGAAAACTACACCATCCCACGACCTAGTATCATAAGAGCATGAGCCACTACTAAATATACAGAGTACAAGAGACAGCAAAAGTAAAATATACAACTGTCTCCGAATATACAAAAGAGTCAATTGTGCCAAAAGAAGAGATATAGCCAAACCCTATGTCACGCCCCAAACCATGGGAGGCATGACCGACACCCGGAGCCCCAAAAGGTTGAGGGTGTCAAAATAGAGTGTATCTCTATTGAACCTGCTGGGGGTCTGAGACCGACAAGGTCTCTAAGAATTACAATTGGAAACACTGAAATCTCAATAATAGTTAAGCAACTCAAGGCCGACAAGGCTATACCCAACACTGATGTACATATACACGTCTACAAGCCTCTAGGAGTAAGTAAAATATCTCATATCCAGGACAGGGCCCTGGACTACCCATAAGCTGTACATATACATAACCTGGTCAAAATATAAGCTAGACCTCTGACTCGTCAGCTCCAGGAAGAATGGAGCTTACCAAAATGGCTGAACTCCGCAACTCCTACTGAAGAGGTCTATCTGGGTTTCTGTCTGAACCTGCAGGCATGAACGCAGCGCCCCCAGGCAATGGGGCGTCAGTACGACAATAATGTACTGGCATGTAAGGTAGAAGCATAAAAGCAAGTCGCAAGTAGTAAATCTGAACAAGATAAAATATGAAACTTGTAAACTGTAATTGGTAAGACTCGTTAAGCTCTGTCTCCTTTATTCTTTTTAGAACACAACACATGCATTAACTCACGCTGCAACTCACTCTTATAACCCACACTGAACCACAAACAGCGCCTCGTCACCCTTATTAATAGCCTCAATTATGGCAGTAGCGCCTCGGCGCCACACTATGTATATAATGGCCTCAAGTATGGCAGTAGCACTCGGAGTGCACAGCTATGTGTATAAAGCCTCAATTTTACGCGCAGTAGACGCTTCGTGCACACTATGTATATAATAGCCTCAATATTGCATAGTTAGCACCTGGTGCACATAACACGCAAAACCTACATCACACTAATAAAGTGATTACGTAGATGACCTTCAAAGCTTTCTTTTATTTATGAGGTCATTTTAGAGATAATCTTTAGCTTGGGCTTACTAGTGTTGGAATCAACATACCAACACATTATAAATGGGATTTGACTTTTTCAACTTTCATTGTATACTTTCTAAAGTTGATTAGAGATCACAATACAAAGAGAAACGCGACAAAAGTGATAATTACATTTCGTTGCAAAAAGAATCAGATTTTTTATAGAAGGCGTACTTGAGTACCATAATGTATTAAATAGTTCCTAGACTGTTGACGTTACCAAATCAGCTCTCTACAACAAATGCTTCAAATTGCCTTTTCTTTCGGAGATTAGATTCATTTCGTAGATCATGCCGATAAGATAAAGAAGCCGCTTAACATACCTCGTTCCTTCCAAGATTGCGCTTTTTACCACACTTGGACTTTCCCTTATTAGTTAATCTACAAACACCAAGGGTTAATAGCTAATATTAGCTCTTAAACCTGCTGCAAACACTCCCAAAACAGTAGCTTAAACATTCCGGGCAGATTTACGTATTTTGCATTAATTAAAGGTGTATCGTCACACCTTCCTCCCCTTATCCAATACACAACACACACACACCAACCTACTGCCTCCAATAATACAAAACACATCAAACATCCCCTACACAACCCACCATGCCGAAATACAATAGCAACACATTAAACTCACGGCTTCCGATCGCCGTCCCGTGAGTTCTTAACAACAATTCAACAACAATTGTTCATCCGAACTTCAATCCAAAAATATTATTATGGGCAGAGTACTTACCACACTTGAAGGTGTGTTTTTATCCTCTTTTTATTGATGCTTTAAAAGCTTAAGTAACCCCTACACATATACCAACAAGAGAAGAAGAAATCTCTTAATTGTTACACAATTTCCATGTGTTAAATCATAAGAAAGGGGCTGCCATAGTTCATGTCTTTCTTACCATAGGATATCCTAGCTATATGTAGTAGATTAATACCAAGATAACAAGTTGTTTAACTCACCTTAAGCTTCAATTAATCTTGGTCTTCTTAGAACCCTAAAGGGAAAGAAGGGCTGCCAAAAAGGAAATGAGATAAGAGAGAATTTTCCAGCTTTTTGTGATCAACATTAATCAGCAAATGGCCTATATAAAGGGACCTTTTTGGCCGACTTTTTTTGAGTATATTTGGGACAAAATGGGTCAAGAAACTTGGGCCAAAATTACCCTTTGCTTGGGCCTCAAAAGGGTTAAGTTTTGGGGCTGATTTTGGGCTTCTCTTGGGTCAAAATGTGGTCAATATTGGTGGCTACCTTTGTAGTTGTTTGGGCCAGATTTGGTTGTGCTTTGATGGGCCAACTTTAAGCTTCATTTGGGCTACCATTAGGTCTAATAATCCATGGTGTTGCTGCCCGTAATCGGCCCTCGGAACTTAGTTCGTTAGCGTAGGTAGGTGATGCACCTACTTGTTACCTAAGAGCTTAGATAAGTCGAGCAAGTACCTCACTTGTTTTATCTCATTTTCAAAACCCTCCTCCTTATAATTTAACTTAACACTTATATACATTTGACCATTTCAAATTCTAGGCCAAAGTACCCCTTCACAATCTCGAGCTCAAATACCTTTGTCGATATTTACTTAGTCACATAGGTTTTGAAAGGTACGGGGTGTTATACCCTAGTCGCTAGGAGCTCACTCTATGTCTTGGATGTCCTAAAAGCTATACAAAATCCCCATGTCAATGGCAATGACCCACACTAGGATCTGCATCAGGAAGATGCAGAAGTGTAGTATGAGCACAAATTTCATAAGCAACCGGTACCCAGTAGACATCATAGGCCGACTGGGTATATATTAAATGTAAAAGCAGTAGATAGCAAATAAGGAAAGAAAAGGGGTCATAGAAGCAAATAGAGTGAAGTACATGAAAGCTAGCAATATGTAGAAACCATAAAAGAATACAAGTGTACTGAGCTAGCTACAGAAGATGTATCACCGAACACAGATATAAGAGTAGAGAATGCACCTGGGTCCTTGCAATAACAGTAAATAAAGAAAGCTTAACAAATAGGGTGGTGTACCGTTCACCTCAAATAAAGGGAGAAAAAGGAGGGCAACTAAACATAAATATGCTAACAATACAGCTCATAAGGTAAGGATGATTGAAAAGTAAACTAGCAGGTAACTACAATAGGAACAAGTAAAACTAATCTACCTACAATCCCAATGAGCGCCCATACACTCGAGTAATACATATAAGTAAAGACAACCCTATCGGTATCCCATACTAGCAGAGAGTACACTTACAAAATAGCAAACAAGGGTAGAACCATGCAAAAAAATGAATGATATGATATGGTATACTAGTGGTACCGTATGCACCTCCTCCGGTGCCCGTAGGCCCAGCCATATACCTCTACTCCCCCATATACCCCTCCTCTGGAACTCTCAGCCCATAGCCCCTTGTACGGATCAACAAGGTCCATGGAGGTCTCCGCGACCACATACAACCTGTCAAGATATCATCATGCGTGCCCAGAATCTATCAAGGTCTAAAATCAGTAATAAAACAATGTCTAGTGCTTGGCCCAGCCGAGTCTAATATCATATTTGATACCAGTGGGAAAAACTAACATTTAATCCTTTTTACTTCAAGAAGGTCCATTAAACCAGCTTTAAGTCCATTTATAGCCATTAATAACTGAAAACAGGCCCTCTGGGCCATGCAAGGTTAGATAATTGGTGATTGTCAGGCCTGCAGGCCTGTAGTAGTAATAAACCACTGCAGAAAGCTATTTTCATGAAGATGATATGCTCGTATACAACCAACAACTCAATATCAACCTACTGGCCCTGCACAAGCTCAATCCGCTCTATAACAAAAATAACTAGCTAGCAATCGTTAATCAATGTTCGGGACTCATGGACATTTCCCAAATATCCCACTAGCTATGGTCCAGAGGTATATGCAAAGGCCACTCAGGGTCGTAAGGGGTAATACTACCGTACTAGCTCAAATACTAAGGCAGAGAAATAAGAACAGATGGAAAGGAAGAATATAAGGTGTAGGGTGCCAACCTAGTAATCCCAACCCAAGGATGATCTAAATAGTATAATTACATTATATATAGGCAAAGTCTAAGATCAGTAAGCCAGAGCCAACTTGGCGTCCGATGAAAAGCTATAGGAAAGACGACATTCGAGCCAAAACTGCTCCGAGAAGCCCCAAATAGCAATCAAACTACCAAAAAAACAATCTACTTGTCAATACGAAGCTAACAATACACATAATGATAATTAATTAGCTGGGTCAAAATCAAGGTCAAGAATGGTCCTGTGCCCCCCCAACTTGAAACTAAGAATGGAAATTACCACGAGGTTCACAACATTGTCCAGAACTTATGCTAAAAAATTGAGCATAATTCGGGTAAGGATAGAGCCTAAAACAACTCCTAAACCCCAAGAACAAACTAAGAATCAACTGAAGAAATTAACGGAATTAGGGATGGAAAACTTACAATTGATGACGCAAAATCAACCACGGACAAGGAATATGCCATCCCAACACTATATGATGAACCCACAGTGAATTTTGAGCTTAGAGCTCTTCAAATATGGAGGAAATGGTTGAAATGAGGAAGAAAATAAAGGAGAACAAATATATACTGCCAAGGGTCCTTCATCGCGATCGTGAAAGACCCCACGCAGTCGCGATGAACATGCTGGCTAGACCATCATGATTATGATAGTCCAGCAACGTGGTCATAAAAAGCAATGGGTATCGAGTCCATAACCCCTTCATCATGATTACATGAAGGAGACCTCGCGATCGTGAAGACCAAAAAGGCAGACCATCATGATCGTGAAGACCAAAAAGGCAGACCATCGTGATCGTGTGGCCTTCCTCGTGGTCCCGATTAAGGCCTGCACCTGCAATAGCAACCAACAACTTTTTAAGTTGCAAAGTCACCAGATGGTCCTAAGGGGTTCATCCGGGACCCTGCACGCGCAAATGAACAATGCTACTCTATCGGAAATGGTATTTCGGACTCAATAGAATCGAAGAAACTTCTATATGAGATCATTTTGATGAAGTGTTGACCCAAGTCAACACTTACAAATTTTAACAAAACACCCAAAATGAGCTTGACTCACTCGAGACTCGAACTAACCACCTACCTAACCCAAACTCGACATTTTAGAGCTGATGGAACTATCAAATTACAAATCCGGTGCTCCGATCCTTGAAAGTTGACCAAAGTCAAACTTCTAACTCCAACTGGCCTGAAATCTCAGAAAGTGAGATAAATCCACATTGGAATCTCCTAGGCCCTGACCAAGGGTCCAGCTAGACTAAAATCAATGCTCCAAAGCTAACAAAACTGTCAAAATTTGATTCTGAGCTTTCTTGGTAAGAATGTTGACTAAAGTCAATGATTTCCTAAGTTAAAGCTCTAAAACAGGGAAATGGTCATAAAGACCAAACGAACGTCTGGGCACTAAAACACCATTCCCAACAAGTCATATATGACTTAGGGCCACTACAGGTAAGCTCTAAAAGTGCAAAGAAAGCGAAAACACAAAGGTGATCGGAAGGGTCATTACATCATCCACTACTAAAAAGGACTTTCATCCTCGAATGTCAGGAAAAGGGAGTACTTGAAGGCTCAAACAACTATGGATACTGATCCCACATCTCTCTTGGTCTCCCAGGTAGCCTCCTTGCTAGAATGGTGCCTTCACTGAACCTTAACCACAAGAATCTCTCTGGACCTCAATCTCCTGACATCTCTGGCTAGAATGGCTACCGGCTCTTCAACTAAAGACAAACTCTCATCTAACTGCACTGAATCCCACTGTAGCATATGTGAATCATTCGTAACATAACGTCGCAACATGGATACATGGAAGACTAGGTGAATAGCTGAGAACATAGGAGACAAAGCTAGAAGATAAGAAGTATCACAAACTCTCGGAAGAATCTCAAGCGGCCCAATGTACCTGGCTCTGAGCTTGCCCTGCCTGCCGAATCTCTTCACTCTCTTCATGGTCAAAACTCAAAGAAACACTCGATTACAAACACTAAACTCTAGGGAACAAAGTCTACGGTTTGCATAGCTCTTATGCCTACTCTGGGCTACTCAAAGTCTATCCTAAATCACCTGAACTCTGTCTATGTAATCACAAAGTAGGTTTATGCTCTGCGATTGGGACACAAAACCATAAAACCAACCCACTAGCAATCTGCAATGCCTATAATACAATGCCTCAAAAGGTGCCATGCGAATAGTCGAGTGATAAAAGTTATTATAAGCAAACTCCGCCAAAGGTACCTACTGATCCCATGAACACCCAAAATCAAGAACATAGGCCAGTAACATGTCCTCCAGGACCTGGATACACTACTAGAAAATGGGCCTATGGGAACAGTTCAAAAGTAGTTGCTAAAGGCCCCAAAACTGTTGCTCGCATATTATGGCAATGGGGGATATGCCTGCCTCGCCAGCTCGCATTACCATATCTAAATAGCAATGGTTCTTGTAACAATTAAAAAACCCATTGCTTATGGTACCCCTATTGCAACAGTTATTCATCACTCAATAACGACTATTTCATACAACATTTAGAATAGTTATAATTGTTGTATTAGATGTTTAGTAACGGTTCTTTTGTCTTTGTAGCAACGGATTTATCAGCTTAATTTCAATGGTTATTGTGTTTTTGCAACATTTATTTACTGTGTATTGCAAAGAATTTGTTTGATCAATTGCAACGGTTATTACAGTCTTGTAACATTTTTTTACTATATGTTGCAATGGATTTGATAACTCAATTGTGACAGTTATTATTGTTATGGCAACGGGTTTTTTACATTGATTGAATGTGCTATTGCAACGGTTAATTTTTACCAATTGTTACAGTTCTCATATGTTCCAACAATTGGTAGCCTGTGCTTTAGAAAATTCTACTGCAACAACTCTATTTTACCTATTGGAATAGTTCATATATGTTCCAATAGCTTGGGCTTTAAATATAAATATTTGACATACAAAATTATAAATACCACGAAAGTTGAAAATTACTAAACGATTATTGTATCCCAGTAAAACCAACATCCACCACAAGCGTAAAATATAGAAAATATATGTGTCATAAAGTCACCCACCATATTGGCGCAAAATATACAAAATGTACAAGTCATAATGTATATCATCCGCCATAGGCGCAAAAAATTAGTTGCAATACAATCCACTGGCAAAATATATAGTAGTTGGCGCATGTATCAACTGGATATCAAAATAAGAATTCATAATATCAACAAAAAAGCTGATCATAGAAGAGTTTCGACCACTTTAGATCAAATCTCAATTGCCATCCTCATCCATGCTTTCATCACCCCTCCTAATCATTTTCTGCATCTACAAAAATCGATAAATAAAAGTTATGAACCAATTTTCATGATTTATCTCCTAGAACTTCAATTTTAGTCAAATTAAAGATAGGCAGTGACATGAGGTAAAAGGAGAAAGGCAATAAGTTTCCTTCAACAAATAAAATCTTTATTACCAAGTCTAGGCTACCAGATGCATTACAAAGTCTTATCCAAGGTAGTGAGGTGAAATGAGAAAACCAACATCTAGTCTACAGATGCATTACCAAGTCTCATCCAAGGTAATGAGGTGAAAGGAGAAAACCAACATCTAGGCTACTGAAAACATTATTGATCCAACACATATATGGGTTCTTAGTCAATTCTATAGTTTATTAACATACAGAAGTAATCCAAATAGTACCATATCAATTATAACTCCACAAGTTAGAATCTAAGATTGTTATTACATTAGAAGTGTTAATTTCAAGTACCAGCAAGGATAGATTAACATATACTACAAGAAAGATGCATTTTAACATACTAGAAGATGCATTTTAGCATACTAGAAGTGTCAATGTCAATTGAACATACCAGCATATGCATTTCAATATACTATAAGGTCAAGGGCAACTGTATAAAATATATGTTCACTAAATTTGTCTTCCTTCCTTCAATACTTAATAGATGCATTACTTAAATTTGAACAGATTTTTATTTTCCAGATGCATTACAAAGTCAAATTTGAACTTAACCTTATACTCTCAAATATAGGAAAGGACACCAACATAGAGTCATTAGCTACCTTGCAAACTCAAGTTATTCCCTTTAAGAAGGATCACTATTATACTAGCATCAGACTGTTGAATGACAAAATTTAGTCCATTTTCAAGATTAAATGCGACATGAAAAACCATAACATTAGACGTGATATAAGTAACTTCGAAGAGCTCATTAAGTTCTTAATAGTATTAATATTCATAACATTAACCAAACAAATTCTAAATAAAATCTTACATACAGAGAACCAAATCCAAAACCACAACATCTGAATACCAAAACAAAAACCCAAACCACAACATTTGAATATCAGTACCAAGACCAAAAACAAAACCACATTATTTGAATACCCAAACTAAAACCAAAACCAAAGCTACAACATTTGAATACCAAAACCAAAATCCAAACCACAACATTTGAATACCAGTACCAAAACCAAAAACAATACCACATCATTTGAATACTAAAACCAAAACCAAAACTATAGCATTCGAATACCAAAACCAAAACTAAAATCAAAACCAAAACAATAATATTTGAATACCAAAACCAAAACCAAACCACAACATTTGAATACCAGTACCAAAACCAGAAAGAAAATCACATCATTTGAATACCAAAACCAAAGCCAAAATAAAAACTACAGCATTTGAATACCAAAACCAAAATCAAAATCAAAACCATAACATTGGAATACCAAAACCAAAAAAAAACCAAAACAAAAACAAAAACCAAAACCACAATATTTGAATACCAAAGTCAAAACAACATCATTTGGATACCAAAACCAAGACCAAAACCACACATACATAAAATAAACATATATACAGATTCTAAAGTACAAATACCAAAATCACAAAATGTGAATAACATCACAACATCACAGATACAGAGAACCACAACATTTGTCCTTGACAACAACTTTGGGATAATTAGCACATGAATCAAAACTAAAATAGAGCAATGAAATAAAAAAATTGTCAGCACCTTCCTAACAGATAACTATGAATAAATAATAATAATAATAATAATAAGAAGAAGAAGAAGAAGAAGAAGAAGAAGAAAAATAATAAGAAGCGGAGAATCATACCTTGATTGTTACTACTAGAAGACGATCGATTAATTGGTTGGATATCTTCCTGCTGTGACTGACCACAAGTTGCTGCCAACATGTCAGTATATAATTGAAGCCCAGGGTACATACGATTAAGTTATCTAAGGATGTCAACTGTAGTTTCATGGCATATGCTCTTTTTTTGCTGTTCTAACTTTTCCACCATCCTATCTTCCAATTCATTCAACCTTTCTTGCATCTCATTGGTAGCAGTTACAGAGGACTCAACACTTTCCTTCCCTTTCAGAGTGGTTTTAGTAACTTCTCGCCCATACAATCTCAAATTTTTTAGATGTTCATGTCCCATGACAGTGGAAAAAGCTTCAATAGATTATTAGCATTCTTCACTTTGTTGACTTTGCACTCTTTCTATTTCAGCCTACAAATCAAGTTCAAATGAAGAGAATTGAAATAAATCAAACTACGCCTATATAATATCAAGTAAACAATGTCAAAAATAAAGATGATTAATATAATTTTAGTAATCGTATCCTTATCAGTGTCCTTGTATGCTCGACCAGGTTTCCTTGATCTTATAGCCACAATGATTTCTTTAAGTGATACATCACCGGAGGTTTTCTTCTCTTTTTCCTAATTACATAAAAGTTAGTATTAATAAACTTTTAAAGATAGAGAATCCATAATTAATGATTTAAAAAGAGAACATACCAATTTATCGCATATCATAGCAAAACTTATTTTACCAGCAGTATGCAGATTCTTTAAGTTTTTTCAATTCTTTGTATTTGTTTCACTCATTTTCCGCAAATAATAGAGTTATGAAATGTATTAAATAAGAAATCAAGAACATAAAAGTTAGTCGAGTGACTGAGAATATAAATAACCCGAGTGATGATCAGCTTCTTAGTTTTTTTCATTCACAATGATCATACAAAATGGTGTTTCTATAATTCTAAAACAGAATTGAAGGATATACATGAAACAGAACAAACTTAAAGTATGCATGATTCATATCTAACCTTGAATTCATCACTGGCCCAATACTTGAGAAGATCCTTGAAATCATATTCTGAAATTTCGTCAGGCTTGTTTGCCAATTGAAGAGCATCAATAGCAAATGGTATATAGTGCTTCGTATATAAATAGTTCTTGTACTTCCTCCGAAAAGACTGAATTCCACTCAAAAAACCCACTTTTTTCCAGTGTTAGGAATATTGTATTTATCCTAAAATTTGTTCTTTGGGTTAGTAATATAAAAACTACAAAATATTCTTAACTAAAATTAGGGAAGTAGGAAAGCAGACCATGATATATTCCCACAAATATTCTTTGGTATCCACATTACTCCAGTTGTGTATATGAAACGGACAAAGTATGGTATTTCTTGCCAAAGTTCCAAGAAAGCCACCCAGCTCAGCTACTACTGCTTTTGTAGGACCAATCGGTTGTTTGTACCTATTCAAAACAATTGATTTTCGATCTTTTCGAGCTTGTACATGTTGCATTATTATACTTCCTCTCTTTTTCTTTTGACTCAAAGGTCCTACAATGATACGAATCAACATTAAACAACATATTAAACAACAATGTAAATTGATTCAATAGTTAAGAGTATATTTATATGTTCTTGCCTTGTTCTCCATATAGATCATTTTCTCCCGAATCCAGCACATGTTCTTCTTGCACTTGGTCTAGTACACCTTCTCCATCTAGAGTGGAAGAATCTCTTGGCACTTGTTACATTTGTTCCTCTGCAACTTCTGTTCCTACAGTGGAAGAATCTATAGGCACTTGTTGCACTTGTAGCTGACCAGCTTGTGCCTTTAGAGCGGTAGAATTCTGAGTAACTCATTGAATTGGTTCCTGCACAGCCTGTGCTTCCACAATACTGGAGGATTTTTGAGACACTTGTCAAATTAGTTCCTTCCCAACCTGTGCTTTTGCAGTAGTAGAATTCTGAGAATTTTGTTGCACTTGTTTCTATATATCTTGTGCTATCAGACTCGCAGACTTTCGAGAAGACATTTGAGGCAGTTCTTCTTGTAGAGATTGTGCATTCAGACTCACAGACTTTCGAGGAGACTTTTGAGGCACTTCTTCTTGTATAGCCTGTGCTTTCAGACTCGCAGACTTTTGAGGAGACTTTCGAGGAAGTAGTTCCTATATAGATTGTGCTACTAGATCAACAAAAGAGTTTTGACATAGAAATGTTCAGCAGTCGATTTTGTTCTCAATGATGAAACCCATTTACATGCCATAGATATAAGACTTCCAGACGCCATGTACTTCTTTGGCTTCACATTTTTGTTTTTCTTTGGACTCATAACTGCTGAATCTGCCAAAAAAAAACTACATGTAAGCATCGCATTACCTTACAAATGGATTAAATGTCAGCCAGTCTAGCTACTACTAACAGAGTAGCAGAAAAAAGCAGGCACCAAATACATAATTTTGAAATAACTACATCAAGAACATGGCCACTCTAGTTCAGGAAATAGACAGTTCAACACAAACAGTAGAGTATTTTATTTTTCATACAGATAAAACAAACAAGTAGTAGTGTCAAATATTTCTGCAACTCTAGTCAGTAAGTATTGAAGCCAATTCTCTGATCCCTTGAATGATTCACTAAATCAGATATTAAATCTCCTGTAAAATTAAAGCTACGGATCGACACAAAATTCTAAGGAAAAAGAACAAATAAAAAATGAATAATGAGGATATAAATAAGAAACATAACCAAACTATTGCTATCAAAAGCACTTTATCACTCACTCAAAACAACTAAAACCATGATCAAAATTCAAAGTTAAATAGATAGGATTAATAAGGAGCATCAGGTTGATGCTAACAAAAAAAGTGTACAAGAAACAAGGTCCTAATCTACAGTCAATGAGCCAACAAAATCAACAAAAGTGTCTATTACAGTAGACCAAAATATTCTAGTTAAAGAAGTTTACTAGGCAGCTAGAATTTAGACAAATGTTTAAACTTTCTAGAAAAGTTCTGAAGTTTCTTATTTAATCATTTGCCTCCATCTAATCCCAATCAGTATCATCATAATCATCCTCCTCTTCCGATGTTTCCATAGTCGTATCTTCTAAAAATTAAGCAGCAGGTGGCATATCAACAACATCAACGGGGATATCTTCTCTTGACCATCTAATGTCAACATCGGGTGCTGTGTTTGAGGGACCAATGTCTTCAGTAGGTTCCCTCCAAAATGTCTCTCCTATGTTTGGATAGTTTTCTTCCTCCATGTCATACAAATCAACAGGGACTTTATTCCTTGCATAATAAACACACTTCTCAGTTGGATCCTCCACATAAAACACTTGAAGGACTTGAGACGCCAACATAAAAGGGTCATTCGTACTATGTAATATGTTAAGGTACACACAGGTCAACCCAAATTCATCTTTTTCATTATGATACCAAGCACATCTAAATAGTACAACACTAAAACGACCATAATAATCAAGTTCAATAATATCTTGAATAGCACCATAATAGATTACCTCTCCTTTAATTGGATTATGATCCCGAGCACTAGCAAAACTATCAGTTGTTGCAGCCAAAGACACTCCACTATTTTGAGACTTTTGTGTGGAATTCTGTTGTAATGTATCAAACTGGTATCCATTAATGAAATAGGCAGTATAGCTTCTAGTTTCCACCCTATTTGGCCCTTAAGCTAGCCACCTTAACTGATTAGGCACTTCAACTGTATCAACTTTCTCTTTGAACCAGTTGATGAATTCTTGAATGTGAATCCTTGCTCTTGTCCATGCATTTAATCTAACAGTACTGTCAATTATAATTTTATGTTCCCTGCAATGAATATTTCAAATACAACCATTAATCATTGATAACCGAAGTTTACAGTGCATTAATAGTAACAAAATAAATGAAGTTCAAAATATAAAGACTTACCTGATAAAATCCTTGACTTGTTCATGTATGGTGTTGAATAGTATATATTGATGTGCTTCAAAAGATAACTGTTGATCCATCTAGAAAGTCTTTTCTTTTATTTTCTTCTATTTTCCAATTGGATGATCTAGCTTCGAAAATACGTTGGTACATCATCTTGCTCTTGTTCATAATCCTCTTCATTCTCAGTTTGGTACCTATTGAATCTTATTTTCACTCCATCATGTAAGTATCTCGAACAAAAGGTCAAGCACTCTTGGGCAATAAACCCCTCTACTATTGAAACTTCCGGATTATGCCAACTACGAACAAGGTCCTTCAATTCACCCAATTTTCTCTCCATGGGATTCATATAATGATGATGATTTAGACCCCCATCGTAACCTCATGGTAAGGCTTGTATTTGTAGGCATTTCTGGTGAGTTGGGCATCTGGCCCACTCTTCTCCTGCCTTATTGAATTTGACATGTAGCTATGAGTAGTAAGGTAATGGCTTCAGGTTCTTATTCGAGAAAGGATTTATAAGGTTTAGAATGTGCTAAGGAAACATTTTTGTTTAGTTGAAAAAGAAAGGAGATCATGCTTTGTTTGTGGTTATGTGTCCTCGTAGTTGCCTGAGGTGGCGATGAAGGTTTGCTTTGGGATTGTGTGTAGGTGATTCGATTCAGCCGTCTACACATTGTTGTGAGTTTTCCATCGATTGGTTTTTTTAGTAGCAACTGCTGTGTTGGCAATTTGCATATTTAGGCCTAGTTGGCTTGGGTTCTTACGGGTTCATTGGCAGCATCCTGGTTCGACCAAGGCTTTAGTTTGTAGTTTTGAAAGTTGGGGTTCAGAATTATGGCTTGGCAGGTTACATCGGATGGTTTATAGCAGTTTCTATTTGGTTGCAGCATCCTAGTGCCAGGAGACAGTGGGTGCGGGCAACTTAGCTTCTTTTACTTCAGTTGTAAATGCGGCTATTGGCCTTGGACACCTAATCCTTGGCTAACCTCTGCAAGAGGTGAGATATTCTAGATTTCAGCAGTGTTCTAGTTAGTACGAGGTTCTTCTACCATGGTTGGACAGACTCAGCGGCGTAAGTTTGAGCTTCAGCAGTGGTGTATGCTTTATGTGGTCAGCTTGTGCGGGTTAAGACTAGCGAGGCTATTTTGAGCTCTGATGATACGTAGAGACTGATAATAGCCACTCGTTTGCCAAGGATTTGAAATCTTGTTTAATTGATTCCTCCGGAGTTATTGTTTATGTGGGGTTCTAGTGTTGGTTAAACTCGGCCAGTATGGACGAGAAGTTCGTTAGGGTATATGCTTCGAAGTGGTTGGTTGTTTGCAGAACCAGTAGAGCGGTTGATTCGAGCCAAAGGAATGAATTGAAAGTATATGCAAAAATTCTATGGCTAGATGGTAACTTTGAACCCCAGTCACCTTTTTCCTTTGCCTTCGGGGTGTTTGGAATTGATATTCGTGGCACGATGGACTTCTTCCTGAGGTGAGATTCGTAAGGCAATTTCACATTCAAATGGTGTACGAGTGTTCGGAGTAGCAGCAGTGTTTTCTAGAGTTGAGAGCTTGGATCATGGTTAAAGACTTCGTGGTAGGCTTACCATACTTCTTGCAGGATCATGGTTTTGGTTTGGGTCTTTTGGGAAGATTGCCCTGGTTCATTCACTTTCAGCTGATTCAGACCTGGCACGGTTCAGTTAGCGAATTTGATGTTAGAAAAAATGTTCATTCGTTGGTTGGTGGTCAGTCAAGGCAGGTAACTTTAATTTCAATGATATGCTACGGGTTGTAATCTTGGATGGCAAAGGCTAGTAGCCTATATCTTGGCTTAAAACACATTTGGATAAAATGGGTGACTTCGTTCGTGGTAAAGTATAAGCAGGAACTCTGGATCTCCGGTGTGTCAGTTGATGCTTCGAGGGTGGTTTGAGGGTTCAACTTGTATGCAACATCCTTTTTGTGGTGCTAAAGGATTCAGTTCAGAATAAAAAAAAAGGACTTTTGCGGAACAGCGGGTTCATGAGTTAGAGTTTTGGGTTGATGGATTTTCTGGTAAACTTGGTATGGTTTTAAGGATTCGAGTTTTGTGTGTTGATAGCCTTGGTGCTCTGCTTTTAGTGTTGTGTAGGTGCTTTTCGGTTAAGATTCTCGAGGTTCAGTTTAGGTTGGAAGATCTTTGGAGGTTGAAATCTAGCTTGGCTAGTAAGAAATTAAGGCTTGGTTGCTTTCTTTGGTTCTGTTATATTGGGTGTCGTCCGGTCGCGGAGGTTACCCGAGTTGTCTGAGAGAGTAGAATGGGCGTTGTATCTGCTATTCTTAAATCTCTGATATTTTCTTCCTTCCTGACTTCCGGGGGTGAAAGTCTTTTTAGTAGTGGATGATTTAATGACCCTTTCGGTCATTTACACATTTTCGCCTTTCTTGTACCATTAGAGCTTACTTGTAGCGGCCCAAGTCATTTATGGCTTGTCGGGACTGGTAGTTCGGTGCCCGGGCCGTTTGTTTGGTCTGTATGGCCGTTCCTCGTTTTAGAGCTTCAACTTTGGAAATCGTTGAATTCCGACAACATTCTTGGTAACATCAAAGAACTAAACCAAGGTTCTAGGTCAAAGGAATCCCTTACTCAAAAGTTTGAGTTAAAGAAATGCCTCGTGTAACCCCTCCCCCGTTTGGAAGGTTTAAAGTAACCCGTGACTTTGGGGTAAGACTAATAGTGTCTAATATACTAAGAAGGATTTGTTATGAGGTATTGTAATGGAAAAATGGTCGTATGATAAGTTTTGAAGTCAAGCAAGTTGCGAAACAAAAGTCGGAAAAAGTTATTGTAAATTCCTTTAAGGAATTCTCTTCAAATTTGGGTTAAATGTCTTGAGGTGTTTCTCCCTATCTATAAAGAGTTAGTGGGCCCCCAATATACCAAATCGAAGGTCTACGAGTCTAGTTTCCAACGCATTAAACCGTTCATCCATACAACTTCAGAATAGAGAGATATTTACATTTTCGTAAGACTACACAAGCAGGCACGTCAAAGTAGGGCCTACGTCCTAAGTCGGTTCAGCTTATAAAAGCTGATTTCTCCTTCATTTTAACTCATTATTTTCACCCAAAATGCACTGAAAATCAGAGGTAAAGTCCATAAATAATCCATGGACTTTGATCCTTTCAATTCGGAAGTTTAACGGAAGTTGCTCTACGTCGCGAGCTCGTCATTTTGGTATAGTTTTCCCCATCGATTTCATGGCGTATCTTTGTGAGTGTTGATGCAGCGAGCTAGCAGGTGTTTTCTGAGTATTTGGAAGTATCTATGGAGTTATTATTGTGAGGTATGGATCCTGTACACTTATCTATTTGTTGAATCAAGATTCTAAGCTTCTAGTCACGAAAAGTTGTATTTTTCGATAACTTGTAGTAGTTTCTTGTTGGATTTGGATATGTTTGTTGTTCCTGCAAGGAGGCAGGTGGTTAATCTTGGAATATTGGATATTTTTGTCAATGAAATCTCTCCCCTATGACCCTCCTTCGTTATTATATGTTCTAGTATTATTTTATGGATTTCTGAGCCACGAAATGGTATTTTGGATTTGTGGCTTTGGACAGCCCATTTATCTTGTTATGTTTGGTTATTTTTGTGGTGTTCTGGTTGTGGTAAGGTGCTGGAGGGATTGGGAAATTGTGCGATTCTTTTTGGGATCACATACGATAGTGAGTGGATAAAATCAAATAGATAGGCAAATGTTCCATTATATCAAAAAAGGTCGGAGGAAATATCTTTTCAAGCTCACATTCAATTTCTTTGATTTCAGCTTGCAATCCCTTCAGATGTGCCCGCTTCATTACCTTACTACATATGTCTTTAAAAATGTTTCTCAACCTAATCAACACTGCTGCAACATTCTTAGGCAACGATTTATGAACTGCAATTTACAGCAAGTAGTGCATCATAATTTCAGCATCATGGCTCTTATATACTGATATCTTTATTTGTTCCACGTCTACACGGTTTGATAAGTTTGAGGCACACTTTTTTGATAATTTGACATTTTTAAACACTATGCATAACACTTTCTTTTCTTCTAGTTTCACGAAAAAATAGGATTTAGCTAAGTATACTTTGCCATTTGTATTATCTTTTACTGAATGTAACTCCTTTCTTATCCCCATTACTTGCAAGTCATACCGATAATTAATATGATCCTTTGACTTTCCTAATACCTCAAGTAAACTATCAAAAAGGTTTTTCTCAATATGCATCACATCTAGATTGTGCCTCAACTTATTTTTGGGCCATTATGGTAATTGAAAGAAGATAGATCTTTTCTTCCATGGGCCCTCAGTAATCCGACGCCTTTTTTTTTGCCCTTTCCAAAATTATTTTTGAAATCCTGTAGCTTTTCAACCAATTTTATGCCTGACAAAGGTGTAGGTGCACGTCTATGATCCTCTGCATTATTAAACGATTTCTTGTCTCTTCGATATGGATGATCAGGAGGCAAAAATGCCCGTTGACCCAAGTAACACATCTTACGACTATACTTCAAATATTGAGATAATGTGCTATAGTTACAAGTTGGACATGCAAATTTTCCCTTAGTGCTCCATTCGGACAGCATTGCTAGCGCCACAAAATCACTAATTGTCCATACCAAGGCTGCACGTATTTGAAATGTTTAGTTTGTATGAGCATCATATGTTTCTGCCCTAACTTCCCATAGCTCATTTAACTCATAAATTAATGGTTGTAGGTACACATCAATATCATTTCCTTGAGATGATGAACCTGAAATGACCATTGACAATATTATGTACTCTACTTTCATGCAAATCCATGGTGATAGATTGTAATTCATCATCATAACAGGCCATGTGCTATGGGAACTACTCATGGTCCAAAATGAATGAACCCATCACTTGAAAGACCCTATCTGACATTTCGAGGATCACTCGAGAAGGTTGGATGCAAAGAGTCAAAATCCTTCCAAGCTTCTCCTTAAGAAGGGTGTCTTAGATTCACGTCATTAGGTCATTTAGTGGCATGCCATCTTATTGCAGCAGCCACTTCAAAACACATGAACAGTCTTTGAAGCCTAGGCTTCAAAGGAAAATATCTCAAAACCTTGGCTGGTTTTTTAGATTTTTTAGTGGTCAATCCATGACCAACATTTGACCATGTAGATAACCCACACACAGAGCAATTATCAGCCTCTGCCTTGTCTTTCTAAAAGAGCATGCAATTGTTAGGACATTCATGTACTTTTTCATAACCGACACCCAAATCCTTTATCATCTTTCTAGCCTTATTGAAAGACTCAGGCAGTTGATCAAACGGAAATGCTTCTTTCAATAAGTCTAGCAGATCTAAAAAGGTCATATTACTCAACCCATGAATGCTTTTGAGCAAGTATAACTGAATCACGAAACTCAACTTGCTAAAGTTCTCACATCCTCGATATAACTCCTTTTTCCCTTCTTCAACTAATCTAAAAAACCTCTTTGCATCTTCAGATATTCCTTCTCTCACTCCTTCTTCATGCCCTACATCATCTTCTATATTTCTAAATGTGTCATAAAGCAGTCCATCAATATCATCATGACTGTTACAAGCTTCATCATTACTACTTAGATGTGGTGTACTTGAGGTTACCCTTTCCCCATGAGAAATCCACTTGTCTTTCCTACAACAAATCCTTTTGCAAACAAGTGATCCTCTACAATATTTCTAAAATGCCAATAGAGATTCTTGCAAACATCACATGGGCATAATATCTCTTTTCCTTTAGAACTTCTTTCCAACGCCTTATCAAGAAAATCCATCACTCCATTGATGAACTCATCACTGCTTCTTCATAGATTCATCCAACTTCTATCTAAATTACTCATTGACATCTATTTGACACAAGAAATAAAAAAAATGAACTAGAAAGCTTAAAAGACAACAATGTTCTGCAACTGAACAATCCATCAGAAAAATCCAGCTAAATAATCATATCTCAAATAGCACATGGACAGTATGAAGTTTAAGATTTAACACAAGAACAATAGCAAGCACTTCACAGTATTACTTTACGATAACCCAAAGACAAGCCATATTAATAACTAGGCAATAATTTCAGACATGTTGCTAACTACTAAAACAAAAACTAAGAACCATTCATGTATTTTATATGATACGTAAAGTGAGATCTTTTATCACTGTTCAATTGAAAGTAAAAGCAGATTCAAATTAAAAAAACAAAGAAAGCTATAATGGCTACTTGATGGATTATTACTATTACTTCATGTTTAATACTCATACAACAACAATTAGATATGATTCACATATCAACTACTTTATCAATAACTCATTTAGGTTCAACAAACAGAATCATTCCAAATTTAATTTAACTTTATCAAAAAAATAAAGATCATTTCAAACTTAAACATGAGAATACTGGACCAAACAATTCCTTTTTCAATCAACATGAGTATATTGGACCAAACATGAAAAAACTGAACCAAATAGTCCATTTTTGATTTTAAAAAAACCATTTTACTGTTTATCCTAAGCATAGCACAGCCAAAACTATTAACTTAACAAGAGATATCACTTTAATATAACAAATTTCACACTCAAGAAGACACACTAAGTAGATGAAAGAGATGACACACTAAAAAATAATGAAAACTATAATTACTACTTGATGGACTATTACTATTACTTCATGTTTAACAATCGGATATAATTCACACGTCAACTACTTTACCAATAACTCATTTAGGTTCAACAAATAGAATCATTTCAAATTTAATTTAACTTTACCAAAAAATCAAGATCAGTTCAACTTAAACATCAGAATACTGGACCAAACAATTCCTTTTTAATAAACATGAGAATACTAGACAAAATATGAGAATACTGGACCAAACAATCCTTTTTTAATAAAAAAACCATTTTTAGTTTTTCCTGAGAAAAGCATAGACAAAAACAGTAACTTAACAAGAAACATTACTTCAATATAACAGATTGCACACTTAAGTAGACATACTAAGCAGAGGAAAGAGATGACACAATAAGTAAACAAACACCGTCACCAAAATCAGTAACTTAAATGAAAGAGATGATACACAAAGTAAACCAACAGCTTAGCCAAAACTAGTAAGATACATAAAAGATATGACACAATAACTAAACCAACACCTTAGCAAAAACCAGTAATAAAAATAAAAAAGATGTTACACTAAGTAAACCAACAACTTAGCCAATGTTTGGACACTTCAAGAAAACAGATTCCACAATTAAATTTTTTGAATAAACAATGATCATTTCTTACAAAGAAGCAGATACAGTTTTATCTAACTTTATAAACATTCGAGAAACGAAGCATCGTCACACAAATTATTATAAGAAAATAAATAGATACAGGTTTAAATTATACCTCAGAAATTCTTGTCTTATTAAATAATGCCTCAGAAATTCAACAGCAACGGCAAGAGAAATCTGGTTCACAATAACCAATTTCACAAATCTATTATCAAAAAATAAAGAAAAATAAGGTAAAAACACACTACCAGATTTATTAAAACCTAATACAATACGAAATCAACATCAATGTCCACACTAAATAATCTACCAAAAAAATTCTAATAATATCAAATTAAGACCATAAATAGTAGCTACTATAGCACATACAACAATAAAATACCATAATTATACTATAACTAACAATAATAAATTAGGACCGCACGCAGTAGCTAATTTAATAGCTACATACAACAACAAAATCTCAGAATTATACCGTACCTAACGATAACAAATTAACACAAATACACAGCAATAATTAAATAGTAAATGCAACAGAAAAATTAATAATTTTACCACACCTAACAACAACAAATAATTACAACACACAACACCAACTACCAGCCAAATCCAATAGCAAAATCTAACAATTTCACTAACCCTAAAACAAACAAACCAAACTCCACTCACAGTTGCAACCTAAGAACATGCAACAACAAAATTCGACTATTTCACAAATAGAGATTAAAGAGCAACAACCACATAGCTAAAAACTTAAAGAGCAAAAACAGAAATTAAAGAAAAATACCTTAAAAAACTGAACTTGTTGAAAAAATCTAGGTCCAGCTCCAGTCAGAAATAGAAACACCAATAGATCTGAGAGATGTAGCTAAAATCAACAAAACCCCAACTAAAATCATCAAAACCCTAACTAAAATCACAAAAACCCTCAAAGAGATGAGAGGGGTTTGCATATTTTAGCTCCTAATAGTGAAATACGAGCTTAGATTATTGCAAATATGAGAACATTAACTCAAATTTACAGCGATGGCAGTTTTGAGAAGAGAAAGTTTAGAGAGAGGTTAGAGAGAAAAGTTTGTCTGAGCTTAGAGTGAAGTTGCTAAATGTGTTGTTTCTATATCGCTGTGTTTCTAAAACGGGTCTGAGAAATTAAGAAAAATAAAAGTAAAATAAATGGTATTGGCGGGTGATGAAAATTATTGAGGAAAAATGGTGGAGGAAAATGTGGAGAATTAATGAACTGTTGCAATACATGTTAAATTTCAGCAAACTGTTCCCATAGATGATGTTAACAGAACGGTTCATAAAAACATTGCAATAGTCCTAGCAATGGCAACAGTCATATTTTTAGAGCAACAGTCATATGGCTAAGCCTTGTCAATAGGTACAAAACCTTCTGGCAACTGTCATAACTGTTGCGCTAGAATAGTTATAGCAATGGTTTGGAAATGGTTCCTAGCAAGTCTGTTCCCATAGGCCCAATTTCTAGTAGTGATAGTCCTCTCGGACTGGCCATCTGTCTAAGGATGGAGTGCAGTGCTGAGCTGAACCTCTGTACCCATCTCGCACTGAATGATCCTCCATAACGGAGATATAAACTGAGTATCGTGGTCTAAAATAATAGAAGCTGGAACCCCATGCAAATGGACAACCTCTCAGAGATAGATCTGAGCCAACCTCTCTGCACTATAGGAAGAATGAACCAACAAGAAGTGTGCAGACTTAGTCAGCCTATCGACAATAACCTAAATAGACTTAAACCCTCAAGATGTGCATGACAACTATTCTATAAAGTCCATAGTGATCTCTTCCCACTTCGACTCATGAATGGAAAGTTTTTGCATCAATCCACCATGTCTCATATGCTCGAACATAACCTGCTGGCAATTCAAGCACTGAGATACAAACTCAGCTATGTCTTTCTTCATACCACTTCACCAGTAAAGCTGCCTCAAGTCTCGATACATCTTAGTTGTGCCCAGATGGATGGAATATCTGGAACAATGAGCCTCATGGAGAATTAACTATATCAAGTCCCTAACTCTCAGAATACTAATGCGGCCATAAAATCTCAAGATACCATCAGAAACTAAAGTAGCCCTGCTAGCCTTACCTCGTAAAACCTGATCATGAATATCATACAAACGCTGATCCTCAAACTAACGTTGTTGAATCTGATCAACCGGAGTAGAACGGATCTTGACACTAGCAAGAACTCTGCTGGGATCTGAAAAATTAAGCCTAACCAAATGGATATCCAAAGACTAGATGTCCAAGGCCAATGTCCATTTCGAAACTAATAGAGAAGCCAAGTTACCCATATTCACTGCCTTCCGGATCAAGGCATTCACTACCATGTTTGCCTTGCTCGGATTGTACAAAATAATGATGTTGTAGTCCTTCAGTAACTCAATCCATCTTCACTGCCTAGAGTTCAGCTCTCATTGACTTAGGATGTATGAAGACTAGGATGGTCAGCTTAAATCTCACAGTGAACTCCATATAGATAATGCCTTGAGATCTTGAGCTTGAAGACTACCGCCGCCAACTCTAAGTCATGAGTGGGGTAGTTGCGCTTGTGATCCTTTAGTTGTCTCAGCGTATAAGCTATCACCCAACCCTGCTGCATTATAACACAACCAAGACCAATTTATGAAGCATCACAATACAATGAGAAGATCTGACCCTCAACTTGCAATGTCAACACCGGAGCTAAAGACAATAAGGCCTTAAGCCTCTGGAACCTATCCTCTCACTAATCAGACCATTAAAATGGAACATCCATCCTAGTTAGCCTAGTCAAAGGTGTTTCTATGGAAGAAAATCCCTCAATAAACCATCTGTAGTATCGTGCCATCCCAACAAAACTGCGAACCTCGATAGGAGTAGTAGGCCTCGGCCAATCATGAATTGGCTGTAATCTTTGCTGGGTCCACCCTAATCCAATCCTTAGACACCACATGTCCTAGGAATTCTACTGACTCAATCCAAAACTCACACTTTGAGAACTTGGCATAAAGCTGATGATCTCTCAAAGTTTGGAGCACGATACTCAAATGCTGCTCATGCTCCTCCCTACCCCGCGAGTATACCAATATATCATCAATGAAGACTATCACAAACTAATCCAGGTACGGCATGAGCACCCTGTGCATCAAGCCCATAAAATTTGATGGGGCATTGGTCAACCCAAAATACATCACAAGGAACTCATAATGGTTTTACTGTGTCCTGAATGTTGTCTTAAGGATATCCTCTACCGTAATTCTTAACTGGTGGTAGCCTAACCTCAAATCTATCTTAGAGAATACTGTTGCACCTTGGAGCTAATCAAACAAGTCATCTATAGGCGGTATCAGATACTTGTTCTTTATAGTCACCTTATTCAGCTATCGATAATCAATATACAACTGCATCGAGCCATCTTTATTCTACACAAAGAGAACTGGAGCACCCCAAGGTGACATACTCGATCTAATAAAACCCTTAGTTAACATGTCTTGAAGCTGAACCTTAAGCTCCATCAACTCAGTTGGATCCATGAGATACAGAGTAATGGAAATGGATCTGGTGCACAGCTTTAACTCAATGATAAAGTCTATATCACGCTCAGGTGGAAGGACTGGCACGTAAGTCAGGAACACATCTAAATACTCTCTAACCACAAGGACCGACACGGGAAAAGAAGTGTTAGCGCTAACATCTCAGACATATGCTAGATAAGTCAAATACCTGCACAAAATTAAATTCCTAGCCTGAAGACAAGAAATGATCCTAGATGGTGCATAGCCAACATAACCCTACCATACAACCGGGGATACACCAAGAATGGCTAAAGTAACAGTCTTGGCATAACAATCAAAAAACTGCTCGGTGAGGGGATAACCAGTCTATGCCCAGAATCACATCAGAGTCTAGCATATCTAGTATCATCAATTTAGCCCAAGTCTCAAGACCACCAACAGTTACCAAGCATGATCTAACAATCTGATCCACTACTCAAGAATTGCCTACCGGGGTAGCAATAAATAAGGGAATAAATAATGGTGCGCTAGCCAACCCCAAATAAGGAACAAAGTAGGTAGAAACATATGAACATGAAGAACCAAGATCAAACAAATTTGAAGCTCACTGACGACAGATAGATATCATACATGCGATCATCGCATCTGAGGCCTCCATCTTCGATCTACCAGGGATCGCATATAACTAAGCTGACCTTCACCGGACCGGCCTCCATCCCAACAACCTTACCTGCCACATTGGGTACCACCCCTACCCTGGACACTACAACCTCTGACCGGTGGCTGTACTTCTCTCAAAGGTTGAGCCGACTGAGAGGCTGGCTGAACTGTACCCCGCTAGGGGCAACCTCTGGCAAAGTGACCGATAATACCATACTTGTAGCAAGGCCCTGACAATCCACCCTGGTATGATGAACTAGCTGAACCTGTATGGCCACTACGGCCTGATACCCCAGATGATATACCCTATGAGCACTCTATCCATGTTAACTACCATAACCATGATCAAACTGAGGCCCACCTGAAGCCTGAAGTGATGCCTGAACTGGCTGGCTAGACTGTCTCGGATGCTGCTGTGGTTCATATATCCTCTGCCTGACTAACCTGAAGCTCTATCACATGAGCAGAAACCACTGTAACTACCCTGATGGTATGGTCTCTTATCTCTGGGCCCAGGGTCCTGGTAACGTAAATCCTCTATAGTGTGGCCATGGTCTGCTATCACCTGAGACAACTGCCCACTAGCAACTAGTATCTCTGTATTCTGATGCAACTAAGTATTCATCCCCCAAACAAGTCGATGAATTTGGTCTAGCTTTATAGGAATAATCATAGCCCCAAATGGAGACAACTGGTGAGAGTGGGTCTCGTACTCAGATACTTTCATAAACCCCTGTATTAATTGAATAAATTGCTCCCTATGGCACTCATAGTCAGACTGCAGCAAGAACCTTTCCATAAAGTCCTCGTAGAACTCCCTTTATGTAAACTGAGACTCAGGGTGCCTACAAGCTACCTAGGCCCTCCACCAAAGATTAGCTGGCACCTCCTATTGATAGGTGGTATAATCCATTATATGGGTATCCAACTGACCAAGGTGATGAAGTATCTCCTCAATAGGTAGAAATAAAATCATAGGCATCCTGCCTGGAGCACTGGAGAACCTCGGTGGGGATAGTCTCAAAAACTGGCCCAAAGACTTATGCTCTCACTCTGACATAACTTGACGAGGAGCGAGAGGCTGAGCGACTGTAGGCACTGAAAGGACCTGCGCATAGGGAGATACAGTAGCAGGCTACGCTTCTGAACACTGAACACCCAGGGCTGCCCACTGAGCGGATGTCTGGACTATATCAGAAGGCTAACCCCCAACCATGCTCAATATTTGAAGAAGTACACTCTGAATATTTGGCGAAGGCTGGGACTGGTGCTGATATTAATGCTGCTACTGGCCCTGGTGGCACCTGGAATTCTCCCTGGTCCATGGGCTTCTAGTCCAGAACTGGCTAAGGCTCATACTTGACCTCAGGAGCCCTAACTAGTGTCGTAGCTTAGGCACGTCCTTGACCTATACCTCTATGTCTACCCCGACCCCTAACTGGAGCTGGAGGTGATGGTACTGAAGGCTCACCCTTGTCCGCCGCTGAAGATCTCATACAAACCATCTAAAAAGAGTGAACGGAACAAATGAGATTCCAGGAAATCATCTAGGATAAGATGCAAGATATAGAAGCCAGAGAGGACTCAGGTTTCCTATGATGTCATTGTAGTCTCCCAAAGATAGGGTACGGACATTTCTGCCCCAATCCATAGGACTCTACTAGACATTGAATCCTATACTGATGACATGGGTGAACCTAGGCTCTGGTACCAAGCTATCACGACTCGATTTCTCCGGTCATTATGGCACCTAAAATCCCTTTATAGGTGAACCAATCCCATATTCAGGAATGGTTAGTAATGGACCACAACCTAACTGAAGCACGCACAATAAGGATAATAAGTGGAAGAAGGTAAAGAAGGCATAGCAAAAGAAAGGCAACCTTAATATATACAGAAAACTATACCATCCCACGACCTGGTATCATAAGTGCAGGAGCCACTACTAAAGATACAGAGTACAAGAGAGAGAAAAAGTAAAATATACAACTGACTTCGAATATATAAAAGAGTCAAATGTGCCAAGAGAAGAGATATAGCCAAGCCCCGATTGCCAAGAACACACCCTATGTTTAGGATGTCCTAGAAGCTTCACGAAACCCCTATGTCAATGGTGATGGCCCACACTAGGATTTTCACCAGGAAGATGCAGAAATATCGTATGAGTACCAATTGCATAAGCAACCAGTACCCAGTAGACATCGTAGGCCGATTGGGTATATATAAAATGTAAAAGCAGTAGATAGTAGATAAGTGAAGAAAAGGGGTCACAGAAGCAAAGAGAGTGAAGTACATGGAAGCTAGCAATAGATAGAAGGCATATTAGAATACAAGTGTACTAAGCTAGCCACAGAAGATGTATCACTGAAGACAAATGTAAGAGTAGAGAATACACATGGGTCCTTGTAATAACAGTTAATAAAGAAAGATTAATGAACAGGGTGGTGTACCGATAACCTCAAATAAAGGGAGTGAAATGAGGCAACTAAAAATAAACATGCTAACAATACAGCTCACAAGGTAAGGATGATCGAAAAGTAAACTAGCAGATAACTACAATAGGAACAAGTAAAACTAATATACCTACAATCCCAATGAGCGTCCATACACCTGAGGAATACATGCAAGTGAATACAACCCCTACCGACATCCCCTACTACCAGAGAGTACACTAAGAAAATAGTAAACAAGAGTGGAACCATGCATAAAATGAATGATATGATATGGTATGCTATTGGTACCATATGCACCTCATCTAGCGCCCGTAAGCCCAACAAATAGGACCCATGGAAGGGCTTCCCCGGTATACCTCTACTCTTCTGTATACCCTTCTTACAACACTCTCGGTCCGTAGCCGTTAGTCCAGATTGAAGTCCATGGAGGTCTCCGCGACCATATACCAACTCTCAAGATCTCATTATGCATGTACAGTGTCTATCCGGGTCTAAAATCAGTAATAAAACAATGTCTAGCACTCATCCCTGTCGAGTCTAGTATTATCTCAGGTACCAGTGTGAAAAAACAACATTTAATCCCTTTTACTTCAAGAAGATCCATTAAACCAGTTTTAAGTCCATTTATAGCCATTAATGACTGAAAATGGGACCTCGGGGTCATGCAAGGTTAGAAAACCAGTGATAGTCAGGCCTGCAGCCCTCTAGTAATAAACCAATGCAGAAAAGCTCTTTTCATGATGATGATGTGCTCGGATACAACCAACATCTTAGTATCAACCTACTGGCCCTGCACTGGCTCAATATGCTCTACAGCACAATCCATCTAGAAACTGTGAATCAATGTCCGTGACTCATAAACACTCTCAAATATCCCACTAACTATAGTCCAGAGGTATATGCAAAGTGCACTCAGGGCCATAAGGGGCAGTACTATTGTACTAGCTCAAATACTGAGGCAGAGAAATAAGAATGGATGGAAAGGAAACAGACAAGGTCTGGGATGCCAACCTAGTAATCCCAACCCAAGGATGAGCTAAATAGTACAATGACATTCTATATATGCCAAGAATAAGATCGATAAGCCATAGCCTACCTAGTATTCAATGAAAAGTTGCAGGAAAAACGTCGTTCGAGCCCAAACTTCTCCGAGAAGCCCCAAATAGCAATCAAACTACCAAAAACTATCACGATCCAAAATTACCAAGTCGTAATGGCACCTACTAAAATACACCAGTAGGTAATTGCCAACCCTTAGCTCAGAACTATAAGTAATGGTCTAACACAAGAAATAAACCCCAAGTAGAAGAAATATCAATAAACAGCGAAAGACAAGATAAACCAACATAAGTAAAAGGGAGGGAAGAGAACAAAAATACATGAGAATCCCCCAAGACTTGGTGTCAGTTGGTACAAGTGCTACTACAACTTAGATTTTCTAGATAGATACAACAAAATACGGACAATCTCCGAAGGTACAGTAGAAAACTATTCACAAAGTAGAGGGAGGTGGATCAACTCCAATTACTTAGAGCTCACTGAATGTCTCCAGTCAGCAACTCTGCACGAGGACAACAATCAACGGCGATAACTCGTACTAGGATTTGCATCAGCAAAAAGATGCAAAAGTGTAGTATGAGTACGAAAACACGCGGTACTTAGTAGGCATCATCGACCACCTGAGCTCAAATAAGATATAAACATAACAAAATGCGAATATAATCCACGGGTAAGAAATATGAGTCAGAAAGAAATATAATGGTAAAAATCTAGATTAAAAGGAGAAATACAACAATAGTATGAAAGACATAATGATACAGTCTAGAAACAGCCAAATCGAACTTCCTCGAATCTAGAAAGTACACCAATAAAGCAAGCCAACTATACACGGAGTTTGATAGTAAAGATGTGCAAGGAATACCATAATATGCGATGTGAAATGATTGAAATGACACATATGGCCAATGCAATAATGAATGAAACCCTGAGTCACCTAATGGGCCGCTGAAGCTTACCAACTAATACCGTACCATAATACCTGTAATATCCATACAGGATGCTGGAGCTTATCAATATCAACCAATACCACATAATCCACGTATAATCAGAAAACCCAGGGTATTCTTATGGGCCACCAAAGATTACCAATAGAAATGATTACCACATGTAAAACCACGTATGTACGCAAAGAGGGCCACTGGGGCTTATCAATATAATCTCACAAATCAATGGAAAGTAAGGTTCATAACCGCCTCTTAGACCAAGTGCATAAAATAGAAGTATTTTCCCATTCAGAAGTCAGTAAAACAGTGATGTACAATTCCTTCTTAGAAATCCTAAGTTTTATAGTAAAAGAAACCGTTTTCTCTTTCTATTAACAAGAAATAGTGATAAAAGTAGGACGCTCTCCCTGGAGCTCCAATTATTTAAAAAGAAAGTATTTTGGGTTTTTAAACATTTGCAATCAACTTAAACAAGGGAAATTTTTTCTTAATTTGAAAACCAATTGTTAAAAGAAGATGTTGCTTATTAAACCATCGAGCCATTCAATTCCCATCAATCCATACCATAACCCAATTATATGTGCAAAGGGATGAAAATGAAGCAGTCCTAAATATATGTATGAATACATATAAATGCACGCAAGTACACCAAGATAGGGCATCTTACCCTTCATAACAAATCGTACTAACCTGGACTCCTGCCAGTTCAACACCATGGCCTCAGGCTGACAAATACTCATACCATAGCCAAACATAGGAACATAACACGATAAGAATAGCCAAAAAGCTAAGTTAGAAACTACTCTACCACGAACAATACCCCAACAAGTGCTAAGGCTACCTATTCTAGTACAAGTACTAATAAGGAAACACTACACTAACAACCAACCCCAAGGGTCCCGCCTAAAGAAATCAACTTACTAGAACTAAGCATAAAGCGTACAACAGATAGAAATTATCATACCCCGAGGCTTCCTCCTAGACGTAACACGGTGCTTAGTCTCACAAGTTATCCCAAGCTAACCCATGGTCTGGTATAACTAGATGATTTCTGATAAAACATGAACTATGCGGCAAACTGAAAATATGTAAATATCAGAGATGGGAAAGAAGCCCAAACATGTTTGAATATAGAATATAAATAAGGGTATAACGAGTCTGGAAAACAACAGTAACAACTCAATAGCTTAATCTAGTTCTATGTCTGAAAGCCTCTAACTGATATGAGTTACTGGGACAAACCCCCAACTAACTCTAATAAATCTGAAAACTAAAACATAAAATAGAAAGATGGCATATCTATCATCCTCGAACTATGAGGACTCACCACTGAAGCTGTTGAGTAAGGATTGGAAGTCGAGCTAACCGCAGTCTGGATGATGAGCGCCTGAACCTACATCATACAATGATGGAGAACAAAAGTATGCACCAGTTATTCAAATGTATTGAGCATGCAGGATATGCACTAAGCAGAACAATACAAAGACTGAACAATATAAAGACATATTGAAGCATAAACTGAAAGAGAAGATGAATATAGTGACCAAATACTATCATAAGTATATAGCATGCTGAAGAAATAGCTTAATACAAGGTCAATGCAATATGAGTCTGACTGTGGAAGCTACTATTAATCGACATACCCCAAGTGATCTAACTATGGGGCCAACTTGTTACCCTGGATTGAAGGGTGTTCATTCCTTGCCAAGGGTACAAACAAATTTGATGTGGACCCATTAAACTGATTTCCACAAGGGACGAGGGTGTACAGCTTAATCTGACAGCTGACCCCTTTCATGCCTACAGTGGTGCCATAGTTCTGGGACTTAAGGACTTCTACTAAAGGTCATAGCCTAGTCTGACAGCTGAGTCTTCATCCCTTCATCCACTCGGTACTAAGTCTACTCCCAACTCAATGTAAAGTAATGAAATGCAAACTGAAATACTGGATAGCTCAAATATGGAAAATCATCTAAGAATGAAACATACATATACTGAAACTGATGGCATTCTAATTTAGAAGCATAATTGTCTGGATTATCTGACTAGCAAGTATAAATTATGAGTACTGAAATTAATACATGGTAGGGTTACTAAACTCTATACATCTGACTATGTTAATTCTCCAAGAAATATGTAATGATTATCATACAAGCAATAGAATCTGAGTTGCAATTATTCCCTAAGGTTTAGAAACCCTAGGTCTGAAGAACTAATGGAGAACTGAAGAACTAAACTAAATCTAAGGACCCAATGGGTGAAAGGAACCCACTAGTAAAATCCCACATACTTGGATGAGAATCTATGGAGAAATCATTGAATTTTAGGGGCTGAGCTTGAAGAAGACCTTCTGCTTGTTCTTGAGAGAAACTATCGCCTCTTTTTTCCTTTTCTTTCTAAGTGTCTGATGATTTTTGGGAGAATAGGTGATTTAGGTAGTTTTTGACTGATTAGTTAGGCTTAGATTAAGCAAAACATCGTAGCTTAGGCCTTAAAAGAGATAGGAAAGGTCCAAAATACCCCTGGGAAATTTAAAAGAAAAACTGTTGAAATTCACGACTCAGGTTCCACGGATGGGTTTCATGGTCTGTGGATGCTTCTACGGCCTGTAGAACCCTGTCCTGGTTTCTGGGCCCTTTTTTCAAGCTACGGGTCTGAGTTCCACGACTTGGGTTCATGGTCCGTGGAACCATTCACGATTAGTGGAACCCTATCGTGGTTCCTGAGTGATTGATGAACCTCAGGTCTGAGTTCTACGAGACCATTCCACAACCCGTGGATCATTCCACGACTCGTGGAAACAGGTCGTGGTTCATAGGGACAGTTGGGTCTCAGGTCTGAGTTCCATGAGTGGAATCCACGACTCATGGATAATTTCACGGTCCTGGTTCCGACTCGTGGTCTTGACCCCAACTTGGCTGGTCTTTGTATGTGTTCCACGAGTCCAGTCCATGGCTCATGGACTATTCCACGACTCATTGATCTGACTCGTGGAATAACTAACACTTGAAATTTTATTTACTTCTGGTTTTCTGAGTAGAGTCTAGGCTTGGAAGTTCTGGGGTGTTACAATATCTCCTCCTTGGGATCATTCATCCTCGAATGAAGACTAACAAGCTGAGTTTGGAGGGAAAGAGCTGCAATCCCTACCAACTGAGTACTAGAAGCTCATATCTAACTGACTTGAGTTGCATGGATATGCAAACATGCTGAAATGCAAGGATAACTAAGGGAACATGACACTGTGACTGAATTACACAAGAGTAAACTAAGAAACTAGAGAGGAACTATTACGTCAATCTGAATCTAATTCGGAAGGGAAGAAGTGAGGGTACTTGGCCATCATGGCTGCTTCTGCTTCCCAAGTAGCTCCCTCGATGGACTAATTTCTCCACAAAACCTTCACCGAAGCGACGTCCTTATTTCTCAACCTATAAATCTGGCAGTCAATAATCTCAACTGGAGCCTCCTCATTGGTGAGGCTATCCTTCACAGCCACACTCTCTAAAGGCACAATCAATGTCGGATCAGCAACACACTTCTTCAACAGAGATATGTGAAAGACTGGATGAACCGCTGCTAGTTCTGCTGGAAACTCTAACGCGTAAGCCACATTACTAATTCTTTTCAAGATTTTGTAAGGGCCTACATACCTAGGACTGAGCATCCCTTTCTTGCCAAATATTATCACACCCTTCATGGGTGACACTTTCAGGAAGACCCAATCGTTGATCTCAAATTCTAAGTCTCTTCTTATGACATATGTGTGGGACTTCTGATGACTCTGAGTTATCTTCAGCCTTTCTCTAATAAGCTAAACTTTCTCCATAGCCTCATGAATTGAATCTGTCCCAATTAAAGATGCTTCACCTACTTCAAACAAACCAACCGGTGACCTGCATCTATGCCCATAGAGTGCCTCATTTGGGGCTATCTGAATACTAGAATGAGAACTGTTATTGTAAGCGAACTTTATGAGAGGCAGGTGATCATCCCAAATACCTTTGAAATTGATTGCACAAGCTCTCAATATTTTCCTCCAAGGTCTGAATAGTATGCTCATCCTGACCATCCATCTGCGGATGAAATGTTGTGCTGAGATTCACCTGTGTACCAAGACCTTTCTGAAATGATCTCCAGAAATGAGATGTAAATTAAGGACCCCTATCTGATATGATAGACAAGGGAACCCTATGCAACCTGACTATTTTGCTGATGTAGAGTCTAGCATAATCCTCCACGGAATCGGTAGTCTTGACAGCCAAGAAGTGGGCTGACTTAGTAACCCTGTCCACTATCACCAAAATGGAGTCATGATGTCTGTGAGTTTGAGGTAAACCCGTAATGAAATCCATATTAATCACCTCCCACTTCCAATTAGGAATGCTAATATCCTGAGTCACACCTCCTAGTCTCTGATGTTTTGCTTTCATTTGTTGACAGTTGGGACATTTAGCCACAAAGTCTGTAATGTCCCTCTTCATGCTGTTCTACCAATACACTTCCCGTAGATCACGATACATCTTAGTGGCACCGATATAAATAGAATATCTGGAATTATGGGCTTTTGTTAGGATCTGCTATCTCAACTCACCCATATTAGGTATACATAAATGACCCTGGTAGCGAAGTACACCATCTCACCCTTGGGAGAAGACCTCAACTCTCTACTGATGAACTGCATCTTTCAACTAAAGTAATATGGGATCACTGTCTTTTTTCTCTTTCACCTCTGCTACTAAAGAAGATTATGACCCATTCTGGACTATCACACCACCATCTGTCGTGTTCATGAGGCAAACTCCTAAGCGAGCAAGCCTATGAACATCCCTGGCTAGATCCTTCCTCTCTTCCTCAACATGTGACGCACTACTCATGGATAGTCTATTGAGGGCATCAGCCACTACATTGGCCTTACCAGGGTGGTAGATCACATTCATATCATAGTCTTTGAGGAATTCGAGCCACCTTCTCTGACGAAGTTTTAACTCTTTCTGGGTGGACACATACTGAAGGCTCTTATGATCTGTGAACACGTCTACATGGATACCATACAAGTAATGTCTATAAATCTTTAGGGCAAACACAACTGATGCAAGCTCAAGGTGATGAGTCAGGTAGTTCTTCTCATGAATCTTATGCTATGACCTTACCCTGCTGCATCAAGACACAGAACAGGCCGACTCTGTATGCATCACAATAAACCACGAAACCATCTGAACCCTCAGGTAGAGTTAACATGGGAGCTGTAATCAACCTGATTTTCAACTCTAGGAAACTTTTTTCACACTCATCTGACCACTAAAACTTGATCTTCTTCTGATTCAATTTGGTCAATGGGACAGCTATGGATGAAAACCTTTCAACAAACCTCCTATAATAACTGACCAAAACTAAGAAGCTCCTGATGTCTGTCGGAGAGGTGGGTCTGGGCCAGTTCTTCACTGCCTCAATCTTCTGAGAATCAACTTGGATTCCCTCACTAGACAGCACATGACCAAGAAAAGCAACTGATTTCAACTAGAATTAACACTTACCGAACTTGGCAAACAACGACGATCCTTGAGAGTTAGCAACACCACTCTTAAATGGTCTGCATGCTCTTCCTTGCTCCAAGAATATATGAGTATATCATAGATGAAGACAATGATGAACAAGTCTATATACTAGTTGAACACTCTGTTCATCAAATCCATGAAAACTGCAAGAGCATTTGTCAGTCCAAAAGACATAACTACAAATTCATAGTGACCATACTGAGTGCTGAAGGCTATCTTCGGAATGTCACTATCTCTGACTCTGAGCTGATGATAACCGGATCTGAGGTCTATCTTAGAGAAGCAACTAGCACCTTGAAGCTGGTCGAACAAGTCATTAATCTTGGGGATGGGATATTTATTCTTGATTGTGACTTTGTTCAACTGATGGTAGTCGATGCACATCCTCAGAGAACCGTCTTTCTTACGCACAAAAAGCACTGGAGCACCCCATGGATAGATGTTGGGTTTGATGAATCTCTTATATAGAAGGTCTTTCAACTGTTCTTTCAATTCCTTAAGCTCATTTGGGGCCATTCTTTTAGGGGGAATCAAAATAAGTTGGGTATCTAGAAGGAGATTTATTCCGTAGTTGATTTCCCTTTCGGAAGGAACTCCGGAAAGATCTTCTGCAAAATACTTCTTGGAATTCATTCACCACTGGTACTGACTTAAGAGTTGGGGTCTCGGAGTTTGAATCCTTAACCCAAACAAGATGATAGATATACCCTCTGGAAATAATTTTTCTGGCCTTATGGTAAGAGATGAATCGACCTACAGGCAATGAGGTACTACCCTTCCACTCTAATACTGGATGGTTTGGAAACTAAAACCGAACGATCCTAGTTCAATAATCGAAAGAGGCATAACATGAATGTAGCCAATCAATGCCTAGAACAATATGGAAGTCAATCATTTCTAACTCTAGAAGATCGGCTAAGGTGACTTTCTGGGAAACTGTGATAGGGCAATCTCTGTATACCCATCTAGCTATAATTGGGTCACCAACTAGAGTAGAGACTGAGAAGGGTTCTGGGAAGATTTCTAGAATGACACCAAAATTTACTTCTATATAAGGAGTTACAAAAGAAAGTGTAGCCCCTGGGTCTAATAATGCATAAAAATCCAAATGGAAAGCTTGTAACATACCCGTGACCACATTGGGAGAATCCTCCTGGTCCCATCAATTCTGAAGAGCATAGAGCCTGTTCAGGCGCTGACCACCACCTGTACCAGATGAGGCACCATACTGAGTGGGGCGAGTTGCTAGAGGTGTTGTAGAACTAGCCTGATTTTGTGGGCGAGCATCCTTGCCTTTCTGTGAAGCTGCTAGATAATCCCTCATTTTGTGGCCTGGCTTGACACACCCAAAACAATTTCTACTGCCAGCCATACACTCACCTAGGTGGTTCCTACCACACTTCTTGCAAACTTGATGAGAGCTCCCGCTAGTTACTGTACCTTGGGACTTAGAGCTTGGGGCCCTATCCCGCCTATCCTGCCTGGACATAGGCACCAGAGCACTAGCAGAGGATGGGCAGGAGCTGAAGATTTCTGGTAAAACTGAGAGCGGTTACCACCTTCTGACCTCTTCTGAGAGTAGTTAAAGTCACCTGTCCTAGCTCTCTTATTGTCTCCTCCCTTCTCTTTGATTTTCTCCTCCTCGATCTGCTGAGCATAAGTAACTAACCTGGAGATATCTATCTCCTTAACTAGCATAGAAGTCTTGCACTCCTTGAAAATATCATCGGACACACCAGATATGAACTTACTCATACGAGCCTTGGAGTCAGCTACTATCGTCGGAGCATACTTAGACAACTGGGTAATCTTGAGTGCATACTCCTTCACACTCATATCATTCTGCTTCAAGTTGATGAACTCTTGGACCTTGGCTTCCCTGAGCTCAAGTGGGAAAAACCTATCCAAAAAGGCAGTCTTGAAGTTGTTCCAATCCATTGGACCTGCATAAGTACAACGAAACTCCTTTCACTGTTGATACCAAGTATAAGCCATGCCCTTCAACTGATAGGCAGCTAAATTTGCACTCTCGACCGGAGTGACACTCATAATATTCGTCACCTTCAGAATGTCATCAAGAAATTCTTGTGGATCCTCTTCGGACTTGGACCCATGAAACTCTGGAGGGTTCATTCGAGTGAAGTCTCCGATTCTAGCTGCGGCAGAGTTAGTCTAAGGTGGAGCTGGTGCCACAGCCTGTTGATTGAACTGAGTGGTCATGGCCTGAGCAAGCATCTGAAAATCAACCCTCAATTTGGCATGATTGACTTGCTCATTCAGAGGGTCTGCTGGAGCTGCTGGAGTTGGCTGATTCCTAGCATTGGCTCTTCTGGGAGGAATTTTTCTGAAACGTGTAGAGCATGAGTTAGAAGGAGACTAAATAGCATTCTCACTCTATAGAACGAGCTCAAAAGGAAAGAAGGGAAATTGTTCCTAATGACATCTCATAGATTCTCCCCCATAAGTGTGGCACGCTTCACACCCATGAAGAAGACTCCACTTGACGCGGCTTTCATACACCCTAGGACACTCAAACCTGATGCTCTGATACCAAGTTTTTCATGCCCCGAGGTTACCCCCTAGACATAATACAGTACTTAGTGTAACAAGTGACCCCAAGCTAACCCATGGTCTGACATAACTAGATGATTTCTGATAAAACATGAATTATGCGGAAAACTGAAAACATGTAAATATCGGAGATGGGAAAGAAGCCCAAACATGTCTGAATATATAATATAAATAAGGGTATAATGAGTCTGAAAAACAAGACTAACAACTCAATAGTTGAATCTAGTTCTATGTCTGAAAGCCTCTAACTGATATGAGTTGCTGGGACAAACCCCAGCTAACACTAATAATCTGAAAACTAAAACATAAAACTGAAAGATGAAAGCATATATATCATCCCAGAACTATGAGGACTCACCATTAAAGCTGCTGAGTAAGGACTGGAATTCGAGTTAAGCATGATTTAGATGCTGAGCACCTGAACCTACATCATACAATGATGTAACACAAAAGAATGTGTCAGTACTTCAAATGTACTGAGCATGCGGGATATGTACTAAGTTGAATAATATAAAGACTGAACAATATAAATACATATTGAAGCATAAACTGAAAGACAAGCTGAATGCAGTGACCAAGTACTATCATGAGTATATAGCATGCTGATGGAATAGTTGAATACAAGGTCAATGCAATATGAGTCTTACTGTGGGAGCTACTATTAAATTACATACCCCAAGCTGAGCTAACTATGAGGCCAACCTGTAACCCTGGATGGAAGGGTTTTCATACCTTGCCAAGGGTACAAACAAATTTGACGTGGATCCACTAAACTGATGTCCACAAGGGACGAGGGTGTATAGCATAATCTGATAGCTGACCCCTTTCATGCCTACGGAGGCACCGTAGTTCTAAGACTTAGGGACTTCTACTAAAGGGCATAGCCTAGTCTGACAGTTGAGCCTTCATCCCTTCATTTGCTCGGTACTAAGTCTACTACCAACTTAATGTAAAGCAATGAAATGCAAACTGAAATACTGGGTATCTCAAATACTGAAAATCATCTGATAATGCAACATACATATATTAAAACTGATGGCATTCTATTTCTGAAGAATAATTGTCTGTATTATCTGACTAGCAAGTATAAATTTTGAGTACTGAAATTAATACATGCTATGGTTACTGAACTCTGTACATTTGACTATGCTAATTCTCCAAGAAACATGTAATGATTATCATACAAGCAATAGAATCTGAGTTGCAATTATTCCCTAAGGTTTAGAAACCCTAGGTCTGAAGAACTAATGGAGAACTGAAGAACTGAACTGAATCTAAGGACGTAATGGGTGAAAGGAACCCACTAGTGAAATCCCATATACCTGGATGAGAATCTATGGAGAAATCCTTGGATTTTAGGGGTTGATCTTGAAAAAGACCTTCTGCTTGTTCTTGAGAGAAATTGTCGCCTCTTTTTTCCTTTTCTTTCTAAGTTTCTGATGATTTTTGGGAGAATGGGTGATTTAGTTAGTTTTTGACTGATTAGTTACGCTTAGATTAAGAAACATGTTGTAGCTTAGGCCTTAAAAGAGATAGGAATGGTCCAGAATACCCTTGAGAAATTTAAAAGAAAAATTGTTGAAATTCACGACTCAGGTTCAACGGACAGGTTTCACGGTCCGTGGATGCTTCCATGGCCCGTAGAACCCTGTCGTGGTTCCTGGGCCTTTTTGTGAAGCTGCAGGTCTGAGTTCCACGACTTGGGTTCACGAATCGTGGAACCATCCACGGTTCGTGGAACCCTATCGTGGTTCCTGAGGGATTGATGACCCTCATGTATGAGTTGTACGAGACCATTCCATGACCCATGGATCATTCCACAACTCGTGGAAACAGTTCGTGGTTCATAGGGACAGTTGGGTCTCAGATCTGAGTTCCACGAGTGGAATCCATGACTCGTGGAGATCATTCCACGGTCCGTGGTTCCGACTTATGATCTTTACCCTAACTTGGTTGGTCTCTGTCTGAGTTCCACGAGTCCAGTCCACGGCTTGTGAATCTGACTCGTGGAATGACTGACACTTGAAATTTTATTTCCTTCTGGTTTTTCTGAGCTGAGTCTAGGCTTGGAAGTTCTGGGGTATTACAGAAACTTAAGTAGAGCACAACCATACTGACCTGGCTCCTGCCAGTCCCATCTCTACGGCTTTGGGACCACAAGTATAAGATAAATAAAACACCATATGAGGAAGAATAATAATAATAAAGCAATGATAACATCTACTCTATAACGAACCCTAAACTAATTTTAGGCTAAGGCTCTTTACTCTAACAAACTCAACCACAAGCAGCCTAAACTAAGCTAAGGCATTTGCCCCTAATCCCAAGGATATTACACCGCCTACGCCAAGTCTTACGGAAGAGCTACAGCCTATACTAAGGGTTTCTAGCTGGAATATACTCTAAAGCCCCTAAATCACCTATAAGGATCAATATGCCTACTCAGAACCATATACATACCACAAGATCCCACCAAGTATTAGCAATTTATTATACTCAAACCTCATACGAGCAAAGTCCAGAAAAGTAAACCATAACCTTCTGGAAAGCCGAGCATGTACGCACAATCCACAAGATCAAAGCCTTTCTCCCCCGAGAATCATCCACAAGCAGCCACACTATCATAACAATATTCTACATGTTAATATAAAGTCAATGGTACCCATATTGCTAATAATTTAACTCAGTTGAAATTTGGGTCACAAGCGGGCCCGTGGGCCCCGCAATCCAAAACCGTAAACAAAAATCATTACGTGGTTCCCAACTTCATCAAGAGTGCATGCTCAAAATTTAAGCAGAAATGGACCACCAGAAGGGCTCCTAACAGCCCCTACTCCAAGAGAATCAAAGAGGGACAATTTATGGAAAATATCAGAAATCAACAAGGAACTTACCAATTTTTAGAAGCCAAGAACGAGCACGGACCAAATATATAATCCTCCAAGGTCAAGAAATGATCAGGTGAAATATGGAGGTTTTTAGAGCTTAAAATGATGGAGAAATCATTTTTAGAAGGACGTAAAGTAAACTGGAAAATGAAAATGGAACAGCTACATAGGTTGCCACGCCCAGGCAGCAAGCAGGCGCGTAGGCACCATGGCGGGAGAAGAGCGCAGGGGCGCTAGTGCTAGGGCGGGTGCTGAGGCGCAGGGGCGCTGGCACACCATCACTGACCCGCACGCCTACGCGGTGCCCAGGCGCAAGGGCACGAGCGCTAGTGTGGCCCAGGCGTATGCTGCAGCACCACACCTATAGCCAGTAGCAACGGCAGCCTAGCTTAGGCAGATTTTCACACGACGGACCCCAGGAATGCGTTTGGGTCCCGCGAACACAAGCGAGCTGAGCTATTCAACTAGAAACGACATTCCGGATCCAACGGAATTAAGAAAAATCCCATCGAAGGTTGATTTAATTAAAAGTGGGCCCCATACCCAAAATCAACCTTTAGGCCAACTATTCACAAATGGAATTTAAGGGCTGAAATTAAGTCTGGAAGCCTCGGGACCAAACCAAAGGTCCCTCTAGGACAAAGTTGATATTCCGGAGCTAACAGCTCTGGCAGAATTTTCGTCTGAGGCCGTCTTCTCCAAATGTCAACCAATGTTAATCCTTCAAGCCTAACTGGACTGAAAACACAGAATGAGAGAAAATTTCAAGCTGAAAAGCTCCCGGATCCCGAC
Source organism: Jaltomata sinuosa (assembly GCA_003996215.1). Lineage (NCBI taxonomy): Eukaryota > Viridiplantae > Streptophyta > Magnoliopsida > Solanales > Solanaceae > Jaltomata > Jaltomata sinuosa. Next base: position 221,146 of record QJPP01002550.1, on the reverse strand, counting down.
CAATGATCCAATTAGACCAAAGTCCATGCTCTGAAGCTAACGGAACTATCAGAATTTGATTCTGAGTGCATTTACTAAGAAAGGTGACCAAAGTCAAGGATTTCCCAAATTGGAGTTCTAAAATAGGGGAATGGTCATTATGACCTAACGAATGGCCCGAGCACCGAACCGTCAGTCCTGGAAAGTCATAAATGACCTGTAGTCACTGCGGGAAAACTTGAACTGCAAAAAATGCAAGGAAATAGAGATATGACCTGGAGGGTCATTACAACATCTACTACTGAAAGAAATTTTGTCCTTGAAAGTTAAGAAATAGGAAGCACCGGAAGGCTAAAAAATGAAAATATACCAGGTCCGTAAGTCGAGTTAGGACTCTGAGGAGCCTCCTCAATCGGACAATGGCCAACGGAGAGGTAGCCAAAGGAAGCTTACTAAAACCATAACTCTTACCATCCAAAATAGGAAAAACAACAAACTCTAACTCAAAAGCTAACCGGTCAAACAACTAAATAGAACCCAAAAGAAAACATTCAAAAAGAAACAACACAACACAAGAACCACGGAAACCAAGGTAATCATTACACAGAACCGATAATCATGCTAACACAAAGCACAAAACCCATTTCTTCCAATATTCTAACCCATGAGTCCTGGGTTTGAAGACCCTTCCATCTATCCAGAAACATCAGCATTCAAACCATAAATTCAAACACAAGTCAAACACTCGAGTTAAACTCAAAAAACATTAACAAACCCATCGGAAGTCTAGGACTCCTACCATACTCTACCTCTACGAAGTAGTCTAAAAACTCGATTTCAACAAAAACCAAACACTAGTCCTACGAACCTCAAAAACATACACCTGCCTGAGACATACCCACTATAACCAGAGTATCCTACCTGACTGACCGTCAATCTGTAAATGGACAATTGCGCGAAGCTCACCCGAAGAACCCATACTCATCTAAAACAACCATTAAGAACCCCAACTGCAAAGAGAAAACTGTGATTTGAAAAGATGTAACCAAGCCCCCCATGCTGAAGGACAACCTTCTGTAAGTAGATTCTGAACCAAAATCTCTGAACCACACAATGTCTGATTCGGCAAAAGTGACTAAGCTAGGTCCGCCTATCCGAACAGACCCCAAGGACACCAGAACCATGCAAGAAATGTAGTGAGTATGAAATGAAGCCTAAAGTCAGCCTCCAACTCCAAAAGCTAGAAATTTTGCCATGTACCCGAACCCCCAATACACAAACCAGAACTAAGCATCTGCCATGTTAGACCAGTTGACATTCTAATAGCTCAGAAGTATATCTCTAACTATTAACTTTTTAGCCCTTCACAAAAAGAGTATGAACCAATGCTAGGATCCAAAAGCCTTCAACCCTTAAGGAACCCATATCACTCTGGCCTAAGCGCTAGAAGGGAATGGTCTGCTGAATCAATCTAATCAAAGTTTCCACGAATAGAGAAAGTTTTCCACAACCCTCCTGAAATAGCCTGCTAACTCACAAAGTCTAAAACCAATACCAAATTCTAATTGATCTCTTCCCTACTCCTCGAGTAGACTCAGATGCCACCTAAGAATACTGTAGTAACTAGAACCCAAATAGGATCTGAACATGATGCTCAACAATTTGCAATTGCTATTGGGGCATGGGTCAAACCAAAGGACATAGCTGGGAACTTATAGAGGAACGAGTCCTAAGGTAGTCCTTGGAATGCCCACCACCCTGATCCTTAACAGGAGATAACCTGATCTCAAACTCTATCTTTAGAAAAACACCTCCACAACTAGAATATTCATCAACCACAGAAACTGACCCAAGGGAAAGACGTCGGAACTAGCACCACAAAATAAAATCAAGACAATCCAACAACCCAAGGTGGCTAGGTTCTAAGATAGAAATAACCATGCCTAAAATCATCGCACAAGCCCATCAATTTAGATGAAAAGGCCTATCGTGCTTTGCACCCTAACATAGCTACTACCAAAATTGACATACTCGATCCACTACTAAAAGAATTCTTCTACGGGGTAGCTATATGCAAAAACATTACAATCCCACAAAGTAAGTCCAAATGAGAGCAATATAAGCAGATATGTATAAGGACATGCAAATCCCATATCGAACAATACCAAAAGCTCACTGATGATAACAGAATCATACATGTGATAGAAGCATCCGTGTGATCCATCTATGATAAAGTCAAAATGAAACATAGTTCAAAAGAGAGACTTGAATACTATCTATGTCTGAAAAGCCTCTACATATGACATAAGGAGTTGCTAGGACAAGACCCTAGCTAACTCGAAGTACAAAAGTAAACTTCCATAAACTAACTAGGATCATAACTATCCCTCGAACAATGAGGACTCACCAACACTGACTGGAATGGCCTGCGGTCTCTAGCCACGTGCCTGAGGGAGGGAACCCAAATCTACATCATCAAGAGGATGCAGTGCAAAATATGTGTCAGTACTATAGGATGTACCGAGTATGTGAGATGTGCATGATCATGATAAAAACATACTTAAAACATGCTTAAAACAAGCTTATTCAGATAAAGAGATACCATAAGTATATATAAAGATATAATATATAAAACATGAAGTTAAGTCGAGATTCAAAGTAAGGTATCATATAACTTCATAGCTTAAAAATAATCATACGGGAGTTTCTCTTAACTAACATAAACCATGTTGAGCTACATGGAGTCCAGTGTCATGCACCCACACTGAAAAAGGTTGTCCTAACTGGACAAGGTTAGAACAATGTCATAAGGATCCTTTCATCAGCCACGGAGGGCAACCTATGGCGGCAACATAGTTTTGGACTTGGGTTATCTAGAACCCTCATCGCTCGGTGCTAAATACTACTCCTAAAACATATATAGAATAGGGCTCACATACATGTTACATATCTAGATGTTAAAGCTTATTCATAAACATGTTCATACCCCGAATCTTCATACTACTGACGAACCTTAGTTTAGAAAATGATTCATGAGCATTGATGGCACATCGGGTGTCTTGTCTTGCATACTAATTCATAACTTAAAAACTTGCATGATTCTAGTTCAATTTCATAATAACATATACTTTCATAGAATATAGGAACTAGGCATGCACGTGCTTGAAATTCATGAAAACATGCTATCAAATCCCCAATTTATTTGAATCAATTCATGCATGTAGAATTTGCTATAATTAACTTTCAATTCATTAAATAGGAGTTCACATGTAAAAACCCATGCAAAATCGTGCAATTTAATAGCAATTTCATAGTAAAATCATGAGAAAGCAATTTATAGCAAAGCCCATAAGAATTGTGTAAGAACCCTGATTTCGAAGTTCATTAAATCAAAATAGAACTTGGGGGTTTTGGGCATAAGAGTGAAAGAAATTCCTTATTAAATACCCACATACCTTGATTGAAGCTAACCCAACTTAAATTGAAAAGAAAAGGAGGCTTGAACTTTGAGCTTGAGACTTGGAGCTTGAAAGAGTTTTTTTGCCAATTTGGTAGATGAATGAGGGATAATGAGTGTCTTAGGCTAAATGGGGTAGAAACCTTACTAAAAGTGGCCAAAACGACCTCACTTAGGAGTTAAAAGGGTTGGTAATTATAGAAATGCCCCAGGGATTTAATTAGGAAAAAGTTGTTAAAAAGTCAGCTTCAGGAATCACTGATGGGTTCCACGAGTCATAGACTGAACCAAAGCTCATGGTTTCCACTCGCGGTTCTTGGCCAAGTCACCAGGCTGCTGAAGAGACTCTACGAGTCAATAGGACAGACCGTAGAACATACTACGGTCCGTAGACCCATTCGTGGTTTTCAGGGAAAAATGTCAGTCCTCTGATCTGATTCCATGAGTCAACAGGAGGGACTGTAGATTGAACCACGGTCCATAGAACCAACTCGTGGTTCTCAGACCAGAGGCTAAACCAGCATACACAAACCACAGGTTCATTCCATGGCTGGTGGTTCAAACCACGGCCCGTAGTTTGGACCCTTAATTCCTGAGATGAGCAAAAATTGTAGAGTTCCTAACTTTAAAAACTGAATCAAATTCTGGGGTGTTACAATATCCCCCTTGGGATCATTCATCCTTAAATGAATATTAAACAAGGAAAATTGGAGAGAAAATAGCCCAACCAACCAACAAAACATAAATCTCAAGGATAAACATGAAAACTGAGCTTTTCAACTTAAAACATGATAAACTAACTCCGGAAAAGATGAATGCATGCTAGGATCATGAGAGTCACCGATGGAATAGAATAGAAGGGACATACTAAGGAGGAAACTATTACCTCAAGCTTAAACTGAATCAAAAGGAAAGAGATGAGGGTACTTGGCTTTCGTGGCTGCTTCTGCTTCCCAAGTAGCTCTCTCAACAAGCTGATTTCTCCAAAGGACCTTCACCGAAGCGACTTCTTTGTTTCTCAACTCCAAATTTGACGATCAAGACCACGGGAACTTCCTCATAATTGAGGTTGTACTTCACACTCACATCTCCCAAAGGGACAATCAAGGTCAGATCACCAACACACCTATTCAACATAGAAACATGGAAAATCGGATGAACCGCTTCTAAATCTATTGGCAAATCTAACTCATAAGCAACACTATCGACTCTCCTCAGAATCCAATAAGGACCTACATAGCGGGGACTAAGCTTCCCTTTCTTTCCAAATCTCATCACACCCTTCATGGGTGACACCTTCATAAATACCCAATCATCAACCTCAAACTCCAACTCTCTTCTTCTCACATCTGCATATGATTTTTATTGACTCTGAGCGGTCTTCAACCTCTCCCTAATGATCTGAACCTTTTACATAGTCTAATGAACCAAATCGGGACCAATCAAAGCTACCTCACCTAACTCAAACCAACAAATAGGAGACCTACACCTCCGCCCATAAAGTGCCTCATAAGGAGCCATTTGGATGCTAGAAAAAGCTGTTGTTGTAGGCGAACTCGATAAGAGATAAGTGATCATCCAAATTACCTTTGAAATCAATCACACACGCTCTCAACATATCCTCCAAAGTCTAAATAGTATGATCTACCTGGCCATCTATCTCAGAGTGAAAAGTTGTGCTAAGTTTCACCTAAGTACCAAGACCTTTCTGAAATGACTTCCAAAATTGGGATATAAACTGAGTACCCCTATCTGAAATGATAGACAAAGTAACACCATGCAATCTAACTATCTCCCGAATGTAGAGTCTGGCATAATCATCTGCTAAATCCGTAGTCTTAACAGCCAAAAAATGGGATGACCTAGTCATCCGGTCGATAATCACCCAAATAGAATCATGTTGCCTTCGAGTACAAGGCAAACCAGTAATGAAATCCATATTGATTACTTCTTATTTCCAAGTAGGAAGATCAATATCCTGAGTCATACCACCCGGTCATTGGTGCTCTACCTTCACTTGTTGACAGTTGGGACACTTAGCCACAAAACTTGCTATGTCCCTCTTCATGCCATTCAACCAATAGACTTCCTGTAGATCATGGTATTTCTTGGTGGCACCAGGGTGAATAGAATACCTGGAGCTATGAGACTCTATAAAAATTTGTTGTCTCGACCCATCGATGTCAGGAACACACAATCGACCCTGATATCAAAGCACACTATCTCCCCCATTGGAGAAAACCTCTACTCTTTGCAGATGAACTGCACCCTTCAACTGATGCAAAATAGGATCATTGTCTTGCTTTTCTTTCACTTCAGCTACCAAAGAAAATTTGGAACCATTCTGAATAATAACACCACCTTCTGTCGAATCCATAAGGCGAACTCCTAACTGAGAAAGTTGATGAACATCCTTGGCCAATTCCTTCTTTTCATCCTCAGCTGAAGACACACTACCCATGGACAACCTACTAAGTGTATCCGCCACGACATTGGCCTTACCCGGATGGTAAAGCACACTCATATCATAATCCTTAAGGAGCTCAAGACATATCCTTTGACGAAGATTCAGTTCCTTTTGAGTGAACACATACTGAAGACTCTTATTATCGGTGAATACATCCATATGAACACCATACAAGTAGTGTCTCCAAATCTTAAATGCAAAAACCATGGCTGCTAACTCAAGATCATAAGTAGGGTAGTTTTTCTCATGAATCTTAAGTTGTCTAGAAGCATAAGAAATCACCTTTCCACGCTGTATCAACACACAACCAAAACCAGGCATTATGCTAGAGACTATTCCCGGTGAGGGATGGTTGAGCCCTCAGCTTTGACTACTCAGTCCATAGTTAGATCTCATCAGTCCGATGCTCCTATTGATAGGCCATAGGTAGAAGCTCCTGACATCATTACTCTAGGTAAGGCTATCGTTACATTCAGCTTGTTATAGTAATGCTCGTGTTGCGATTCCTTCCTTTTTATCATTTAAATGCTTATATGCCTATCTGCTACTTGTTTAGTTGTTTGATTTCCGGATTGTAGCTTTTATCCGTGGATGGGGGTGAGTTATTCTTGCGAGGTGTTTACCCGGAGTCGTAGCTTGTGGGTAGTTCTTGTTAGTCTCTTTTCTTGTTAGATGGTTGTTGCCTAGGCTATTACCTAGCTTCTTCTAGAGGTTCTGGTATGGGTTCGATGTGATACCGATAGTTGTGCCAGAGTTGAGATTTTGTCTTAAGTTGGGAGATGTTGGTTATGCTAACGTGCTTTAATCGGCTTGGTTTTCTCGGGTGCTTAGATTCGACCCTCTTTAGTGGTTGGTTTAGAAGATTAGAAGGTATGTGGGTTGTTCCCATAGTCTCCTTCAGTTTCTTGTCTGGTTGGGTTGTCATATCATTTTCCCCGATTCCAGTCGGAATGAATTTTGATCATAGTTCTCTGGATGATCTTTTGTTTGTGGCATTGTGATTGGGTTTTGTCTTTAGCAATTTCAACTAAGTGTTGACAGTAGCCTCATGGCAGAGAACAAAGGTAATGGCTCCATATTTTATTTGATAAGAAGTTGTAGGGTTCAGTATGTGCTAAGAAAGGGTTTTGTTTAGTTGAAGAAGAACAGAGATAACTCTTTGTGTGTGCTTGTGTGTTTTAGTTATTGACTGAGTTGACAACAGAGGTTTGCTTGGGTCATGTGGTGGTGATTCGATTCGGCCATTTACAGATTGTAGTGGTTTTCCTTCTATTGGTTTGAGATTTCAGTAGCAGCTGTGATTTTGGAAACTTGTTATTCATGGCCTAGTTGGCTCCAGATCTCTTAGCATTCTTCAATGGTGAATGAGTCTACTTATGGGTTTCGATAGAGGTATTGATTGGAAAACTACTCCGGATGGTTCATGTTCAGTTCTTCTCTGTTGCAGCTTCTTGGGTTGGAAGGCATGGAATTCGAATGACTTACTTTTCCCTATTTCAGTTGTGCAGTGATAGTTGGCCTTAGCTAACCTCTGTTTTAGGCTGGATAATTTTGATTTTAGCGGTGCTCTTCATGGTACGATATTTCTTCCATCTTAGTTTGATAGATGCAGTGGCATAAGTTTCAGAATCAGTGGTGATGTATTATTCTGGTTCAGGTTGTGCGGGTTGAGACTAGCGAGCCTATTCTTGGGTTCTAATGATACTCTGAGGTTTATGGTCGCCTTCATTCACCGGGAGTTTGGAAGCTTGTTTAGTTTATTCTTCAAGGGTTGTCTTTTGCGTAGGGTTCTAGTATTGGTTAAACTCGACCAGCATGGATTAAGAGTTCGGTATGTGGTATGCTTCCAGGTGGTTGATTTGTGTGTTGTTACAGTGTAGCGGTTGATTTGGTGCCAAATTGGGGAGTTGAAAGTATATGCCAATTTCTATGGCTAAATGGCAACCTTAGGCTTTAGACACCCTTTCCTTTGCCTGCGGGGTGTTTGAACTTGATATTCGTAGCATGGTAGACTTCTTCCTGAGGTGAGCGTTATAAGGCAATTTCAATTCCAAATGGTGTTTGGGTACTCAGAGTAGCAGCGGTATTCTTAGAGTTTAGAGCTTAGTTGGTGATTTCGAACTTTGTGGTAGGCGTACCATACTCCTTGCAGAGGATTGGTTATGGTTTAGAAGATTTGAGTTATGTGTGTTGATTGCCTGGCTTCTCAGGTTTCGGAGTTGGGTTGGTGCTTTCCGATTGAGACTCTCGAGGTTCAGTTTGGGTTGGCTGACCCTTGGCATTTTGAAGCTTGAATTGGATTCCGACTTGGCTTGTAAGGAGTTTAGGCTTGGTTGATTTCTATGGTTCTTTCCTGTTGGGTACCATCCGGTCTAGGAGGCTACCCGGGTTGTCCGAGAGAGTAGTGCAGGCTTCGTATCCGCTGTTCTTTTAATCTCTACCCTTTCTTTCTTTCCTGCCTTTCGGGGATGAAAGTCTTTTTAGTAGTGGATGATGTAATGACCTTTTCGGTCATTTATGCATGTTTGCCCTTCTTGTACCATTAGAGCTTGTCTGTAGCGGCCCCAAGTCATTTATGGATTGCTGGGACCGGTAGTTTGGTGCCCGGGCTATCTGTTTGGTCTTTTTGTCCATTCCTGGTTTTAGAGCTTTTAACTTTGAAAATTGTTGACTTCAGTCAACACTCTTGGTGAACATGCTTGGGATTGAATTTTGACAGTTCTGTTAGCTCCGGAGCATGGACTTTGGTCTAGTGGGACCTTTGGTCGGGATCCGGGAGCTTTTCAGCTTGGAATTCTCTCTCATTCTGTGTTTCAAGGCCAGTTGGGATTGTTTGGTTGACTTTGGTCAACATTCAGAGAAGACAACCTCGGATGAAAATTTCGTCAGTGCTATTAGCTCCGGAATGTTGAGTTTAGGCTAGGGGGACCATTGGTTCGGGTCCCGAGGCTTCCGGACTTGTTTTCAGCCATTGGGTTCCGTTTTGGAAATAGTTGGCTAAAGGTTGATTTTGGGAATGGGGCCCAATTTTCGTTAAGTCGACCTCCGATGGGATTTTTGTCGATTCCATTGGATCTAGAACACCGTTTCTAGTCAAATAGCTTTGGTCGTTTGTGTTTGCGGGACCCCGGATGCATTCCCGGGGACCCAAAGTGTGAAAATTTGTCCTTGATAGCTGGTTGCTGTTATGGGGCTTTTTGTTCATCGCGTTTGTGGAGGGGTTGCCGCATTCGCGAAGAGCAATTTCTAGCCACCCCATCTTTGTTCTTCGCGTTCGCGGAGGGCTGGCCACGCTCGCGAAGGCCATTTGTCCAGCCACCCTTTTTGCTCTTCGCGAAGGTGACGCCTTGGCCGCGTTCGCGAAGAGTAATTTTCAGTAGCTATTTAAACTGAGCCCCAACAATTTTCCAGCCAATGTTCTTCATTCTCTCAACACTAAAACACCAAAAACACTCCCTAAACTGATCCAAATCATTTCCTAGCTTCGGGAAATCGTTGTTCTTCGATAATCTGTAGTTCTTCGACGATTGGTAAGGATTCTTCCCCAACCTTTTCTTCTCTTGTTTCCCCAAATCCACCATTTTTGTTGGTTCTTAAATCTTGGAATTCCTTGTAGAATATGTCCTATTGAGCCTTGCATGATCAAGGATTTGGAGTTCTCGCTTCCTTAGCTCGTCTTCTCGTGGTGGTAGGTCTCTTTGATTAATTTTCGGAATTAATTCTTGAAATTCCACCCTTAATTCTTGACTTGAGCGGGCTATTTTGAGCCCCAATTGTTGTCCCTTTCCTCTAAATTTTTGAGCATGTGCTCCTGGGAATGTAAGGAACACATGTGTGTTTTTCATTTTAGGTTTTGGGTTGCGAGGCCCACAGACTCATTTGTGACGGATTTTGACCCGGTTATGTTTATGGCATTATGTGTATCATTAGTCTCGTGTTAACGCCTAGATTATTGTGTTGATAGTGGTTTCGCAATTTGGAGCTTCCCAGAGCAGTTCGATCCTGGACAACACCGTCCCCGCAGATATTCATCTGATGACATGTAGGTTATGGCTTTCCCTACCTAGACTCTGCGTATATAGGCTATAACTGCATTAATTAGTATCCTTGGGTGGGTTGTTTTAGTTTGGTACCCCAGACCTTGCCCGACTTTTCTGTCCGTTTATTTCATACGGTGATTGTAGTATTCGTGTAGTATTGTATATTACCCTTGTGGTCCTGTGTGGCCTTATATTGACTCTGGAACATAGATGGTGGGTTGTTCGGGAATGTCCGAGAGTCCCGGACATAGAGATATCCTTTTAGGCTGGTTCTGTTTGTTGAGTAGCTATGGAGCCTATGCAGGGCTGGTAGGAATGCTTGTCATCCGTTGGGCTAATTTATGTTTGTGTGCGAGCATATCATCCATGAAAACGGTTTTCCCTGCTTGTTTTACTTTGATTTTGGCTGCGAGCCACTATATATGATTTTTCCTAAACCTGCATGGCCCCGGGGGCCCTTTTTTGGTATAATCTAATGATGACATAAGATTTTGGATGATGTCGCACTGATTTTCTACTGATACTAGGCTCTGCTGGGCAGAGCACTAGACTTGATTTCCTACTGATAGTAGGCTCTGCTGGGCAGGGCACTAGACCTGAGTTTTTACTGATTTAGACCCGGATACGCTCTGGGCACCCTTTGAGAGGGTTATTGAGACTTTTATCACTGATTTAGACCCGAGTATACTTTGAGCACCCTTTGAGAGGGTCTTTTGAGATTACTACTACTGTTTTAGACCCGGCTTAATTCTAGGCACATACTTCGAGGCTCTGGTTCTCTGAGATTTCACATTTCATTACTGTATGTGGTCAGGGACCTCCATGGGCCCTGTCGTTCCAAGACCTGGCCAAAGGGACGAGCATGTCAGAGGAGGGGTATACGGTGTCGAATGGTGTATAGCGGGTATGTACCACTATGGGTCCTCCTACTGAAGTGCTGGAGGGAGGTGCATATAGGGTCACTATTACTGGTTGGGGAGGTGCATATAGGGTCACTATTACTGGTTCCATCATTATCATTATCAGGAATATTTTACTCGGATTCCACCCTTGTTTGTTGTGTACTCAGTGTACGCTCCGGTTGTATGGGCGGCCGGAGGGTTTGTTTTCACTTGATTGTGCTCCTCGGTTATATGGGCGGCCATTGGGACTGTAGGTAGTTTAGATTACTCTTGTCGCTTTATAGAGCTGGCTATGGTCCTTGTTCTTGGTGATTTAGTGGTTATTAGCCTGTTGAGGCTCCGATTGTGGGATTTTGATTATTGAGAGGGCTAGGGTGTCCTACATTATTGAGGCACTTTAGTGTGGCCTTCTGAGCAGATTGTGAGTTTCTGGTTCCATTCTTATCAGGATTTGAGTAGTATTTCTCGGTTATTGCGGGTTAGTTAGTCCATCCTAGGGTTGTACTTGAGAGGTGGATTCCTGTTTATGCTATCTTGAAGTTGGATTGGTGTTATGATTTCATTATGCTTGTTGATTCCATCTTGAGTATGCTTGATTGTTGTCCTTCTTTTCCTTTTACTTGAGGTTACCGATATACCGCCATTGTTCTCAACCCTCTCTCTCTCTTTATTTACTTATATTGTTGTGCAAGGACTCCAGGTGCGTTCTTCTCTCCTTTCACCTGTTATTCTGTGTGTTCATATCTTCTATGCTAGCATTGTTTGCTTATAACTCTTGGTTGTCTATTCTCCGTGCTAGTTCCTTGTGCTTTCTCTATTACTTCCGTGATTGCTTTCTTGCTATCTGCTACTTACTGTTTTTATATTTTATATGCGCTCAGTCGACCGATGATGCCTACTGAGAACCCGTTGTTTTGGTACTCATACTACACTTCTGCACTTCTTGGTGCAGATATTAGGTGAGCTTTCGTCGTTGATCTCGTTGGAGACTCGTGCGGCCTTTGGGAGATTCGGGACTAGGGTAAGCGCCTGACGGTCGGGGCTTGTCTACATCTCATCTTTTGTACTGATACTCCTTGTACTTTTGGAGACAGAGTTATATTGTATTTTGTTACTTCTAGCACTTGTATTCTATTAGGAGCTTTTGTATTGTCGATACCAAGTCTTGGGGTTGGTGTAGTTTTCTTTTTGTATATATTCGGGTTATTTGCTTCCGCATTGTGTATCTTTACATTCTACTTTCGCTTATTTCTGCCTATTATGCGTATTGGTTAGGTAGTAGCCCATTACTAACCGTTCTGGGCTACGGGAATTGGTTCGTCTACTGGAGGATTGTAGGTGCCATCATGACCTGATAAATCGGATCGTGAGAGAAATGCTCGTGATCGCAATAAAGGATTTTAGGTACACTAGATGACAACTACTACAACAAAGAGAAAAAGTTAAAGATTCTCCGAATGGATCCTCGAAATACGTTCAGAACCCCATAAACACAAACAAACTATGCTACTACCTGAAAATCAACATTCTGTACTCAATGGCATCATCTGATTCACCAACGGAGGTCATTTTCAAAGAATGTTGACTAAAGTCAACTTTAGGCCAAAAATTCCAACTTTTCAATCAACGACCCAAAATGCAACCAAAAGCCTTGGAACCTGAACCAACGATGCTACTAGCCTAAAATGACATTTCGAAGCTAACGGAACTAACAGAATTCTCATATGATGCTCTGAACCCCAAATGTTGACCAAAGTCAATCATATCAACTTTAAAGCCTTCAAAAATGGAAAACTCTCTTAAGAACCAACCAAACAACTCGGGGATCATACCACTCACTTCTGCAGACTACAAATACCAAAATACAACTATGGAAAAGGACAAAACAATCAAGACACAAGAAAATCCAGTAATCACTCTGAAGGTTGTTACAATATTTCACTATTGAATCACTATACGAGACATATAATCAAGCTAAGGTTGGATGGACCATTGATAGAACTATTGTTACATTACTTCACGAGTATTAATTACCTCCTAATATCAATGTATTCAACTCTCGGTGAATTATCAGTGTTTTATTATCTACTATATCACTACACGAGATATACATGCAAGGTTCGACGAACTATTAGAACTTTATTCAAACATTAAGTACTAATTACCTCCTAATATATATAAACATATTGCATACTCAGATGGATTATTGATTTCACTTTAACTTCTGCATCAATACACGAGGCATATATTCAACGTTTGGACGGGCCATTAATAAAACAAATTGGTTTGTTACATTAACCACTTCACGAGTATTATCTCCTAATAGTTCATACTCAGATAGATTAGGAGGCCTATGTCTACTCCACGAGTTCTAAAACTTTATATACTTGTTTACACTTTCAAAAAAATTAATTCATGGCGTAAAATGAAAAAACTTTAATTAGTTATATCGATATTTTAAATTCACAAAAAGTACAACATAAGTAACATTTTGTATAATATATTATTGCTATGTTAGTAAAATTGATAAAAATATTATTATAAACTGATCTCAGATGGTTAGTTTTATTAAATAAATAAAATTTATTATATATATATCGACCTCCCGTGGTCAGTTCAATTAATATTATTTTTTTATGAAATATATAACCATCCACTGGTGGACGGTTAAGTTAAATAAATATAAATTATATTTATAATTAATTTTTATTTTAATAAATGAAATAAATTTTATTTTTTTCAATTCTTTTAATATAATATACATTCTGATTGCTCAGTTTTATTAAATAAATGGTAATGACCCTTTAAGTCATTTTCTCAGTTTTGGTGTTTTTCTGTGTTTTGAGATTTTTCACAGCAGCTACAGGCCAATTATGACTTGCCGGGACTGACGGTTTGGTTTTCGGGCAGTTCATTTGTGTTTTAAGCCTATTTCCCCATTTTGAACTCCTAAAGTTGAAAAGTTGACTTTGGTCAACATTCGGAGTAAACGGCTCAGATAAAAATTATGTCAGCACCGTTAGCTCTGGAGCATGAACTTTGAGCTAGTGGGACCGTTGGTTGGGGTCACAAGGCTTCCAGACTCATTTTGCGCTATTGGATTATTTTTTGTTAAATGACAGTTTTTGGGCATGGGCCCACTTTTCATCAAAAGGATCTCTGTCGGGAATTTGTTGATTTTATTGAGTTCAGAATGTCATTTTTGGTAGGTACAATAGTTTATTTGCGTGCACAGGATTTAGGATGAATCCCGAGGATTCGGCCGAGCGTTTGAAACTCAGCAAAAAATTTCTAGTGTCATGTTACTGGTGCATCCACTTTTGTGACCCTTTGTCGCATTTGCAGATACCGCTTTTGTGGTAAAGGTTCTCTTTTGTGGATGCCGCTTTTGCGAAGGTGTGGGTGAACAGTGTCCTCCACTTTTACGGAGGGTCTGTCGCTTTTGCGGCTTTCACTTTAGTAGAGAAACCTCCATTTTTGTAAAGGTAGTTGTATATATAATAATTACTCTTCATTTTAAATCACTCCCTTCACGAAAATCACCATTGTTAGAGAGCTCAAGCTCAAGATTTTCTGTGGCAATCATCTACAAGCTTAGGGGTCATTTATTCTGGTCCGTGGTTAATTTTCTGTCTCTAATTTGTAAGTTTTCGGGCCTTTTTCCGTTAAATTCTCATTTTTGATCCTTGGCTTCTTCTTGAATTTAGGAGCTATTTTGACTCGAAAGTAAGGGAGGATCATGCTCAAATTTTAAGCATGTGACATGTGACCCTTCTCCCATGAGGGACATAATTGCGGGTTTTATTTTTAGAATTCATATGTGGGCTCCATGGATGATTTTCACCCGATTCTCAGCTTGAATTGTAAATTTGCAAAATGTGTATTGTTTTTCATATTTTAATACGTAGATTATTATTTTTATAGCGTGTCTACGGCTGGAGGCTTCCCGAAAAGGAAAAGCTCCGGAGTAGTGGGTTTGTGAGCACGTAAGGCGGCCTCCAAGAAGGGTACGACTTACCTATTTGTAGAGTTTGCTTGATTAAGGTGTTAGTTTGGTGATCTGCTAATTTTTGGTGCGGTATTGTGGTTGGATAATTGTATTTAGGTAATCTTGATCCTTGTAGCTCAGTTTGTGGCTTTAGCGTAGAACGACGGTGGAGATCCTTAGTCTAGGTGATGAGACTTAGTTTAGAGCTTGACTTTAGTTGTGTAGTACATCCTTCAAATTAGTATTAGTTGCCTTAGCCTAGTTTTGGGTAGTTGCTTGTCTTAGGTGGGGTTCTGGGGGAATTTATGGCTATGTAGCAGCTTTGCCTTATGCCTACCTTAGACTGTAGCATCTTTTTAGTGAATAGACCATGGATTTACTTCATTTGGACTTAGTTGCTTGAGTTGAATTGGTTTCCATCTCTTTAATAGCATTTTTACTTACTCGTCTTGGCATATGGATTCTTGGCATAAAATTATGGTTTTTGACTAAAAGTGAAATTTTGGAATACTTTTAAAGGAATATGGTTTTCTTGAAGGAAAAATACTATTTTAACCACGGTTTGAGTCCGAGCATCCACATTTACATTTAATCCTTGGTTCGAGTTCGGACATGCATATTTATATTATTAAGCCCCGGTTCAAGTTAAGGCATGCATTACTACTGCTTTAGTCCTGGTTTGAGTCCGGGACCATTATATTACTGACTTACACTTAGGAGTCCGGCACTGCACTTGCATTGCACTCATCTCATATGGCACATCCCATATTTACTTACTGTTCAGCTTGATTGGTAATTAGTATTGGTTGTTGTTTGTATTCTCCGAGCTTATGGGGGCTCGGTTGGATTTATTGATTGTTGTGTGTACCTTCTGGACTTTTGGGGGTCCAATTATGTTATAGCTAGGTTATTTATTTACGCTTTCCATATTATTTATTTTTTTATTCGTCTCGTTCTAACCTAGCTATGACCTTTTGCTTTATGTCTGACCGTTCTTTCCTTACCTATTGTATACTCGCAGTTTAGTATACTGATATTTTATTTGAGCTAAGTCGGCCTATGATGCCTATTAGGTACTGCGTGTTTGGTACTCATGCTACACTTCTTCATCTTTTTCTGTGATGTAGATCCTAGTACGAGTCATCACCACTGACATCGTACTCGTGTGAAATTACTGATTTGGAGATTCAGGGTGAGCTTCTGGCGTTCGGAGCTGGTTCATCTCCTTTTATTTTGGGATTAGTCCCCTTTTGTATATTCTAAGACTACCTTGTATATTTTGTATCTATCTAGTACTTCCTATGTTATAGTTGCTTTTATACCGACTGATACCCGTTCTTGGGGGACTCCCTGTATACTTTTCTCCTTCTCTCTCTATCTTTATATTTATGCAGGTTCCGCTTTTTTCCCTTTTATTTAGTAATTGATTCTAGCTTTATCTCTTCCTCTTGTTAGCCCGTTACTTGTTGTTCCGGGCTAAGGGTTCGGCTTACCTACTAGTGAGTTATAGTAGGTGCCATCATGACCTGAGAAATCGGGTTGTGACATAAATAAAATTTATTATATAAATACGGACATCATGTGATTAGCTAACTTAATTTTAATTTTATTTTTTAAGAAACATATAATAAATATAAAATTATATTTATTCATTATTTTTATATTAATAAATGAAATAGATTTACTATTTTTCTTTTTTTTTAATTTGATACCGACCTAGGGAAGTCGGTGTTTGTGGAGTTTATTTTTTTCGAGAATTTTCTAACCTATTGATGTTGGAAAATAAATTCCACGCAATTTTTCTTCAAAGAAACCAACCAACCTCCCTAGGTCGGTTTTCGTTAAGAAAATTTTAAAAATATTTTGCAAATACCGACCTCGCATGGTTTGAAATTATCGACCATGAGGCGGAGCTCGATTTTACTATTTTCTTAGTAGTGTTCTTGATGAAATTCTTGTTATAAGTCTTGATGTACTTGAAGTGAATCATAAGGGTGCTAGAAGGTGAAATTTTATTCTCTTTGAGGACTTGACAGGTGATGAGAATGGTTTCTAATAAAGTCTCATGCCCAGAGCCTACCCCCTGGACGTAACATGGTGTTTAGAGTCACAAGTGACTCCAAGCTAACCCATGGCCTGGAATACTACTAAGAAATAGACTGAAAGACAATGCGGAAGCTAAAACATGTGTTAGGCTCTTGAAGAATTCTATAATAAAATGAACTTTCATAAAATTGAAAGAAACAAAGTCATTTGAAATCTAATACAACTAACTGGTTGAATGTCTATGAAGCCTCTACTAATTGACGCATTGCTGGGAAAGGACCCCCAACTAACTCTAAATGACTGCAAACTGAAATAAAGTAACAATCTAAATAACTCTAAGTCCCCAAATGATGAGGACTCACCAAGCTGCTGGATGTGCTGCTGATCTCCTAGCCATAAGTCTTGGAGTGAGTGATTAAATCTACATCATGATAGGAGGTAGCACAAAGAGGTATGCGGTCAGTACTATGGAATATACTGAGTGTGTGAGATATGCATAGACCATGATAAAACATGCTTAAAGATGAAATCATATGATCGGATTATAATTTGTAATGTAATGACTCAATGCAATATCATAGGCTAAAAATATATTTATAATCATAAGTCATAAAAAGTAACTTTGAAATCTGAAAGCAAAAAGCCAAATACATTTAAAAGCTTTAAACCATTTCTGTGGGAGATTCTCATAACCGACATAGACCATGTGAGTTACATGAAATCCAGTGTGCTACCCTATACTGAAAAAGGTTTTTCTAACCGGCCAAGGTTAGAGCTATATACATAAGGATCCTGAAGTGAGCCACAAAGGACAACCTACGGTGGTAACGTAGTTCTGGGACTTAAGGATATGCTAAACCCAGTCCAACTCGGTGCTAAATACTACCCCCAAAAATATACTATAGCTCATATATATGGCATATCTAGATGCCAAAACTGTTCATAACTCATGGACATATCTGATGTCAAATTTTTTCGTAAAGCATATAGACTTATCTAATGTCATGTTATTCGTAATTTTATAAGTCCTTTAAACATAGCATAGCCATAGTTCAAAATATACACTTTTCTAAAATTCATAGCTTGAAGAACTAGGCTTGCAAATTTCATAAATACTTGAGGTCATGTTATCTAAACATGCCAATTTACCTTTAAAACATGAAATAGGGAAGAATCATGCTAAAATCATTCTCAATGCATGAGATTTTAGAAATACTTGAAGAATATCATATAAAATCATGGGTAAGATACTAAGAAGCATATTACAATGCACATAAATTAGTTTCATGGAAAAATCATAAATTCGGTAAGAACCCTAATGCTTCAATTTCAAAAAATTAAGGTAAAATTATAGTGTTAGGCATAAGGGTGGAAGGAATCCCTTATTGAATACCCACATACCTAAAACTTGAAGAATTTCTAGATAGAACTCAAAGGATGAAAACTTGGTGAAGAATCCCTAGGGTTGGAGGTGGAGACTTGGAGAAGAACTCTGAAGGAAAAACTCTTGAGAGACTTTCTTGTTTGAGATTCTATGCTCTTGCTTGCTTGAAACCCTAGGTATTTTGCCTAGGTTCTTGAGAGAATTCATTAGATATAGATCGATGTTATTCTGAGAAATAACCTCTTTTGCATGTTTAAAATATGTGGAGAAAGACTTGAGGTAAGAAAAATACCAAACTACCCCCAACTTAACTGCTGGAAAAAGTACAGAAAACTCGTTGGATGGTGCTTCTCACGGGTCGTCTGGTGTCCCACGGGACATTGGACCCAACCACAAGCCTCACGGGGGTCAAATAAGCCCATCGGTTGGTTCTCACGGCTGGCCCCCAGGGGCCGTGGTGGCTCCCACGGGCCGTCAGCCCTTCCCATGACCGTCGGATTTTGGACAGCATGATAGTGCTTCAATAAAAAGCTCTTAACTTTTTACGTTGAACTCGAATTAATGAGCAGTCAGTGGCATTGGAAAGAAGACTCAAGTACCTTTAATTTGGTGGTTACTAGGATACCTAATTCTTTATATTCTAGGAGAAATGAGCATTTGAAGTTGACCTTAGTAAGAACTTACATGAAAACTAAATCGGTACAAAGGCTTTCAGCTTAACTTTGAGCTAGAGGTTCTTTATGACTTTAATTTATATATAATACACCTCCAAAACATAAGAATTGATATCAATACTTAGATACATAGAAAATTCATTGGGTTCGGGTCTAACAGCATATGAAGAACAGTTTAGATCTTAGCTTAGAATTTCTGAGGTGTTACAATATCTCCTCTTTGGGATCATTCATCCTCGAATGATGATCAAGATATAATGGAGTAACTAAAGAAAGGCTTCTCAACTATTCTCTCTTGAAATGGACTTACTTTCATGGACTAAACTGAATGGAAGGCCTTCTGTCTCAAGAAATGGATACTGGCAGGTCTGAACTGATTTAATATGAGGAGTCTTGTATATCATGAAGAGGTTGCTAAGCACGAATCATGAGTGTAGAAATAGATCATATAACTACTAAGGTCCGAGCCTAACTGCTTGCTCTCACCATGTTCAATCCTAACTTAGAAGCACAAAGTGCTACACCTACCATAATTATGCTAGTCTGATTCCTGACCTGCAACTAGAGGCCTACTCTTGGCTATGAACACTGAATCTGAACTAAGCATCATTAACAAGGATGAGGGATACTTCTAAATCTTGATTTATGCATAGCGAGACTTAGTCACTTAAGATGAGGCATGGGGAATCGAATGTAAAGGGCATGAATACTTCACATACTAAGCACATAAGGCCTGAATAGAGAGTTATTCTAGGCATACATATTATAACTACCCATCACCATTATGGGTGAATGTACATAGGGCTTAGAGCAAGGAAATCATATGCACGAATCATTCAAAAGATCTGATCTGCGCATATACATGATATAGACTGGTGCCATTAGCCATTAAGGCATAACTTGAGGACAAGGGCATAGAATTGAACATACTGTGAGAGAACACATTATATGCAATAAATCTCTTGACATAAAGCTGGAATTCATGGAATCATAGAGTAAGACTGAGATTGTTGTCTGAAGTGGTTGTTTCTTATTCTAGGAATCTGAGCATGGACATGAATATGTATGACGTGCATGAACTTATTCATGAGAGTGATGCAATTACATCTGAGTAGAATGTCACCTTAACTGAATTACTAGGGAATCGATAGAATAAGAATGAATCAATATACCACCATATATCTTTTCTGGAATTGATACTAGTTGCTTTGCAAGACTTAACTTGGTTCCTCATTCTATCATCTCCCCCTTAGCTCGAAAGTCACCCCTCTAAGCCTGTGGATCTCTCTCTTAAACTAGGCTATAATAAAATAACTCTTGTAAGGTTGGGGTATCATTGGACTCATGGATAATAAACTCTCTCTGATAGGCTATAACTGAAGATGCTAAACTCTTGCTAAGTCTTCTTCTGAGGCATCTCTTATCTTCCTCTTTACCCTTAAGGCTAACACTACAGGACTCGTATTCTTTCTGGCGTATATAACTACTTCTTCTAACACTTAACAAGCTGACCTTCTCTTATTAGTCTTTTAACATCGCACCTCTAAGTTCATATCCACCCAAATCAACTTAATTAAACCACACTAAGGGTCTCAACATCGTATATCTATAATCTCCTGAATTCATCTCTAAGAACATATAATATACACCTAGCCTTCTCCATAATCAACAACCTGAGAATTTTTAAACTAGTCACACATAGTACCATAAAATCTTTGAATAGCATGCAATAACATACTACTCTGGGTACATATTTATCTTTCTAATGCTTAAGACTCTCTTTTTAATCTCATGAATTAGTCACAATTTACTGATTCATCTAGGGGTCACATATACATTATACCTGCACCACCACACTTGTTGAGAGTTAATCAACATAAATTTTTGCATAAGCTAGGTCAGGCCTACCGGGTCAATTTCATAAAACTAGCATCACCATCCCTAACTATCATTCTTTCAACCTCGGTAATCATCCACAGTTCAAACTTAGTGTCTAGTATTAAACATGGATAACAACACAACTTCTCACATACTACACCAACTTACAATTACAAGAAGATAATCCAGAAACACTAGTCCATTAAAAATTTATGACAAAATAATCAACTTTAATCACACCTCCTATCTAAATTCATCCTACAAGCACATTCTTCTTCATAATACTACTACTTTTCTTTAATACCTCATTATGCAACTCCTTATGGATTCATTATTCTTCCTATACTTAATCTTCTTCTACATATTGACATGCCCTCATGATCCTATTCCCTAATTCAATTATACGCTAAGTCATCTTAACCAACCATTCTTCCTTTACATACTACCATGGAATCTACACATAACTTATTACTCTTCCCTCCTCGTCAAGGGACTTATCAACCCAATACACACCTTATTGATACATGACTACGGCTACATACTTCAGTCCATCCCTATATCAATCTTATAGCTACTACACTTCTAAATTCATATTTATAGCTCTAGGGTCATCTTACTACTTATAGCTTATACCATCTCAATTCACACTAACTCTTGAGTGACTGTACTATAGGTTCAACTGCACGAGTGGGAAATGGTACATGCTTTTGGATCGGTAGACTCTAATGCACTAATGGGCTCCTCTCAAGCCATTGTGTAGTTTTTTAACTTTTTTGATGACTCTAACTGAGAGCATCACACTGATAGAAATATGAACAATACTGATTTAATCATCTCAAAGATGAGGCGTGATTAGAGGAATTGGAGCAACGCACGAATCTATTTAAGTTTCTTAAGGAACAACTCTACTGCACGATCTTGAGTTTGAAAGAAGGGAAACATTTCCTAAATGCCCTCTAGCCTCCTGATTATAAGTGTGGTGCACAACACACCTATAAGCAAGACTCTACTAGATACATCTTCACAGATACCCTAGGACACTTGAACTATATGCTCTGATACCAATTTTGTCATGCCTTGAGCCTACCCCCTAGATATAACATGATGCTTAGAGTCACAAGTGACCCCAAGCTAACCCATGGCCTAGTATACTACTAAGAAATAGACTAAAATATAATGCAAAAGCTAAAACATGTGTTGAGCTCTTGAAGAATACTATAATAAAATGAACTTTCATAAAATTAAAAGAAACAAAGTCATTTGAAAACTAATACAACTAACTGCTGACTATCTATGAAACCTCTACTAGCTGATGAGTTGCTGGGACAGGACCCCCAGCTAACTCTAAATGACTCCAAACTGAAATAAATTATTAATCTAAAATTTTAAGTCCCCGAATGATGAGGACTCACCAAGCTATTGTATGTGTTGTTGATCTGCTAGCCACGAGTATGGGAGTGAGATACTGAATCTACATCATGATAGGATGCAACACAAAGAGCTATGCGTTCAATATTATGGAATATATTGAGTATGTGAGATATGCATAGACCATGATAAAACATGCTTGAAGATGAAATTATATAATTAGAGTAAAATCTATAATGTAATGGCTCAATACAATATCATAGGCTAAAAACATATTTATAATCGTAAGTCATTAGTAAGTTTGAAATAAGAAAGCAAAGAGTCAAATACATTTAAAAGCTTTAAACCATTTCTATGGGAGATTCTCATAACCGATATAGACCATGTGCTACATGGAATACAGTGTGCTACCCTACAGTGAAAAATATTATCCTAACCGATCAAAGTTAGAATCATATATAAAAGGATCCTGAAGTGAGCCACAGAGGGTAACCTACAGTGGCAAAGTAGTTTTGAGACTTAAGAGTATGCTAAAACCAGTCCAACTCGATGCTAAATACTATTCCCAAAAATATATTATAGATCATACATATACTGTGGCATATCTAGATACCAAAACTGTTCATAACTCATGGACATATCTGATGTCAAATCTGTTTGTTAAGCAAATGGACATTTCTAATGTCATGCTATTCATAATTTCATAAGTCTTAAAAACATAGCATAGTCATAGTTTAATATATACTCTTTTCTAAAATTCATAGCTTGAAGAACTAGGCTTGCAAATTTCATAAATCATTGAGGTCATGTTATCTAAACATGCCAATTTACTTTTAAAACATACAATAGGGAAGAATTATGCTAAAAATCATTCTCAATGCATGAGTTTTTAGAAATACTTGAAGAATCTCATATAAAATCATGGGTAAGAGACTAAGAAGCATATTAAAATGCACATAAATCAGTTTCATAGAAAAATCATAAATTGGGTAAGAACCCTAATTCTTCAGTGTCATAAAATCAAGGTAAAATCATAGTTTTGGGCATTAGGGTGGAAGGAATTTCTTATTAAATACCCACATACATAAAACTTGAAGAACTTCTAGATAGAACTCAGGGTATAAAAACTTGGAGAAGAATCCCTAAGGTTGGAGGTGTAGACTTGGAGAAGAAATCTGAAGGAAAAACTCTTGAGAGAATTTCTTGTTTGAGCTTCTATGTTATTGCTTGCTTGAAACCCTAGGTATCTTGCCTTAGGATCTTGAGAGAATTCTTTAGAGATAGATCAATGTTCTTCTGAGAAATAACTCCTTTTGCATGTTTAAAATATGTGGCGAAAGACCTGAGGTAAGAAAAGGACAAAACCACCCCCAACTTAACTGCTGAAAAAAGTGCAGAAAACTCATCGGACGATGCTTCTCACGGGCCATTGGGTGGCCCATAGGCCATTGGACCCAACCGTCGGCCTCACGGGGGTCAAATAATCCCATTAGTTGGTTCTCATGGCTGGCCTCCATGGGCCATTGTGTCTTCCACGGGTGTCAAAAAATTTCCCACGGGCCGT
Organism: Jaltomata sinuosa; assembly: GCA_003996215.1. Taxonomy (NCBI): domain Eukaryota; kingdom Viridiplantae; phylum Streptophyta; class Magnoliopsida; order Solanales; family Solanaceae; genus Jaltomata; species Jaltomata sinuosa. The sequence goes on along the minus strand of QJPP01002550.1, from coordinate 197,399 downwards.
CGGCCCTTTCCACGCCCGTTGGATTTTTGACAGCCAGACAGTTCTTCACTAAAAATCCCATAACTCCTTACTCCAAACTCATATTTTTAAGCGGTCAGTGGTATTGGAAAGAAGACTCAAATACCTTTAATTTGGTGGGTACTAGGCCACCTAGATCTTTATATTCTAGGAGCAATGATCATTTGAAATTGATCTTAGTAAGAACTTACATGAAAACAAAATTGGTAGAAAGGCTTTCAACTTAACTTTGAGCTACAAGTTCTTTATGACTTTAATTCATATCTAATACACCTACCAAACATAAGAATTGATCTTAATACTTAGATACATAGAAAATTCATTGGGTTTGGGTCTAACAGCATATGAAGAATGGTTCGGATCTAAGCTTAGAATTTCTGGGGTGTTACATGAAGATTAAGAGGATAATTCTCATGAATTGAAGTGAAACGAGTTAACTAGAGAAATGTGATGAAATGTAGATTCAAATTGACAATTATGATTGAGTGTTATTGACAGTTTTGACTTTACATATGCAGCATTCTCATCACATTTATTTGGATCGGAGTGGCACGCCTGCCTAACTGTTATTTAAGTATTTATATGGGTTGGAGTGACACACTTGTCCAATTTTATATATGGATCATACTGGGACACTTGTCCAGTTTTATTGTTAGATTAAATTGGCATGTTTGCTGTAATAACCTTTTTTATCATTATGATATAGTCTAGAATGCCAAAATTTGAGTTAAGATTCTCTCCGAATAAAGTATTAAAAATTTTAGGCTAGGCTAGTCTAGGATGAATTATGAGTGTTGTATGATCTAGATGAATTTGGTAATGGATATGTTAGTATTTATAAGATGTGAGACTATATTATGATAGGTAAGAGGTTAAGGAGTTTTTAGAAACTTTTGGAAGTGAATTCAGGTTAGTAGAACTCCTATTATCATGTTTGATGTAAAGGGGTTAGTTTGAGATGTCAATATTTGGAAGTGTGTTATAAAACTAGCAAAATCTAGGATTTTTAGACTTTTTATCTCTCCTAGACTGCTACAGCGGGAGACATGCCATTATCATGGGGCTTCTATAGTGAGAATATTTTCACTATAGCAGAGGTTAGTCTGGGTTAACCCCGCCATAGTGGGCAGATCACGCTACAGTGATGCCGCTATAGAGGGGATCAGGCTGCTACATCAGGTTACACATGGATTAAATGCAGTTTTAGATTTCAAATGTTATTTTTCATTCCATTTTTTTTCTAGACCTGGGAGAGGCGATTAAGGGAAAACTCCATCAGTTTCCACCCAAGTTTTTTGTTGAGGTAAGTTAATTCAATCGTTTAACTTGTTTTTGTTGGTAAATCCATAGAATCACTGGGTTTTGATTATGGAGAAGGATTTGACTTGACCTAGGTTTGACTTTTTGGTGTAAATTGGCAAAAATAAGGTATAATCCTTGGGTTTTGGTCAAGGGTGGATAAATTACGGGTTCATGCTTATAAATCATTGTTATAAACTTAAATTCGATAGAATTATTGTGGAATGAATGTAGAAAAAACTTAGAATAAAGAAATGATCATGTGTTTTGGCCCTTAGGTTATAGGATTAGGCTGTAATCCTTATATTTGTTAGGCTAATTGTTGAATGGTAATTACCTTGTTATTTTTAGACCACAATCAAACTTAAATTGAAAGAAAGAGCAAGGCTCAAGTTCGTTAGAGCAATGCAAAGTTTAGATTGAGGTAGGTGATGGTTTAATTGTAGTTGAGACTCAATTTAGTTAATGTGTGCATATTAATGGCCTCTTTTTTTACTTTTTGCAATACATGTTGTAATTGTGAGCTGGCTGGATAATATTGCAACTGCTTAATCACTTGAAATGAGATTGTGTAAAAAGGCTTATTCTTAAATTCAATATGGTTGTGCTATCTCGTATTGTGATTATAAGTATTATGACATGAGTTGATATTATGAGATAAACCAGTAAAGGTCATTGTCACGGAATTGGTGGAAATCCAGAGGTATAAGAGTGGGGACATTGGGATAAAGGTGGTATAACATTAGTTTGGCATAAGGGTGGTAGGAACTAGTTGTCTGGGTTATTGGTACATGGATTGAGCTTGTCCTCTGCAGGTCATGACTAGTGGGCATTTATAAGACCTGTAGCATGTGTGTGCACGGTATTAGTGAGTTTGATGATTTCATGAGCGGATCTAGTTATATTGTTGATGTTATTTTGGATCTATGAGTGGTCTAGGCTATTAACTTACTTGAATTGTGTAATCATTTGTTAAGGTCAAGTAAAAGGTAATTGTGGCAAGGTTGAGTTAACTATTGTTAGTCAGGGTTTGACGTGGTGAATTGTTTATAATTGTCTTATACTTTTCTGAATTTCTTGGTTATTGTTGAGAAAAGACTAGGTGAGGGTATAATTCTAAGTGTTTATAGTTGTACTTATTTAAAGATTATTAGTTATATGTTCATATTTATTAAGTTAAGTTAGACAATGACCCTACCATTATATAGTGGTTTTGTACTGATACTACATGTGCTCTTTTTTGTTGAAAGTAGATCATATTCTAGCGGTTTTGATGAGACATCAGTTGTAGTCAATGATCATTTCTGACTCAAGGGTGAGCTTCATCTTTCGGACAATCATTAGTCTTCATATGCTATGTTCTGGTCCACTTGTTTCAGACACAGATACTTTAGTCATTTTATTTTTCTGGGTTGTACCCACTGATATTCGTACTTAGGTATTTTGGTACAATGACTTTCAGTTTTAGGGCGTATTTTAGATATTTGCATCTTTTTGCACAGTTTGATTATTAGACCTACCCGAATTTGTTAATTTATAATGGAATTGCTTATGTAATGTTTAAAAACTGTTAAGTATTGATGTTGGATAATTGGGGTTAGATGGTTCTCCCACCGGAGAGTGAGTGTGGGTTCCACTCGCAATGGGTTAGGATCGTGACAAAATTGGTATCAGAGCCCTAGGTTCGTTGATATTGTTGTACCAAAATGAGTCTAGTAGAGTCTTGCGGAATAGTACGAAGACGTTTGTACTTTTCTTCAATAGGCTATAGGACTTTAGGAAATCATCACTTTCTTTTTTCCTTTATGCTATAACTTGATTCTAATTGGTATCTAGCAACCCAAATTTATATCTGACCTCTTCACTCTATTATTTCACAGATGGTGAATACAAGAGCTAACGGGACTAGAGTAGTAGCTCCCACACAAGCAATTCCAGTTGCAGAACTCGTTGCTAGAGGCAGAGGATAGGGTAGGGGAAGAAACAGAGGTAAGGAAACACCCGCCAGAGGTGGGGCCTGGGCTGCAGCTAATCCAGCCTAATAGAGAGTTGAGGTACCTCCCCACTTAAGGATCACCATGAGGAGGTTGTGAATGAGGAGGTTCTGGAGCAGGAAGAGGCAGTGCCAGTTCCGGGAGGTGCAGCTCCTCCCCTGATGTTGTTTGAGCTAATTTAGTAGGTACTTGGTTTTATGAGTGAGTTGACAGGTACTAGATCCACGCCTACAGTGCGTGCTTACCAGTATCTGAGATTGCAACCTGTCGCAGCATTAGCTCCTAGGATGGATGAGTTTTCACTAATGAAAGCTTACCATCATCTAATTCTAGGTCCTGTTATAACCGGGGCCAAACATGAAATGCTGACCAAGTTTATGAAAATGAAACCCCCTACCTTTGTTGGTTCTAAGATAAAGGATGCGTTCGAGTTCATCATTGATTATTATGAGAGGCTGCATAAGATGGGCATTGTGGAGCAGCATGGTGTAAAGTTTGTGACCTTCCAACTATAGGATGATGCTAAGTAGTGTTAGAGGGCTCAGGTGGAATGTCGATCTTTAGATTTATCTCCATTGACATGGACTCAGTTCCATACTCTGTTCCTAGAGAAGTATATGCCTTGCACTCTGCATGACAAAACAAGGATGAGTTTTTGACTCTTCAGCAGGGAAGTATGTCAGTTGCAGCCTACGAGGCTAAATTTTATGCCTTCTCTAGGTATGATACTTAGTTGCTTGGTACTGAAGAAAAGAGGATCCGCCTCTTTGTGAAGGGTTTGAATACCGACTTGTAGGTTCTGGCCTTGCATATGACTTCTACTGGGAAGACTTTCAATGATGTTACTGACTATGTGAAGAAGGTGGAAAGGGTCAAGCAGGTCATTTAGGTAAAGATGGCAGCAAAAAAGGCCCGAAATACGAGCAACTTTAGAGGATCTTACTCTAGGGGCTATGGGCATCATGCCTATCTAACTCATCCTATACAGTCAGCTCTGCCAGTATCTATAGGGGGTTTGTCAGGGAGCACTCAGCAGTCTTCAGTTGTGAGAAGTAAAGGGGCTTTGTATTCTTTATCTACTTGGCCCTCACTAGATCGGGGTTGTTTTACTTGTGGTGGTGTTGGGAACTTTAATAGGGATTGTCCTGATGGTAGGCAGGATAATTTTTAGGGTCAGCAGCAGTCCAAAGCTATGGTTCCTACTAGTAGAAGTGGTGGTGGTAATGGTAGAGGTCATCCACACGGTGGGCGTGATAGTTATTAGGATGGCCATGGTGTAAATTGAGGTGGTGGTAATGCAGGGAGAGGTGGTGCATAGCCTGCTAGAGAGGTTGCTCAGATTGATGACATAGCTCATTGCTATGCCTTCCCAGGCAAATCCAAGGTGGAGGATTCAGATGCATTCATTACAGGTACTATTCTCGTTTATGATCAAATGGTTACAATCTTGTTTGATCCAGGTTGTACTTATATATATATATCTATTAAACTTCCATTGGGTTTAGACATGGTTTGTGATATGCTTGAATCACTTGTGTATGTATCTACTCCAGTTGGAGATTCTATGTTAGTAACTCAAGTGTATCATGCTCGCTCTGTTATGTTTATGGGTTTTCAGACTTGGGTGGATTTGGTGATTCTGGATATGCTTAATTTTGATATCATCCTGGGCATGACTTGGTTATCCCCATATCATGTTGTTCTGAAGTGCTATACTAAAACTGTGAACTTAAACATGCCTGGGATGGATAAGATAGAATGGGAAGGTGTTTATAAGTTTGGACCTATGAAAATAATTTCCTTCATTCGAGCTAAGAAGCTAGTTAGGAAGGGATGTTTGGCCTTTTCGACATATTTTTGGGATGTTAGTGCAAAGGCCTCTTCTATTGAATCAGTTTCTGTAGTTTCTAAATTTCAAGAGGTGTTCCCCGTTTACTTGCTTAGTATGCCTTCGAATCGGGACATTGACTTTTGCATTGACTTGGAGCCAGGCACTCACCCAATCTATATCCCTCTATTGAATGGCTCTGGCTGAGTTGAGAGAGCTCAAGACTGAGTTGCAGGAGTTACTTAATAAGGTATTCATTCATCCTAGTACTTCCTTGGGGTGCTCCAGTGTTGTTCGTTAAGAAAAAGGATGGTAGCATAAGAATGTGTATAGACTACCACCAGTTGAATAAGGTTACCATCAGGAATAAGTACCCTTTGCCTCGAATAGATGATTTATTTGACCAGTTACAGGGTGCTTTAGTATTTTCCAAGATAGATTTAAGGTTAGGGTATCACCAGTTAAAGATTCAGCTTGAGGATATACGCAAAATAGCTTTCAGAACTCGTTACGGACATTACGAATTCTTGGTGATGCCTTTGGTTTAACTAATGCGCCTGAAACATTCATGAATTTGATGAATGGTATCTTCAAACTTTTCCTAGATTTTTTTGTAATTGTATTTATTAATGATATTTTGGTTTACTCCAAGAGTAAGGACGAACATGCAGGTCACTTACGCATAGTCTTGGGTATTTTGAACGAGAAGCAGCTTTATGCTAAATTCTCTAAATGTGATTTTTGGATGTCTTCAGTGTCCTTTTTGAGGCATGTGGTTTCTGAAAAAAGAGTAATGGTAGATCCCTAGAAAATTGAGGTTGTTAAGAGTTACGCTCAGCCTAACTCCTTGACTGATGTTTGGAGATTTGTGGGTCTTGCTAGCTATTACAAGAGTTTCGTCAAGAACTTTGCCTCCATTCCTACTCATTTGACAAGGATGCCATAGAAGGAGGTACCATTTTTTTGGTCTGACAAGTGTGAAGAGAGCTTTCAAAAGCTCAAGTCTCTTTTGACCATGACTCTCATCCTTGCCTTGCCGATTGAAGGTAAGGATTTCACTGTGTTTTGTGATGCTTCACATTCTGGCTTGGGTGTTGTGTTGATGCAGGAAAGGAATATGATTGCCTATGCGTTAAGGAAATTGAAGCTTCATGAGAGGAACTACCCAACTCATGATTTGGAGTTGGCAGTGGTGGTCTTTGCACTTAAGACATAGAAACACTACCTTTATGGTGTTAAGTGTGAGGTATTCACAGAACATCATAGTCTGCAACATGTTTTCACTCAAAAGGACTTGAATTTGAGGCAGAGGCAGTGGATATAGTTATTGAAAGATTATGAGGTGACCATTCAGTATTATCCGAGGAAGGCCAATGTGATGGCAGATGCATTAAGCCGGAAGTTCATAAGTATGGGCAGTTTGGCTTGTTTGGTCGTGATGATGCGACCTTTGTCTAGAGAGATCTAAACTATAGCAATGAAATTTATGCAGCTTAGAGTGTCTGAAAGGGGTGGAGTATTGGCTAGAATGGAGGCAAGGTCAACATTCCTTGATAGAATCAAGGCTAAATTATTTGAGGATGCAAAATTGAATAAGATTTGTAACAAAGTGGTGTGTTGTGAAGCTCAAGATGCCACACTTGATGTGTGTGGTGTGTTAAGGGTGAGGGGGAGCGTGTGTGTGCCTTAAATTGATTATGTGAATTTGAGTTTGCTTGTAGAATCTCATGGATCCCAATACTCTATACATCCTAGTGCAACCAAGATGTACCGTAACTTGAGACAGCTCTATTGGTGGCCTCAAATTAAGAGAGATATAGTATAATATGTGGCCAATTGTTATAACTGTCAGCAGGTGAAGTATGAACATCAAAGGCCTACAGGTTTGCTTGAGAGGATGCCTATTCCTGAGTAGAAGTGGAAGAGAATTGCTATGGACTTCGTAGTGGGTATTTCTAAGACTTTAGGGAAGTATGACTCGATTTGGGTCATAATGGACAGACTGACAAAGTCTGCTCATTTCCTTCTGATTAAGGTGAATTATAACTCAGAGCAGTTACCAAAGATATATGTCAAGGAAGTCCTGAGAATGCATTGGGTGCCAATATCCATTATATCTAACAACGGTATGAAGTTTACCTCTAAATCTTGGCACAAGTTACATGAGGATTTGGGCACCAAGCTTGATCTTAGTACTTCCTTTCATCCTTAGACCAATGGGCAGTGGGATATAACCATTCAGGTGCTTAAGGATATGATACAGGCATGTGTGGTTGATTTTGAGGTTCATTGGGATAAATTCCTACCGTTGTGTGAGTTCTCATATAATAACGATTATCACTCTAGTATCGGCATGGCCCCATTTGAAGCACTTTGTGGGAGAAGGTGTAGATCCCCTATAGGTTGGTTTGAGGTGGTGTAGATCCCCTATAGGTTGGTTTGAGATGGGTGATGTGAAGCTTTTAGGCACAAACCTGGTGAAGGAAGCCCAAGAGAAAGTGAGGATCATTCAGGACAAGCTGTTGGCAGCCCAAAGTAGACAAAAGAAATATGCTGACCGTAAGGTTTTGTTAAATGGTGGATAAATTACTGTTGCGTGCTTAGAAATTATTGTTATAAACTTGAATTCGATAGAATTAAGGTGGAATGAGTATAGAAAAGCCCTAGAATAAAGGAATGATCATGTCTTTTGGCCCTGCGGTTATGGGATGGGCTATAATCCTTATATTTATTAGGATAATGGTTGAATGGTGATTACTTTGTTATTTTTAGATCACAATCAAACTGAAATCGCATGAAAGCGCAAGGCTCAAGTTCGTTAGAGTAGTGTAAGACTTGAATTGAGGTAGGTGATGGTTGAATTATAGTTTAGACTCAATTTAGTTAATGTGTGCATATTTATTGCCTCTTTGTTTACTTGTTGCAATACATGTTGAAATTGTTAGTTGGCTGGATAATATTGCAACTGCTTAATCACCTGAAATGAGATTGTGTAAAAAAACTTATTTTTACATGCATTGTGGTTGTGTTGTCTTGTATTGTAAATTTAAGTATTCTGACATGATTTGATATTATAAGATGAACTGATAAAGGTCATTATCATGGAATTGGTGAAACTAGGGAGGGATAAGAGTGGAGACATTCGGATAAGGGTGGTATAATATTAGTTTGGCATAAGAGTGGCAGTCATTAGTTGTCTGGATTATTGGTACATGGACTGAGCTCATCCCCTGCAGGTCATGGCTAGAGAGCATTTATAAGACCTAGCATATGTGTACACAGTATTGGTGAGTTTGACGGTTTCATAAGCGGACCAGGTTATATTATTGATGTTATTTTGGATTCATGAGTTATTCGGGCTATTAACTTACTTGAATTGTATAATTATTTGTTAAGGTGAAGTAAAAGGTACTTGTGGCAAGGTTGAGTTAACTGTTGTTAGTAAGGGTTTTACATGGTGAATTATTTGTAACTGTCTTATACTTTTCTAAATTTCTTGGTTATTATTGAGAAAAAACTAGGAGAGGGTATAATGCTAAGTGTTCATGGTTGTACTTATTTACAAATTGGTGGTTATATGTTCATATTTAGTAAGTTGAGTTGGCCGATGACCCTACCAGTACATAGTGGTTTTGTACTGATACTACCTCTTTCTTTTTTTGTTGAGTGCAAAGTATATTCCAGCGTCTTCGACGAGATCTCAGTTGTAGTCAGCGATCATTTCTGACTCAAGGCTGAGCTTCATCTTCTGTGCAGTCATGGGTCTTCATATGCTATGTTCTGGTCTACTAATTTCAGACACAAATACTTTAGCCAATTTAGTTTTCTGAGTTGTACCCACAGATATTCGTACATAGGTATTTTGGTACAATGACTTTTAGTTTCTGGGGGCGTTTTAGATATTTGCATCTTTCCGCACTGTTTTATTATTAGACTCACCCGAATTTATTGATTTATAATGGAATTGCTTACTTAATGTTTAAAAATTGTTAAGTATTGATGGTGAGTAATTGAGGTTAGATGGTTCTTCAATCGAAGAGTTAGTGTGGGTGCCACTCGCGATGGATTAGGGTCGTGACACCTGCCAGATATGCATTCATTTTATTATATTGTCCGTCTTGTATTATTTTTGGTGAAATATTTAGTTATTTGTATTTGAATGTGGTTGAATTACATGCCGAGCAATGTTTATGACTTTGTACCATTCGGATTCATACTATTTCTTTTGTTTTCGATGTTAGTTTTAGCAGTTACAAGTAATAGAACGAGACTCAAATCCTCGCCTTGTGATCTTTAGAAGGTTTAAAGTGTCTTTCACCACCACTTTAGATTAGAGTGAGTCGATGATGCTGTTAAATACATGTGATTTAGTACTCACGCTTATTTATTTTATGCACCCTGTGTGCAAGTACCAACACTAGTGTCCCTGGCCATGGGTATTGAGAGGAGTCTGAGGCCCTTCATTCAGAGACTTTGAGGTAGTTATTGGCTGATATGTAGCAATACATGATCTTTTCTATCTTTATTGTATTAGACAATTTATTTTCGTATTCTTTAGTTACACTTGATATTGTAGTGCCTTGTACTCGTGACTTCCAAGTTTTTGGATAGTCGTATGTTGATTTTCATACTTCTTATGAGTTGGTTTTATGCGATATAGTATTGTTTTCTTCTTCTGCATATTTACCTTATATTGTGTATGATTGGGTTGACTTTCCTATCACAGGGGTGAGATAAGTGCTATCACTTTTCCTAATTTTGGATCATGATAGGAAAAGAGTAAATAGTAAGGGGCTTTAAACCCCACCTAATAACTCGAGCTAGAGATAAGAAAGTTGACTTGAGATTTATTGATTGTGTCTAAACTCACAACCTAGTGCTTGAGGGAGTCTAGGATGAAATTCATTTATTACTTTGGTTGAGAAACTTTTAATGAAGCTAAGAAATCATTATCTATTACATCATGACATTTGAATGAGTTAAGCATATACCCAATTATATTATCTTCACTTTGAGAGCACAACCCTAATTGCTTTTACCACTTGATCTAAACAACAAATTAGTGTCGTTTTATGCAAGTAAACATTGTAGATTTAATTAAATTCCAAATTATTACCTCCTGTTTTCTACAAATTATGACTTTAAGTTGGATGTTACATTGAACACGTATGTCTCTACATTGTATTATCTATGAAATTCAACCCAACCTCGATGGATTTTATATTTGGTACAATGATCATTTTTTACCGTTTTAAGGTGTATGCCAAGGCTTTTTTGCACAAATTCCTCAAAAAGGGATACAAATTAATCATCGGACATTGAACGATCCTATTTCTACCAATTACCCATTTGACCTAGCTAAGCACAATGAAGTATAACTTAAATCATCCAATTAAAAAAATATTTTTCATTTGTTTATTTATTATTTTTTAATTTGTTTCATTATCTAATCAAACTAACAAAAAAATTTGTTTTAATTTACCTAATATAACCAATCAAACACGAAATATGACTTGTGAAATGAACCAAGTAATTTATACAGATAGTGAAAGAAAATAGATATTATTTTTGCGTATCATTACACATATCAAGTTAAGAATTAACTTGGTATGTGCAAGAAGTTCATGTCATAATTTATGTGTTTACATGATAGAACAAGCATTAGGGTTCTCATCATTGAACCACTGAGGGGCATATACATAATGAACAAAATATGGAATTTCACCCTCCTTGGTTTTGGCCTCTACTTTCTTCACTTCCTTAAATTCAACAATTGTTTCTGTGGTTTTACCTTCAATTGTTACTTTTTCTTTCTTTACTTCCTTCTTTTCCTCCTCTTTCTTCTTTATGATTTCTGCGTGTTTGCCAAATTTTTTTGTCACATATGTCACAACTTTTTCTGACTCAAGGATTGTCTCAATTGTTAAAGTTTGAGCTTTGAAGTCTGTTTTAACATTATAAATACCTGCAATAAATGCATATATATAAAAAAGAGATTATTGAAATATCTCTGAGAACAAATATCTTCTTGGACTCTATATAGATTTTTACCTTTATGTTTGAGTAACCTCCTCTTTAGGTCAAGTTCACACTTGTTGCAATGCATGTAAACTTTCAATGTCGTTGTCTTAATAGTTTCCTTCGAGATCCAATAGAAATAAGTCAATGGAAGGATTGATTTTTAAGTAAGTGTTTGGACATATATGAATTGGTTAATATTTTTTTAAAAATGGTATTTAAAGTTAAGTTAAAAAATAATATTTTGAAAATTGAAGCAATGAAATAGTTTGATAAGTAAATACTTAAAATAATATTTTAATATGCAATTTTTTTAAAACAAACATCTCTTCTAGTTGCACAATATTCAGAAAAGGGTTAAAATGTGTATTAGAAATTGTTCAAAAATGTCTACTTTTGTCTATTAGATCAATTTTTTCCTCCTTTTATCTGTTGGATCAAATTTAACATATTAGAAATAGCTCGTCCCCTTCTTTCACATATGGATCAAATTTGTCCTAAAGTTATTTTCAACCTTAAATTTTTCCTAACGTTATTTTCAAGTTTAGATTTTTCAAAATTTGATCAAATTTGCCCTAAAATAGCATTAGGGAAAATTTAAGCTTGAAAATAATATTTGGAAAAAATTGAATCCAATAGATAGAAGAATGACATTTTAAAGCCATTATAATACATTAAGGACTTTTTAAATCCAATAGGTGTAACGGGGGACAAATTTAATTCAATAAGTAAAAGAGTGACATTTTTGGCATTTCTAATATGTCAGGGATATAATTTTTGACCTTTTTTCCATTAAAGATTACTATATGTCTCTGTTGACATAAACTCAGATTACTTATATGGAAAACTAGGATTATTAATATGAACTATAAGAATAGTATTAAAAATTTATGTTGTCATCTGAAATTATATTAATTGAAGAGAATGAATATTTGAATTTAACTTGTATACGTTGATCAGTGCATGTAAAAGAATTTTTGTACTATCATTTAAAAAATAACTATAAATAACTGGTTATAAAAAATTGGAACACTAATTAGAACATAAGAAAAGTTATTTGCTATATCATATTAATCTTAACAATATAAATATTATTTATATATTGTCTCTCTATATAAATTAAATTCATAATAAAGTATTCTTACATGATTTATGCAATAATTTTTGGTAAAACTTTATTTGTATTTGGTGTTTTTGTTCTGAATCATATTGATTTGTCATGGGTAATGTATAAATTAAGGTTAAAATACATATTTAGTGATAAGTTTGGTATGTGAAGACATGTATTATGTATTCATTGAATTCGTATAAAACTTTACACGGTGCGAATAAAAGTTATAGGCATGCTTACCTTTTTCACTTCCTTTGCGTTTTCAATTTCTTTAACCTTGGCCTGGGATACTATCTCGACTTTCTTTTTACTCCATTTCTCTAAACGTTGATGAATTTTCTTTGCATCAATAGCACCTTTTACCATAACTTCATCTTTCTCAAATTTCACATCCACAGTATGAACTCCTGAGCCATGTTGCATTTTGCTTTTCGTATCAAATTATACCAAATGGTGGCTCATGAAAATACATAAAATAAAACAAGAGAAGAAAAAAGACATATTTATGTCGCAATATTTTGTCTTAAACTTGTCATGATATGATATTTTTGTAGCTATAGATCAACATAAAATTGAATTTATAAAGTTCAAATGCTTTAAAGTATTGGAAGATTTTTTTTGGATTGGAATAATAATAACTAAATAATGTTACTACATGAGATTAAACACAAAGTAAATCTTAGAACTCCCTTTTTCAATACGTTATTTCCATATATTTTAACTGGATAACTTTATTAATGTCTTGATAACAATATTTAACTTAGTATTAGAAAAGATAAAATGTTCTGGTTTAAGTCTCATGATCGGTATCCATTATTAAGAAAAGAATCAGGTAGAAATGGTACTATGAGCATATAAATAATTAGTAAATAGAAGTGTACTATCTGTTATAATTTAATTAAACTTTCAAATGAGATTTTCATATAATTTAACATATTATTTACGCAAACAAATTATCAAAAAAAAAAGGTTAAGATGTTGAGTACCTTGAGTTCTTAAGAGTGGTTTTCTGATATCATGTGCACATTTTGGGCAGTGAAGACGAACTTTGTAAACTGCACTGATTACTTCAATTTTCTTCTCTTCTTTAGACATGGCAATCCCTTACAGCATTTAGAATGAACAAGAATTCGGAAAATGTTTCCTTGATTTCGTTAAAGTACTTCCCAAGAAAATTGGTTGGTGGGAATTAGCAGAGGGTGGTTCACTAGTATGTGGAAGCTTGAGTTATGGACAATTGAATTAACGAAAAAGGTCCAAATTTAATACAACTTACTCCACTACAAATATTAATTAATATCTTAATTTTATCTTTTGTTAAAATTTAAGTACTCATTCGTGTTCTTGTTGTTAAATATTATCATCTTGTATTTGTCATTGACTTTAACATAGCTCAAGCTTGAACTGCATGGATTCCACGTGTACCAAAATACTTTGAGAAAAAAATCCAAATTTATCCTTTTGCTTTTAACTATAGTTGAAAATTACCCCTTGATGATACTTCATGTTGAAGCTTGTACCATTAAGGTCAAGGATGAGACAACTTGAACGAAAAATGTATGAATGTGCCCAAAGTATAATTAAGGGTCGAATTATTATATTTCTAATACTAAATAAATATTATAAATCAATTTCCGTGAATTTACATTGGAGCTTACATTTAGTACAAAAAATATTCATAGGAAACTGTTACAACCCCAAGGTTCGAACATAACTGATGTCTGTAGAGACGTATGTTAACACCCAATTTTGACTCTCCTATATCCGTTCTAAGTTACTATTTTACTTTAAATATTTTAAACTATTTTTACATGATCACAAGCTATTTTGGCTTTTGCATAGTCGTTTATCACTAATATTCTTTATTATTATATTCATAGAATTCTATTATTTGTTTCTTAGTTAACTAATCATTCATTTTTACTCACGATTTCACAGCGCATTTATCATTCTGATTACATTTTATTATTATTATTATTACAGGCGCCCACCTTCTAATGTTAATATTTTACTTTAATAATTTATAATATTTCTTTCACTCGCTAATTTAATATTTACCAATTTTATATATTTTGGTAGAATTTTTACTAAGCAAATTTTAAGTTGAAATTTTGTCAAATCTTTTCAGAAAAATTCTCCTCACTATTTTTCCTTTCACTTGAAGAATATTATTATTCTCAAAAATTATCCCATATCAATTTGCCTATTTTTCGCCTCCATTAAATTTCTCCACCTTTAATATCCTCCAAAACCACTCCTAATCAAAATGTCTTTTTTTCTTCTTTTCTTCTTCAAATACCAAATCTTTCTTTTACATTTTCTAAGACCAAGATACACTAAGCAGCCCTCACCATATTTTATGGATCACTAAGATACTATAGATTACGAGAGCACGCCGTATACATACGGATATATATAGCTGATAAAGCACAAACAAAAATATACTCTATGAACTCTTCATTGTCTTGAATGGAGGCCACATAAGACCGGCTCCCTTTTCCTTGGTTAACATCACCCATTTTTGCTGCTAAAAGATACACCGTTACGTTCATATACGCACCACAGATGCAGCTCCAAAACACCTCCCTCTTGAGTCTTGCCTATAGCTCTTCATCTCCGTTTGTGTTTATTTTTGGGTCGAAGTCAAGTTCTTCCAATCAAAACCACCACGGTGCGAGCTCTGGTCACGGTCCCTTTCGTACGTAAATTGGAGCCTTGGTCCATATGTAACAAAGGGAAATTTCCAGTTTATAAAGGTCCATTCTTATTCCTTAAATCCTTATACACTTAATGTAATATTGCAAACACTTTCATGCTAGATCTATTTAGTGTTTTTACGCGTTGATTCATTCCCGTTTAATTTATAATGGCTGTAGAATCTAAAGTTACCATGAAGCATGCATCCTTAAGCTTAGTTTATTTATTTTCCTTTCATCTAGCTAAAATTAATTATGAAACTATACGTTGAAGTCTAAAGAAAGTTTAGCTTACAGTTAATTTCTTTTAAACTAAGTTTTGTATTGGTGTTTCATTCTCTAATATAATGTAATGAATGAGTATTCTAATGTTGCTTAAGTGAATTGATGAGAGAAATTATATTATTGTTAGCTTCGTATATTAGCATGATTGGTTTATGGATGATTTGTTGAATTGTTATGAGATTCTCATTTGATTTCTTTTCACTGGATAATGGATGGAGACAATTAAAAATGATTAATAAGTCATGTGTTCTGGTTTGTGATTAGTTTGATCATTATTCACTTAAATAATTTGATTTGGCATAAGGATAATCAAGGATATAATCTAATTAATTAGTTGTGAGTTTGAGCGACATGAGATGTGGATTTAATTCATAACTTGTTTTCTAGTAAAAAGAAAGAATCAAAATTTTATTTTTTTTGAAGTTTTTTTCCTTATGTGCTTACTTTGATAAGAATTTTTTGTTATTTTATTATTTTAATTAGTTAAACACTACGAACAGGCCTACTTTCACCCTTTGAATATTCTTGTACATTCACTACAATGGAACGACATAGCTTGGAGTTCAATCACGGCAAGTGGCAGAGTCAATGCTAAGTTGCGCTCAAGTGGAGTCTTCGTACCAAGCAGCACTCGGGTATGTTTGGAAAATGATAAAAAAAAAAAAATAGGCTATGACTCTTGTATGAAGCACATACAATTTTATTAAAAAATAAAGCAACTCGTTACTCCCTTCTTTTCTAATTTTATTTCACCCTTTAAAAGTCTGTCACGATCCAAAACTCAATCGTGATAGAACCTATCACACTCTCCGAGATAGGTAAGCAAATCCAACAAAATCAACAAGATAAATAATGATCACGTGGATGTAATAATAGGAAAAATCTAACTTCAATATCCACAACTTCAAGCAAACTATCCCAACATCTGGTAGTCAGAAGGCACAAGCCTTTAAAGTAAGGAATACAAAAAAGTGCCTCAAAATGCAAAATAATCATAAAGACAAAGATAGAGAAAATCCGGTGAAGCCACGGATCAGCCAGTAGCTACCTCAAATTTTGCAGGATCTATGCATGAAGGGCAATCAACAACCTAGAGTTATGGACTCAAAACCTGCACATAAAAGTGCAGAAGAAAACAAGTGTGAGTACCAAAACACATGTACTCAGCAACATTGTCAGCTGATCGTAATTCAAAGTGATGGTGAGAACCACCCAAACCCCTACTACTTATTACAATCTACACGAATCTGCAAACAGAAAGCCCACACCTAGGCTAAGAGATAAAAACAATCACCACGATTATGTGTGTGCATATTTTATATATATATATATATATATAATATATATATATATATATATTATATATATATATATATATATATATATATATATATATATATATATATGTATATGTATCAAGAAGTTCAATCGGGATAAGGCATCAAATCATTCTTTCAGATTTCCAAAATCAATATCATTACAAGTCAAGAAAATCAACTATCTAATAGGACCAGATAACCAGTCACCATGTTTCTCAACAAGTAAGTACATATTCATCAAACAACACCTTGTACATTCCGAATAAAAAGAAATAAATGGATGAATGTAATCCATATGCTATGTATACACCGGGTGTTTGGACCTATGGAGGACTTTCCAGGTCCATGTACTGGGCAAGCGTGCCACTCCGTTCTCAATAATATTATGCAAGTGTGAAACTTCGGTCCCTAATCTATATAATGTGCGGGAGTAAAACTCCAATCCCAATAAAATATAATGTATGATGTGCAGGCGTGCCACTTCGATCTCAAATATCATACATCATATCAAGCAAAGCATTTTATATCATGTATCAATTCAATAATCAGTCAAATTTCTCCTCTATCAATTTTCACAATAATAAATCTCCCTTTTCATAATTCAATTAGTCAAAATTTCAGCACTTCACCAATTATCACCATGAACAGGATCAAAAATCTCAAATGGGAGAATGATCATTACCAACTAGCATACTCATCAAGTCACTATCCGATACAATCCATAACTATTATGTGAGTAAATAGGGAGAAACAGTTAAAAAAAGTCAATTAATTTTTTAGCCCTTCACATAACACCAGTACCCGCATAGATGTTCATCACTTCATCTATACAAAGGGCCCCCAACTCCCCAATACTCTCCATACATGCAACTAGAACATAAACACTTTGAAAGAGAGTTAAAAAAAACCTCAACTTGCCTTAAGAGAAGATCCACAAAGTCAAACCAAAACTTTATCCTTTCGAAGAGCTTCTGAACGAGTTCAATCTTGTCAAATACGTATTTTACATAAGAACACAAAACTATAGACACTCATATTGCTAACTTAAGTTCAGGGTCCAAAAATCAACCCCAAGCCCACAAGAGAAAAATTGAAATTTTATCAAAAAATTAATTTACCCAAAGCATAAAGAGTTCACATATGAAATCTCATAAAAAATAGAGTTAAAATCGAGCTAAAAATCATCAAAATATTATTTTTTAACTTTTAAAGTTGAAAAATCAAGATTTAAAGATGAAATGATGAAATAATCATTAAAAGTGTAAAAATAGTATGGAAAACTTACCCCAAAAAACCCCCCTTTGAATCTCTCAAAATCGAGCTCCCAAGCTCCAAAATCAAGATATGGAAAAAATGAAGAAAAGGGGAAAGATATCACTGTTAAGACACAATGATTTTTGCACCTATAGAGGTCTTCCTGCAGGCGCAGTCTCGCAGGTGCAGCCAATTGATCACTGCTACGGACTCCACTTAACAAGTGGACCCTCGCAGGCGCGATTTTGTTCCCTGGAGCAAGCTCACAAGCACGGCTAAATTTTACATCTGCAGCTCCACCGATGTGGACGAGGCCCTACAGGAGCAGTCATGCCCGACCTGACCCAGCTCCATATGAGTGGTCCCATATCTGCAGGCGCAAGGCCTCAGAAGCAACCTATGCACTACAGGAGTGGATCTCCCCAGGTCACCCTAGGCCGCAGGCTTGAAAATTCTATCGCACCTACGATGTTGCTGGTGCAGGCATTGTACTGTAGGTACAGTTGCACTAAGACCACTTGTACCAGCCAACTCAAAGAAATTCTCAAATATGAAATCGACCCTCAAAACCCACACAGATCTCACGAGTACAAACCAACTATGCTACTAGACTAAAATTGATATTCCAGACTCAATAGAATCATCGGATCATCAAATAGATATCGTTATCAATGAATATTGATCAAAGTCAACTCTAGGCTTTAACTTTTCAAATTTCCAACCAATTACTCAAAATCCATCCAAATGCTTTGGGACCTGAATCAATAGTGTTACTAACCCAAAAATCATATTTTAGAGCTAACGGAATTGACAGATCTAATATTGACCAAAGTCAATCATTCTAACTTTAAAGCCTTTCAAAATAAAAATTCACATAGAACCCAATCAAACACCTGGAGAACCCTGCCACTGACTCCTGCAGATCACAAATATCATATTACTACTATGGGAAGGGCTAAAATGGTTAAAACACACCAAAAACAAAAAATTACTATGAGAAGTATTATATTATCCACCACTAAAATACTCGCTCATCCTCAAATATAGGGATAAGGAAGGTACCTGAACTATCAAAAAGCTGAGAATATCTACTTCGCATGTTCGACACTATTTCTCATGTAGCCTCCTCAACTAGATGATGCTTTCAATGAACCTTCACTGAAGCTATTTTTTTAGACCTCAACTTCCTAATAAGCTTATCCAAAATGGACATGGGCTCCTCCTTAAATGTCATATTTTGATCCGAATCCACCGAGTCCCACCAAATCAAATGAGAAACATCATAATAGTACTTTTACAATATCGAGATGTGGAAAACTGAATTGTAATGACACTCTCAGTTGTTATGAAATAGTTATGGTCTAGGTACCCTGTTAGAGTTTTTTCTAGTGAATTGAGTTAATAAAATCTCAAGGTAGAATGATTTAAGGAAGAAAATATATGTTGTATCTAATTATAATAAATTATGATATATGGGATTATATTTTTTATTATTGTGATCGGTGACCTAGTAATCTAGACCTTCATAGGAAATTCTAGGTCTGCAAAATAAATTCATAGAATGTGTATATAGTGGCTACCGTAATGGAGTAGTTTTGTGATGTCTTAAGTTGGAAAAGTGTATTGTGAAATGCGGCTATTGATCAGAATTCTCGAGTTACTACTTTAGGTACCACTACAGCGGAAGGATCTCCGCTGCAGCGAGACCGCCTTAACGGTCAAAGTCCCGCCATAGCAAAATTCAGCGAGTCGCCAGAGCTATTCATAGAGAGCCTACTTCCACCACAACGGTCTTTCCATAGCGATAAAAGGACCACTGCAGCGGATGATGGGGAGGCAAAATTCCTGTTTAAGTTAGTTTTTCAAGTTTTATTTTATAAACTCCAAAACCTCATTCTAGAGCTCCTGAAAGGTAATTTTCTCAAGGCTAGGGTGATTTTCTTCAATTGAGGTAAGTTATTCTATCAACCACTTTGCTTTGTCATCTATTGTCATCGTAGAATCGATAGAGAGATTATGATGGTTGAAATAATGGGTTAGAATCCTAGGTCTGTGAAATTATTGGGAAAGCCTATGAGTAGATGAGATAATCATCTAGAATGCTTCTAGGAGGTAGATAAATACATTTTAGTATGTATTTGTTGTTGTAAAATATGAGTAGTGATTAATGAGAACCTTGAGTTCCATAAAATATCATCTTTAGCATAAAAATAGCTTAAAGAGGAAAAATTGAAGTAGAAACTCCATGAATGTTGATAATGTGAAAAATGTGAGACTAGTTTATGGGTAATTTACCCTTGGGAAATGCTACAGACCTCAAATAAGGGTAGAGTTAGTGGGTTTGAATTCTTAAGACTTGAATTTGAAAGAGTATATGATTAATTTCTTTCAATATTGTTTGATTCTAAACTTTGAACGTTCTGATGCGTTAAGGAAAGGCAAGGCTTTGGTAAAATAGCTTATTGATTTAGATTCTTTGGTTGAGGTATGTTACAATTTTATATAGAGTTAGATTTAATATAGTCTCTTATATGGGTTTGGATTTATATCATGTTGGTTGGTCTTCATACATAGTTGAGATTGATATTGTTGGCTTGACGTTGCTTGTATGAATAAGCTTAACTGTTGAAGCCTGTCTTTAAATGACTTATGATCATGGAGTGCACTTATTATAGATTGTGCAATTGTGATATTATCTTGAGAGATGATTAAGATGAGGATATAGCAAGGTGTGATGAGAGTAATAAATAATATATATACTCTTCTGTTGTTGAGCGGCTCGAGTCCAATGTGATCTTACATATGAGCATTTATTATGGTGGAGCAGGTACCACGCCGTTATAATACATAGACCCTAGATTGTCCCTTGCAGGTCATGGCTAGTTAGATAGAAATAAAACTCTTTAGCATGTGTGTACAGATTGAGTGATTATCATTAGATTGATGAGGTACAAAGACTACATGCATGAGAGATCAATATGGACATGAACCCATGTTTGTAATATGACTGCATTACAATCGTAGTGTATTTGATTACTTTTATATCTGCTTTGGTGACTTAGATATCTTTACTCATTGACACTGATATGTTTTGGACTTGGTGATTTATCTAGTTGATGTAACTACCTGATTCTGGTGACTCTTTGATTAACTAATTATATGAATATGTGATATTGTACTTGTTACATGTTTTATTATTCTTGACATATATTTGCTACTATTTTGAGTCGACCTATGGTACCTACTAGTACATAATATTTGTACTGATGCTACTCCTACACTTCTTTTTCATAATATAGACTATGTTCCAGAGGCTTCGATAAGACCTTGCATCTAGAGTTATCGGTTGATCAACTCAAGGGTTAGCTACTTTCGTTCATGGCTGTCATAGATCATTCCTAGTTCACACATATTTTCTATTTTCAAACATTAATACTTAGTAGTATTTTTGGATTATTCTTAGATATCATTTAGATAGCGTCCTTGTATGATTATTTTCAAATTTTGGGACTTATATGTCTGCTTTGGTGACTTACATGTCTTTAATCATTGACAC
Source organism: Jaltomata sinuosa (assembly GCA_003996215.1). NCBI lineage: Eukaryota > Viridiplantae > Streptophyta > Magnoliopsida > Solanales > Solanaceae > Jaltomata > Jaltomata sinuosa. Next base: position 176,021 of record QJPP01002550.1, on the reverse strand, counting down.
TGATATGTCTGGACTTGGTGATTATTTGGTTAATGTAACTACCTGATTTTGGTGACTCTTTGATTGACAGATTATTTGATTATGTGTTGTTGTACTTATTATATATTTTATTATTTTTTTATATATATTTGCTAATATTTTGAGTCGGCCGATGATACCTACCAGTACATAGTGTTTATACTGATACTACACCTGCTCTTCTTTTTCTAGGTGCAGATTGTGTTCTAGAGGCTTCAGCAAGACCTCGCATCTAGCGCTATCAGTTGATCAATTCGAGGGTGAGCTACTTCCATTTATAGCTGCCATGGATCATGCCTAGTTAACACATATCTTTTATTTTCATACATTGCTACTTATTAGTATTTTTGAATTATTCTTAGACATCGTTTAGTTAGCGTCCTTGTACGATGACTTTTGAATTTTGGGCTGTGTTAGTCATACTTTCACATTTTATTTAAATTAGTCTCTTAAGATTTAATTTTCATGCCTTAAAATATTTTATTGTTGCTAAATAAACTGGTTAAGATTCGGGTTAGATGGTAACACTTGGTTTGCCTATCGGGAGATTAGTGTGGGTGTTACTCACAGCCATTTGATTAGTGACATGGATGAACAACTGAGAGACTTGGATGTAAAGCCAACTCATAGGTCACCTCCCTAGTGCGCTGAAGAATCTCAAAAGGATTAATAACCCTCGAACTAAGCTTGTCTTTCTTCCCGAACCTCATCACCCCCTTCATGGGTGATACATTCAACAAAACCCGTTCACCAACCATGAACTTCATGTCATGAACCTTCCTATCAGCATAACTCTTCTGTCTACTCTAGGTTGTCAAAACCCGATCCTAAATTAACTTCACCCTATCCATCGAATCTCTCAGCATGTCGGTACCCTACGGTCTAACCTCAAAGGAATCAAACCAACAAATTAGAGACCTATACTTCCTTCCATATAAAGCCTCAAATGGTGCCATCTGAATGCTGGAATAATAACTAGTGTTGTAGGCAAACTCCACCAAAAGCACAAATTGGTCTTAATGACCATCAAAATCAATCATACAAGCACGAAGCATATCCTTTAAAATCTGAATAGTCCACTCCGACTGATCATCCATCTGTAGGTAAAAGTCATGCTTGTCTCCAACTTAGTGCCCAACTCTCAGTGCATAGAACTCCAAAAGTGCAAAGTGAATTGAGTACCTCTGTCTAAAATAACAAAAATGGACACAGCATGCAACTGAACTATCTCTTGAGTGTAGATCTTTGCCACCAGTACAAAATGAGTTGATTTGGATAATGTTGTGTACAAATGCATATACAAGTGCACGCAATCGTACAGCTAATATAATATTTAAAGTCCTGATATCATACCCATAGGGACTTATCGATTAATTATTTTCCCAAATTAAACAAGTTCTAATTGTTTATTCAAGCATAAAAACTCAAAGATGATTTTGTAGTTACTAATTCTAGAAATAAAAAGAAGTTAACTAATAAATAATTAACCAGCTAAAGAGCAGATTTTTACGTAATTAATATGGTAAAATCAATCTAGGATTATGGAATTTCTAACAATCATGTTGAGTAATCTACTTCATCGACTTGCTTGGATATCTAGTTGTTGATTACATGATTACTTATATGATTACGGTATGTCCAACCTCTTATCACCTATCCACATACAAATCTATGTCTATATTTCTATGAGTAAAACTAGTATGTAAATGAAGTAGCTACTTCCCTTTTGAACCAAGCAAGGAGTGCTAGGTATATTTCTATCCTAGCCGCAAATCTACTCTTTAAATTAATAAAGAGAGATCTTTCTCCCTATATGTCATGACCTAACCCGCTGTGAGTGGCACCCACACTAAACCTTCGGTGGGAGAACCAATAAATAAAGACAACACTTAACTAAACTAAGCAGCTAAAAACCAATTTGATAGATAAACCAAGATTCACATCTTAACTTAACAAAATAGTAAAACCTGCGAAAAACAATCCCCTGAAATTTGAAAGTCATGTACCAAATCTCTAAACATGTCTAAAAGACAGGGATGTAACCCCAAAATAAAAGGAATCCAAGTCTGAACAATGAACTAGAACAAGTAGATGAATCCATATTTACCTGGAAGATGTAGCTCACCCTTGGATTCAGAAGACGTCTATATCACAATTGAGGTCGCCCCATTACCGCCAAAATATGCCCTGTACTCAACAAAAGAAGAGAAAGTGCAGTATCAGTACACAAAAAAATAGTTTACTGGTAGGATCATCGGCCATCTTTAAAATACGAATATGAACACACGACTATAACTTAGAAAAATAGGACAAATATGTTTAACCCTAGTCAGTGAATATAAGCAAGACTCTCAGTCATCAACCTGACTTAACAACCACATTAAACATGTCCAAAGCCACAAACAACAACCCATATATGATTTCAATACATCTTTCAATTAACTCGGACCACCCAAGGATCCCTAGGACATCATCTATGGTGTTTAACATGCAATTCTGGTCTACACAAGAACCACCCCAGTATTTAAACACACCAACCCATCTACTCATGGATCAACATGTAATAAATACATCACAACGAATAAGCCCAGTTCACTCATAGAACTATCACACATAAGAACAACCAAACATATACCAGGCGTGGTACCCGAGCCAACCATAATGAAATCTGTACCAGGCGTGGTACCCAAGCTAACCAATAGATATCCCGTACCAAGCGTGGTTTCCGAGCTAACTAATAAATTGTACCAGGCGTGGTAACCTATCCAACTGAAGAATCAAAGATATCACAACAATCACAACCACAATGAATACAACCTACACTTGTAAAGCCAACAAGCATTTAAGACAAGTTCATTGCATGATATTGACAATCAAATATCATTTAACATTCATTCCCTTATTCCCTAAACATGTATTATACAAGCAATACTAATGAAATAGTTAACATACACACATAACATAATTTAGGTCATAAGGTAACCATCACCTACATCAACTCAAGCCTGAATGATTTACTGGACTGGAGCTTTTTGGTCTCTTAAAGCTCTACCTTGATCGTGGTCTAAAAATAATAACACAACACAAAATCAACCCAAATGGCCTAAATATTCCAGATTATATCTTAATCCCAAACCCTAGGCCAATTTCATAATCATTCCACCCATCCCACGATCCTCCCACCTTAAATTCACCTATTTTCTACCAATTCCATATTTATACCAGTGAATTACAGTAACGTAACACCTCAGCAATTCTAAGCCAAGATCTTATCCGTTCTTCATTTATTGTTAGACCCGAACTAGATGAATTTTCTATGAACCTAAATATTAAGATCAATTCCTAAGTTTTTAAGGAGTACAAGATATGAATTAAAGTCATAAAAAACCCCTAGTTCAAAGTTAAGTTGAAAGCTTTTCTACCGATTTAGTTCTCATATAAGTTCTTACAAGGGTCAACTTTAAATAATCATAAATCCTAGAATATATAGTTTTAGGTTACGTAGTACCCACCAAATTAAAGGTATTTGAATCTTCTTTCCAACTCCACTAACCTCTTGTTAATCCATGTCTAGAGTAAAACGTTATGGACATTTTAGTAAAGCACTGTCAGCTGTCAAAATTTGACGGGCTGGCTGATGAGCGTCCCGACGCCTGTGGAGACCAAGATGGCCCATGGTGGAAGCGCGTGGGATTGGTACAGTGAGGCTATTTGGACCCTGTAAGGCTGACGATTGGGTCTGACAGCCTGTGGGAGCCACGACTGCCCATGGGAAGCGTCGTCCGATGATGTTCTGCACTTTTTCCTATGAGTTTAATTAAGGGTAGTTTGGTCCTTTTCTCACCTCATGTTCTTCCCCTCATCTTTTAAATACCCAAAAAAGGGTTGTTCCTTATAAGAATATCAGTCTATCTCTAAAGAATTCCCTCAAGACTCTAAGGCAAGACACCTAAGGTTTCAAGCAAGCAAGATCATAGAAGCTCAAGCAAGAAAGTCTCTCGAGAGTTTCCTTTCAGATTTATTCTCAAAGTCTCCACCTCCAACCTTAAGAATTCTTATCCAAGATTCTTCCCCAAAGTTGTAGCTAGAAATTCTTTAAGTTTCAGGTATGTAGTTATTCAACAAGGAGTACTTTCACCCTTGTGCCCAAAACCCCGAAGCTTTTACTTTGATTTATCAATTTATGAAATTAGGGTTCTTACCCAATTTGGGGAAAACTTATTGGTTCAATTTTAAAACGTCAATTCATGGTTTCTCATTACTTATATATGATTTATTTGAGGTTCCTTAATTGATTTTAAAAGTCCATGCATTAAAGGTGATTTCTAGCATGATTCCATCAATTTGCATGTTTTCAAGTGAAAATTGGCATGTTTAGATAGCATGACCTTATGTAGTATGAAGTTGCACGCCTACCTCTTCAATCTATGAATTTAGAAAGAAAAGTATGAATTGAATTATGGATATTCTAAGTTTTAAGACTTATGCTATGAGAATTGCATGACACAAGATATGTCTTTATGCTTTTCAAACAGTTTTGACATCAGATATGTCACAAGTATTATATGAGCTATATGTGTATTTTTGGAGTAGTATTTAGCACCGAGAGATAATGGTTCGATTACCCAAGTTCAAAACTATATTGCCAGCATAGGTTAAGAGGGTCCTCGTTAGTTGAGAGTGTCTCCTTATGAAGAAGGGTCCTCATTAGTTGAGAGTGTCTTCTCATGAAAAAAGGGGTCCTCGTTAGTTGAGAGTGTTCCCTTATGAAAGTGATTCCACGCTATGACATGAATGGTGCTCCGTACCTTGGTAGGGTTTGCAGCAGCTTTGCCAACTAGGGTTATATAGTTAGATTCCATATAGCTCACATGGTCTATTGTCGATTATGAAAAACTCTCGTATGAATGTTTTCAAGCTTTTAAGTTATATGATATCCTATTTTGCAGCTTGGCTTATTGTTTTATGACTTATGTTCAAATTTTAATATTTATTTATGATTTCTCCTATTATGCATGAACTCAGTTTTAAGCATGCTTTTAAGTATATTTTATCACGACATATGCATATCTCACATACTCAATACATTCCATAGTACTGACCATATACCTCTTTGTGATGCATCCTATTATGATGTAGATTCTGTAGTCCGTTCTCAGATTCGAGGCTAGTAGATCAGCAGCACATCTAGCCAGCTTGGTGAAACCTCCTTCTTCGAGGATTTGGAGTTTAGATTTGTTTCAGTGTTTAGTTTTCTTATTCAGTTTTTAGTATTTAGAGTTAGCTGGGGACTTGTCCCAGCAACTCGTCAGTAGTAGAGGCTTTCATACATAGAGTCAGATATTCAGCATAATTCAGATTGTCATCTTTAGTCTTATATTTATATAACAAATCAAGTTGCTCATTACTTCAGTTAAGCTTTCGTTCTTATGTTTTGTTCAGTTTTTAAGTCATGTTAATGCTAGAGGGTTATCTTGAGATCACTTGTGATCTTGAGTCCCGTGTTACGTCTAGGGGGTAGGCTTGGAGCGTGACAAACTTGGTATCAGAGCCAGGTTCAAGAGTCCTAGGGTGTCTGAAAGCCGCATCAAGTAACATCTCTTTCATGAGTATGAAGCGCGCCACACTTATGAGAGGGAGGCTATGAGATGTTTTAGGAAAAAACTTTAGTTCTTTCATGTTCACTATCGTACGATAGAGTTTAACTCTATTTACCCTTCTAATCTGTTCCTTACGCATTTCAGATAATGCATCCGTGAAGAAACCCTAACAGGAATGCTAATCCTCCTTTTCTTGACCCCGAGATTACGAATGCGGAGTTTTGTGAAGCCATTTATATGTTAGCTCAAGCAATGATAGCTCAGTTGAATAAGAAAGAGAAACTAAATAAGAGGAAGAGAAAGAACAAGAAGACCCAAACATGGAACCCTGACTCTAGTCAGCTGAAAACTGGTAGTAGGAACTGGTCATCTTTTCATCAGAGGTCATCCGGACCAACCCCATCTCCAGTTAGAACACCTACACCCAATTCTCAGTCTTGTTATAATAGGGCTCCGAAGAACTTGAGGTACCCTCATTATAGTAGTTGCGGTAAGTTTTATTTAGGTGAGTGCCTTGTGGGAAAAGAGGGGTGTTTTAGGTGTGGTCAGTTAGGCCATAAGATCAGGGATTGCCCCTCAGCTAAGCAGAGGAACAGTGGTGTTCAGATCCAAAACCGATTCCTTTCATTGCCTAGCCAGCTGGGTCAGAGTATTCCTCTAGAAGTTGAATCAGGTATGCCACTAGATATCTTCCTTTATGCACCCATAGTCCATGGACCCCTATATTTGTTGGTTGTGAATTATCTTAGCTTAGAACAAAGTGGAGATAGAGGAGTATAGCATCACGATGGATAGTAGGAAGAGAGAGTTGAGGGTTGTTAGAACCATCTAAGCTTCACATGGCATTGTAAGGAATAGGTTGTAAGTTAATGAATGTGGTATGTACCACCCCTATATGAGATAGAAAGATTTAGGCTTAGGTTTTTAGGCGAGTGAAAGCTTATGCTATAGAAAGAAGTGAATATTCATACTAGAATCTAGATTAGTGTTTGTTCTGTTACGGTAAAATGATCGTAGTTCAGTTTAGAGGATAGTTAGAGGTCCACATACTTATAAAGGTAGCATATGCTCAAGGGGGAGATATTGTAGCACCCCGAAATCTGAACCAGCTTATAAACTTAGAACCCAGAAAATTTTCCACAGTCTTAGACTTGACGGGAAGCCGCCACGGGCGCTGAAGCTCTGATGGGCCATGGGGCGCATCGTGGGAATCATCAAGTGTCTCTAAGCTAAAAATCTTCCAGTCCGATGGGCATTCATGATGGACGTTGCGGTAGCGAGAGCCCATGGTAATCCCTCGTCAGAATCTCACAGTGCCCCTGTCTTCTTTGCTTCAATGGGATATCACCATGGGAGTCAAGGTTGTAACGGGCCATGGGAACCTGCCGTTGGAACCCTCCAGCAATCCCAGATCCCAGCTTGCTTGTCCGACGCTTTAGTCCAATGGGCCGTCGTGGGTGCGATTCTTGTCGGGCAGCCCGTGAGGCGACGATTTCCTGCAGTCTCTATTTTTAAGTCAGGGGTAGATTTGTCTTTTCCTCTATTCTCTTAACTCCTAAGTGAGGTCATTTTGACACTTGTAGCAGGGTTTTATCCCCTATTAGCCTAAACCTTTCCCATTCCCCTCCTTCAAAATTCTAAAAGGGAAAGAACTCCACTCCTCCAAGCTTCAAGCTTCAAGCTAAGGATCTCCATCTTCAAGTCTCCATCCCTCAAGGTTCTAACTTAGAAGTCTTCAATTCTACCATGTCTCATTATGGAAGTTCTTTTAGTTGCAGCTCCTAGATAAGCTAGAGATGAGAGAAGAAGTCTTGGATACTGTAAGGTATAAGAAACCATAAGGTAACCACAGTTATAGGCTTGGATATTATGATAAAATACATATGGGCTTTTTTTGTACGCGACTAGTGATCCCATTGGTTAAGAGCCCAAGGTTAGTGTAGTTAAAAAGGTGTTCTTAAGCTTAAAAGTTATCAGCTATGTTGTTTAGGCGGGAATATTCTTGTTCTTACTCCCTGCCCAGGGTGCTCATATCATATCAGTTCAGACCTACCAGTAATCATTCCTAAAGCCAGAAGACCCTACGTTCAGCTAAGTCCATGGTAGTAAGTTCAGTTTAGAAGAGAATAGTTTCTCGTATAGCTACTCCTCTCAGTTTGATTCAGTTGAATATGATCCCTGAGAATGTGTCTATTATCTATGAGTTTTAGATGATTCCCCACTCTTAATCCAGACCACTTATCATGTTAGATATTCAGTTTCGTGTCCCATCAGTTATGCTTATGCTCTCAGTATGCGTACATGTTCCATGAATCCATCTCAATTTATATTTCAGTCAAAAATCTGTTACCATGAAATACATCAGCTATTAGAACTCCATTTATAGGATTGAAACCCTTTCCCCCCCTCCAATCTCAACTTAGTATCCTTCATTCGAGAATGAATGATCCCAAGGGGGAGATATTGTAACACCTCAGAAATTCTAAGCCAAGATACGATCCGTTCTTCATTAGTTGTTAGACCCGAACTAGATGATATTTTTATGAACCTAAGTATTAAGATTAATTCCTAAGTTTTGAAGGAGTACTAGATATGAATTGAATTCATAAAGGACCCCTAGTTCAAAGTTAAGTTGAAAGCCTTTCTACCGATTTAGTTCTCATGTAAGTTCTTACTAGGTTCAGATTCAAACAATTATAACTCCTAGAATATTAAGATTTAGGTGGCCTAGTACCCACAAAATTAAAGGTATTTGAATCTTCTTTCCAACTCCACCAACCTCTTGTTAATCCGTGTCCGGAGTAAAACGTTATGGGCATTTTAGTAAAGCACTGTCAGCTGTCAAAATCTGACGGGCTGGCCGACGGGCGTGGGAACTTCTAATAGGCGTCCCGACGCCTGTGGTGACCATGATGGACCATGATGGCAGGGCATGGGATCATTCTAGTGAGGCTATTTGGCCCCCGTGAGGCTGATCATTGAATCCAACGGCCCATGGGAAGCGTCGTCCGACGAATTTCAGCACTTTTTCCTATGAATTTAATTAAAGGTAGATTGGTCCTTTCCTCACCTCAGGTTCTTCCCCTCATATTTTAAATACCCAAAAGGGGTTGTTACTCATAAGAACATCAATCTATCTCTAAAGAATTCTCTCAAGACTCTAAGGCAAGACACCTAGGGTTTCAAGCAAGCAAGATCATAGAAGCTCAAGCAAGAAAGTCTCTCAAGAGTTTCCTTTCAGATTTCTTCTCCAAGTTTCCACCTCCAACCTTAAGGATTCTTATCCAAGATTTATCCCCAAAGTTCTAGCTAGAGGTTCTTCAAGTTTCAGGTACGTGGGTATTCAAGAAGGGGTCCTTTCACCCTTGTGCCCAAAACCCCTAAGCTTTTACTTTGATATATCAATTTATGAAATTAGGGTTCTTACCCAATTTGGGAAAAACTTATGGATTCAATTTTGAAGCGTCAATTCATGGTTTCTCATTACTTATATATGATTTATTTGAGGTTCCTTAATTGATTTCAAAAGTCCATGCATTAAAGGTGATTTCTAGCATAATTCCATCAATTTGCATGTTTTCAAGTGAAAATTGGCATGTTTAGATAGCATGACCTTATGTAGTATGAAGTAGCATGCCTACTTCTTCAAGCTGTGAATTTATAAAGAAAAGTATGATTTGAATTATGGATATGCTAAGTTTTAAGACTTATGATATGAGAATTGCATGACACTAGATATGTCTTTATGCTTTTTAAAAGTTTTGACATCAGATATGTCACAAGTATTATATGAGTTATATGTATGTTTTGGGAGTAGTATTTAGCACCGAGTGATGAGGGTTCGATTACCCAAGTCTAAAACTACTTTGTCAGCGTAGGTTAAGAGGGTCCTCGTTAGTTGAGAGTGTCTCCTCATGAAGAAGGGTTCTCATTAGTTGAGATTGTCTCCTCATGAAAAAATGGTCCTCGTTAGTTGAGAGTGTTCCATTATGTAAGTGGTTCCACTCTATGACATGAATGGTGCCCCATACCTTGGCAGGGTTCGGGGCAGCTTTGCTAACTAAGGTTATATATTTGGATTCCATGTAGCTCACATGGTCTATTGTCGATTATGAGAAACTCCCGTATGAATATTTTCAAGATTTTAAGTTATATGATATCCTATTTTGCATCTTGGCTTATTGATTTATGACCTACGTTCAAATTTTGATATTTACTTATGATTTCTCCTATTATGTATGAACTCAGATTTAAGCATGCTTTCAAATATATTTTATTACGACATATGCATATCTTATATACTCAGTACATTCCATAGTACTGACTGCATACCTCTTTGTGTTGCATCCTATTATGATGTAGATTCTATAGTCCGTTACTAGATTCGAGCCTAGTAGATCAGCAGCACATACAGCCAGCTTAGCGAGTCCTTCTCCTTCGAGGACTTGGAGTTTAGATTTGTTTCAGTATTTAGTTTGATTATTCAGTTTTTAGTATTTAGAGTTAGCTGGGGACTTGTCCCAGTAACTCATCAGTAGTAGAGGCTTTCAGACATAGAGTCAGATATTCAGCATAATTCAGATTGTCATCATTAGTCTTATATTTATATAACAGATCAAGTTGCTCATTACTTCAGTTAAGCTTTCGTTCTTATGTTTTGTTCAGTTTTTAAGTCATGCTAATGCCAGAGGGTTATCTTGAGATCACTTGTGATCTTGAGTCCTGTGTTACATCCGGGGGGTAGGCTCGGGGTGTGACAAGAAATCTTTAAATATCAACCTAAATCAAGAAACCCAGGTTTTTCATCCCAACATTCCCCTTTTTAACAAGAAAAATCTATCCGATGTTAAGTTAAATCCTTCCCCAAGCCTGTAGCTAATGATTCTAATCCACCAGAATCAAAGTACTAGATTATGGGAATAAAATACTTACCTTAGTAAAGGATTATGGTGTAAAAGTGCTAGGAGTCGCCCAAAATTGCCATAGCCCTCCCCAAAACATTCTTGGAAAATAATGAACATTTTTGAGGAAGTTTCTATATTTACAGTGACTAATCCTGCTATAATGGCATAATCCCGCTATAGCGGCACCGCCATAGTGAAAGCCACCCGCTATGATGGAGTTGAGCACCTTTGACTCCCGCAATAGCAGGAATTTCTCCACTATAGCGGCATCGCAGTAGTGGCGTGTCACCCACTATAGCGGCTGACATGGGACAAAAACTCGAGAATTCCCAGTTTTATCCATTTTGCAACACACCTTCAAACCTTGACGTTCTAGACCAACCTCTTTACATCAAATTTGATATCGGGAGTGTTATACCCCTTTTTAACCGAGGTTAAACAGCTTGGCGACTTCACTGGGGAAAGTAGATTCTAAACCATAACAAACTTAGGTTAATAATTAAGGCATTTTGTATTTGTTTGTTTTAATTTAATTGCTTGAAGTTTTATTTATTTTATGTGATGTAAATTATTTATTTGCTATTATTTTATCTAAATTACCTTACGTGTTATCGGTTTATTTAAACTGTCATTCTGCTCATATTTCCTCCACTTTTGGAAATTTGACACTTTCACATATATTGTACACATGAGTTGTGTCTTTTCACTTCTCTGAAATTCTTTCAAACACCTTATAGAACATAAGATAGAGCTCTACCACCCTTGATTTAGGTCATGCATGCATAAGCCTTAGTTGGTTTGACCCTCCTGGTCATTCCACAAACTTAGAGAACACCCTTATGTCAAACGAGTTTACGACCCAATGATGAACACTCATATTATGTGCAATGTGATAATGATAAATTGGTCCAAGTAAAAATTTAACTAAAATTGAGTTTGGAAATGCATTTGCTTATGTTGTCTTTTATTATAGGTTGCTGAATGAAAAACGTGCCAGCTTTCGCTAACACTCAAATGGTTGTCGTTGTGCCTCACAAGATAAGGAAATGGTGGGAGAACATCAAGATGGAACATGGATATGAAATTAGGAGAAGCTTGGGTTTCTTGACCTCATTGATTTACATCCCTCCAGACAGACACGTGATCAAGGCATTGATCAAGTTTTGGGATCCCGAAAGAGTTGTGTTTAGGTTCAATGATTTTGAGTTGACTCCTACAATCGAAGAAATTGGTGGCTTTACTGATTTGAAGTACCGAGAGAGGGGTATGATTCTACCGTACAAGCAATCCAGAAAGAAATTTCTTAAACATCTCAGGCTTAGAAACAACCTTAAGCTTCCATGTTTGTATCGTGAATGGATTTCTCTGGATTATTTGTTTGAAAGATTTAGTTGCAAGGACGTTCATGAAGTTTTCCATAAGGAATTTTCTTGCTCCGCCGCAAAATGGAGAAAGAAATGCCCTATTGCCTTTGCCATTTCTTTGATAGGTACTCTGGTTTTCCCCTTGGAAAATGGGAAAATTGGCACTTGCATTAGTTCTATAGTCTGAGCACTTTTTTAAGAGATCGATAATTCTAAAGTAACACTGGTTCCGATGATTGTTGCGGAGATGCTAAGGGCACTATCCAAATGTCGCAGAGGAAGGAGGTTCTTCGAGGGTTGTAATATCCTTCTCTAAATTTGGGTTGTAGAATATTTTTACAGATAACCTGATAGGATTGACACACTCTTGAGAAGACCTAACAGGATAGACTCTCATCAACAAAGGATGATACTATTTATATCTCCCATTGGTACTGAGGATTGGTACGCATATATGAGCATGCTCACTGGCAGTCAAATTTAATAGAGGTATTCATGGTTATTACCTCGAGTTGTTGTCGTTAGGGGGCATGAACGATATTACATTGAGCTCATCAGTTTGAAAGGTCTTCAACCATATGCTCCTATTCGAGTTCTTCGATAATTTCGATAGTGTCAAGTCATTCCACTTTGTTCCGACATGGGTAGATCTGAGGTTGATTTCGGGGTGCTCTATGAGATTCCTAGATCAAGAGAGTTGCTTCAACAATGGGAAATTTTTATGACGATTGAGGTATCTAATGGACAAGCACACTGCACTCTGGAGTATAACACTTGGTTAGTGGAAACTATGACGTGAACTCTAGCCCTCAAGGACAAACGTTTGGGTTTGAGGATTCAATGGAAGCTGAGTGGGCACATAATCTATTGTATGAAAATATCATTGTCACACCTGAAATGTTGTCACAAGTCATCCCTGGATCTTTTGGAGCAGTACCTTGGAGGATCATGAAGACTTGATTTAGTAGCTAGGATTCCCCTTTGTTATCTTGTATCCCCTTTATGTTGTTTTCAATTTCGATTTAGACTTGATGTGATGGTTAATTTGCACTATTTCTATGAAGATGTTTGTTCTTTTATAATCTAACTCCAAACTCAAGTATTGTTATTAATTAAAGCTTGGATCAGTTTATCATAATCTCAAATATTTGGCACTTAGGCCCACCTCTGGCATAAAAGAGACCCCGTGCATATTAGAACGTGTTTAATTATCAATTTTTCCCTTACTATGTGATTTGTTGCTATGTGATATGTGTTTTTTCAACATTGTTTGCATAATTGCTATTATTATCTTGAAGCAATAATTACCACTTTATACTGATATTTTCTTTTCTTTTGAAGGTTTTTTATTTTACTTTAATTATTTCCCCCAAAAGGTTGATTTACGTTAACTGCAAACTGGCAGATCACCCATACTTTACGAGATCCAAAGCACGAGCATCCACCAACATGACTGATTCAAGTGCATCTGACCAGACTGGCTTAGGACCGTTCTTAGAGACGATCCTGAGACTTCAGAGGGGAGGAATGCAACCCTTCATGATCAACACATAGCCCATATGATGCAACAAATGGATGATATGCAAAGAGAAATTGATCGACTTCAAAACCTTACCAAACTCTCTATAAGCCTGAACACCCCACTTTCCGAACATGGAACATTCGCCACTATTCCACCTCCTTTTCCACCTGTTAACTCTCCTGCTCCTCAACACTTTCCACCAAACCCTTCATTTCACAAAACCAACCTAACTGCTACCAATCTGCCTCGTAACCACAACAAGCCAACTCGCAACAAACTAATCCATTACCCTTCACTACTCCTTATGTTCCTCAAGCTCCACTTACCCAAACCCCCTGCACTCTTCCAAAACTACCAATCGACCCAACACATACCGGCGGCACACACTGCAATTTTTAACATGCAATATGTGCCACAGATATATGTAGCGGGAGCTCAACCTTTCACTACCACGATGCCAACCACGGTGGAAGTTGATCCATATGAGGAGATGGAGAGGGAAGCAAGGTCTAAAGCAGATGAGAATGTAGCAAAGGAGATCCGTAGTCTGAAAAAAGCATTCAAAATCATCCAAGTCCACAGGTGATATGAAGGGCTTGAGTATGCGGATTTATGTGTTCATCCTGATGTTGAGTTGCCTGTAGGGTATAAGGTGCCAAAATTTGATATGTTTGATGGAAAAAGAAACCCTAGAGATCATTTGAGTTCATACTATGACAAGCTAGTTGGAGTGGGTAAAGATGAATCCATTAGGATGAAGCTATTTATAAGGAGTTTGACAGGAGAAGCCCTTGATTGGTACACAAGTCAAGATCCACAGAAATGGCAGAGTTGGAGTGCCTTGGCGCAGGAATTCATGGACAGATTCAAGTTTAACACTGAATTCATCCCAGATAGGTTCCATTTGATGAAGATAGATAGGAAGTCAACAGAGAACTTCAAAGAATATGCCATGCGTTGGAGAGCAGAAGCCGCAAAAGTTCAACCTCCGATGGCAGAAAGTGAGATGACTTCTGTCTTTGTACAATCTCAAAATGATGCAACGTATTATGACAAGAAGGTATTAAAACTGGAAGGATCACTAATTTGATAGCATTACAAGCAACGAGTAAGGCAACTCAGTCGGATTCAATTGGAGGAGCGAACAAGAAGAAGAAAGATGGAGTGTCTTCTGTCATGACCATCCAGGTGCATAGGCCAAACCAAATGCTAACATACCAAAACCCATTACCCCAGCCTCCACCTTATAGCCAATACACCCAAATTCCTCAGCCTTATTACCAACCTCCACCAGCTTCATATCCAGTTTACACCACCCAACCAACATATTGTCCACCTCGAGCACCTGCCTATCAAAATCCACCACAATACTAGCCTACCTATCCATCTCAACCCCACTACCAATAACAAATTCATCCTCCAAATACACCCAGACCACGCCCAAACTATGAAAGAAGGCTAGCTAAAACTTATACGCCTCTAGACGGACCCTTATCCCAACTATATGAAAGGTTGAGAGCAGCAGGAGTACTCCAACCAATCCAAGGAAGAATTACCAACCCTCTTCCGGGATGGTATGACGAGACTAAACATTGTGCCTACCACTCCGGAGTTGCTGGCCATGACACTGAGAATTGCCTTACTCTCACAGACAAGATTGAGGCGCTGATCAAAGAAGGAGTTATTCAACTCAAGGGAGCTCCCCCTAATGTGACCAACAATCCTCTCCCAGATCACGGTAATATCAATGTGAACATGATTACTATTGATGAAGAATGTAATTTGGAAGGGACTATTGTACCGGTCATAGTTGAAGGAAAAGTTGCAACATCAGCCTTCATTACTCCCATAATCATAGTTGAGCTTCGAGCACCAGTTAAAGTAGAAGTTATCATTCCCAAGCCCAAGATCACAGCCTTAGTTGCTCAAACACCTTCTTTTGACACCAAAGTAGTTCCTTGGAATTATCCAATTGGTGCAAGGGACAAAGGAAAAGGAAAGATGATTGTAGAAACTGCTGCTGCGAGAATGACAAGATCTGGACATTGTTATATTCCTAAAGAAGTTATACAAGGAGCACCAAACAACCAAAAAAAGGTTATGACAGAAGCTGAAGTAGAAGAGTTTTGGAGGAAAATGCCAACTAAGGAGTATTCTGTGGTAGAGCAACTGAAGAAAACTCCCGCTCAAATCTCCTTATTGTCTTTGTTTATGAATTCTGTATCTCATAGGAATGCTTTGGCGAAAATGCTAAATAAAGCTTATGTGTTGGCTGAGACAACTAGTGAGAATTTTCAGCTATGGTGGGGCAAGTTCTGGAAGCTAACAAAGTCTCCTTTCATAAAGATGAGTTTCCACCTGAAGGCTTGGGGCATAATAGAGCATTAAACATTACCGTCAGGTGCAGAGATAAGTTTGTTTCTAAAGTTTTGATTGATAATGGATCAGCTATTATTATTTGTCCTTTCACTACCCTTTGGGCCTTGGTAATTGACATAGGAAAAGTTTGTGAAAGTCATGTGAGGGTTAGAGGCTTTGATGGAACCCAAAGGGGAGTCATTGGAGAAATTGACTTGGCGCTACAAATTGGACCTGTGGAGTTCACGGTGTAATTCCAAGTGTTGGACATATCTGCTAGCTACAATTTGTTACTGGGAAGGCCATGGATTCACATGGCTAGTGCAGTTCCTTCTACCCTGCATCATACTTTTAAATTTGTTTGGGATTATCATGAAGTTGTGATTCATGGAGAGCGCAATAATTTGATCTACCACGAAAACTCAGTTCCTGTTATTGAGCACATGGAAAAGCTGGATGGATCTATTTTTCACGTTAGAGAAATTATGTGCACTACTCAAGTTGAAAGTGTAAAATTGCCATGTGTGCTTATGATGGTGGCTTGGGAAATGTTGAAGAATGGTTTTATGCCTGGTCGAGGTCTTGGAGTGAACTTGGATGGCATAGTGGAGCCAATTCAATTGTGTGGTCAGAAGGACACTTTTGGTCTTGGATACGAGCCTACTCATAAAGAAGTTTCATCTGCTAGTCTTAAAAGGAAAGGTGACATTATCTTGCCAAAGCCTATCCCACTCTTGGATCAGTCATTTTCCAAGGCGATTACTGCTCATGTATCAGAGGAAGTTGTTGAAGACGACCTCGTAGAAGGACTCAAGAACCTGTTCATTTCTGAGGAAGAAGCTGAATGTAACATGTTTCTGGAAGATTGCACTGAGACCCCAACCATCTCGGATGCTGAACCTGGAGCTGCTTTGAACAATTGGCCTTGTACCCCATCCCCGATTCTCCAGGAGTCTTGGTAGATGATTGTATTAGTATTAATGAACGAGACAATTCAAAATTGAGGCCTGAATCGTATTTATAAACTTAATGTGTTTTGCCTCCCTTTTTGAAAGCTTAAATGCCAAATCCAAACTATGGTTTTTCTATTCCTTAAAATATTTTCAACTTTGTCTTCATTAATTAATTTGTCCTTTCTCTTTTTCAGCAAGCAAACTAACAAATCTGCCAATACTCTAAATGTGACATGTAATGAAACAAGCGAACAAATTCCAAATAGCGAACAAGACTTTGAAGAATATGAAGAGGATATGCAGCCTAAAGAGTTGACTGAAGAATTGGAACACTTTGAGAACAAGGCAAAGCCAAACTTGGATAAAACCGAGATGATAAACTTGGGAAATTCAGAATTGGTGAGGGAAACAAGAATCAGCGTCCATTTGACTCCATCCCAAAGAAAAGAATTGATTGATCTTTTGAGACAATACATGGATGTGTTCGCATGGTCATATGATGATATGCCGGGCCTAAGCACATACATTGTTTCACATAGACTGCCAATTGATCCATCTTGTCCTCCAATAAAACAAAAGCCAAGAAAGATCAAGCCTGATTTGAGTTTGAAAGTTAAGGAAGAAGTCTCCAAGCAATTAGATGCCAATGTCATTCGAGTCACAAAATATCCCACTTGGTTAGCCAATATAGTATCGGTGCCAAAGAAAGATGGGAAAATCAGAGTATGTGTGGATTATCGGGATCTCAACGAGGCTAGCCCAAAGGATAATTTCCCTCTCCCAAACATTCATATTCTTATCGATAATTGTGCGAAGCACGAGTTGTAGTCATTTGTTTATTTCTTCGCAGGCTACCACCAGATCTTGCTGGACGAGGAAGACGCTAAGAAAATGGCATTCATCATGCCCTGGGAATATATTGTTATCGGGTAATGCCTTTTGGACTCAAGAATACAGGGGCTACATACATGAGAGCTATGACTACCATTTTCCATGACATGATCCATAAAGAGATTTAAGTCTATGTGGATGATGTCATCATCAAGTCACGAAAGAGCTCGGATCACTTGACAGATTTGAAGAAGTTCTTTGACAGATTGAGAAGATACAATCTGAAGCTGAATCCTGCAAAGTGTGCATTTGGTATCCCTGCTGGGAAGTTGCTAGGTTTCATTGTGAGTAGGAAAGGCATAGAATTGGATCCTTCAATGATAAAGGCTATTCAAGACTTGCCTCCTCCTAAAAGTCAGAAGGATGTGATGAGTTTCCTTGGTAGGCTCAATTACATCAGTCGGTTTATTGCGCAGTCTACAGTGATTTGTGAACCAATATTCAAACTATTGAGGAAGGATGTTGCTACCAAATGGACGAAAGATTGCCAACAAGCTTTTGATAGAATCAAAGAGTATTTGTCTAGTCCGCCTGTCTTGGTGCCTCCAGAACCTGGAAGATCATTGTTGTTATATTTATCTCTATCTGATAATGCATTTAGATGTGTGTTGGGACACATGATGAAACCAAAAAGAAGGAGCAAGCTATATATTACTTGTGCAAGAAGTTCACGCCCTATGAAGCCCGGTATACTTTATTGGAACGCACTTGTTGTGCCTTAACTTGGGTTGAACAAAAGTTGAGGCATTACTTGTGTGCATATACCACTTTTCTCATCTCAAGGATGGATCCTCTAAAGTACATCTTTCAGAAGCCCATGCCTACCGAAAAGCTAGCAAAGTGGCAGATTTTGCTAAGTGAGTTCGACATTGTTAATGTTACTCAAAAGGCGGTCAAAGGACAAGCATTAGCTAATCATCTTGCTGAAAACCCCATAGGGGAAGAGTACAAGCCTCTTTAAACTTACTTCCCAGATGAAGAGGTTTTGTTTATTGGAGAGGACATTTCAGAAGATTATCCAGGATGGAGAATGTTCTTTGATGGGGCTGCGAACTTTAAAAGAGTCGGTGTTGGGGCTGTGCTAGTTTCAGAATCAGGACAACATTATCCAATCTCGGCAAAGCTCAGGTTTCCATGTACCAACAATATGGAAAAATATAAAGCTTGTATTCTGGGACTTAGATTGGCCGTTGATATGAACATACAAGAATTGTTGGTTATGGGGGACTCAGATTTAGTGGTTCATAAGGTACTAGGCAAATGGAATGTCAAGAATGCAAAGCTACTTCCATACCTGGAGTGCATGAAAGAGTTGCGAAAGAAGTTCATCAAGATTGAATTCAAACATGTCCCAAGAGATCAAAATGAATTCGCAGATGCATTGGCAACCCTGTCCTCTATGATTCAATATCCAGATAAGAACCACATAGATCCTATCAAGGTGAATGTACATGCCCAACCAGCCTATTGTTTCCATGTAGATGAGGAACCAGATGGAGAACCTTGGTACTATTATATTAAGAAGTATCTCAAGAAAGGAGATTATCTGGAAGGCGTAACCAGTATTTAGAATAAGACACTTTATAGATTGGCAAATCACTTTTTCCTGAATGGAGAAATCCTTTATAGGAGGACTCCAGATTTAGGATTGTTAAGGTGTGTTGACGCTCAAGAGGCAATCAAGTTGGTTGAAGAAATACACGGCGGCACATGTGGGCCACACATGAATGGTTTTGTTCTGGCAAAGAAGATTTTATGAGCTGGCTATTTTTGGATGACCATGGAAACAGACAGCATTCGTTTTGTGCGAAAATGTCATCAATGTCAGATTCATGGTGACTTGATTCGGATTCCACCAAATGAACTCAATGTGACGAGCTCTCCTTGGCCATTTGAAGCTTGGGGCATGGATATCATTGGTCCTATTGAGTCAGCCGCATCAAATGGGCATCGATTTATTTTGGTAGCTATTGATTACTTCACAAAATGTGTAGAAGCGTCGTCATACAATTATGTGACAAAGAAGGTGGTGACAGATTTTGTTCGCAATAATGTCATCTGTCGATTTAGAATTCCTGAGTCAATTATAATTGATAATGGAGCTAATCTCAATAGTGACTTGATGCGTGAGATATGTGAGAAGTTTAAGATTACCCATCGCAATTCCACTCCCTATCGACCTCAGATGAATGGAGCAGTTGAGGCAGCCAATAAGAAAATCAAAAGGATATTGCAGAAGATGATTGATAACTACAAGCATTGGCACAAGAATTTGCCATTTGCCCTCCTTGCTATCGCACCACAATCAAGACTTCAACTGGGGCAACGCCTTATATTTTGGTCTATGGAATGGAAGCAGTGTTACCGGCAGAAGTGGAGATACCATCTTTGAGAATTATCCAAGAAGCTGAGTTGAGTGATGCCAAATGGGTACAGAATCGGTATGAATAGTTGATGCTAATTGATGAAAAGAGAATGAATGCAGTTTGTCACGGACAACTTTATCAGAATAGGATGGCCAAGGCTTTCAACAAGAAGGTAAGACCGAGGCAATTTACACCTGGGCAATTGATTTTGAAGCCATATATCCGCACCAAGATGAAGCTAAAGGAAAATTTGCACCTAACTGGCAAGGGCCTTACATGGTTCACTAAGCACTGACTGGAGGAGCATTAATTTTTGCTGAGATGGATGGTGAAGTTTGGCTGAAAGCCATCAATGCAGATGTCGTTAAGAGATATTATGTCTAGAAGCTTTTTATTTGTTTTGTTTATGTAATGTCTTTCTATGTAATCAAAACTATGTATGACCTAATTCCCTTGGCGGGACACGTAGGAAACCCACATCGAGTTTGGTCTCTTAAGTAGAAATCTCAAAAAAAAAATCCATTTGCTTGTAATGGAACTACGTTGCGACCTGATTCCCTCAGTGGGATACGTAAGCGGTCCGCATTGGCCTCAGTCACTTTATTAAGAAAAATCTCAATTCCTTTTTTTATGTATCTAACCAACTACGTCTGGCCTGATTCCTTTGTATACGTAGGCAACCCGTGGAGGGTTCGGCTCCTTAATTTTAAACTTTTCATAAATGTATTTTTATGAATTACGCTTGGCCTGATTCTCTTGGTGGGATGTGTAGGCAGCCTATATAAGGCTCGGTCTCATCATGATGAAGCTTCAGTATTTCTCCTATGTCAGAAACTGGGACAATTTTAAGGAAATCACTGCGAGCAGGCATCTAAGGACACCAAAGAGTATTCGGTCGACCCAGTCATCTAACAAAAGAAAGGACATTCGCTTTGGATAAAGGACATTTGCGTTGTTTCACGACATGTCACAATTTAAAATTTGGCAGAATTTCTTTACAATTATACATATATGCATATTTTATATATCTATTTATTTTTATTTATCTTTTTAATTTTCAATCAAAAGTTTTGTATTATTCATTGGCCAAGATTAGAATAGATGTGGGTTGCAAGTCCAAGCAAAGCAGAAGCACGAAGTATCAAGATCCAGAGTTTCAAAGTCAACGCAAATCAACCTCCCCCGAAACTTATAATTTTTCTTTGAGTGCAAATTTTTCAGATTAGCAGAAGTTGAATAGTCAATAACATTTACATCTCCGCGGGGATTATATCTCGAACTGTTTGCTTATAATATTTAGGAAAATGTTATGTCTCTTATGTGACGTTGATTCTCAAAATTTTAAAATTCATTACTAAACCTTTACAAAGGATTTCAAATATATTGATTGCTCTGCACAAATAATTTCAAATGAACTGCACAAATGCTTTCAAATGCATTGCACATGCACTGCACAAATGATTTCAAACACTTTAAAATGCATTATGCATGGCTTTAATTATCTTTCAAATGCGCTGCACACGCACTGCACAAACGCTTTAAAATACATCACACATAGCTTTAATTACTTTGCATAAATGCTTTCAGAATTATTAAATAAATATTGCACAAATACTTCGCACAAATGCTTTAAATGCACCGCACATGGCTTTCAATTATTGTCTAACGCATTGCACAAATGCTTTAAAATGCATGGCACAATTGCTTTAAATACACTGCACAATTGCTTTTAATATATTGCACAACTGTTTTTTAATATATTGCACAAATGCTTTTCATAATGTATTGCTTTCACAAACACTATTGGCTTAAAATACCTCATATTCATAAATCATTGGCTTGAAAAGCCTCATCTTCACATATTATTTGGGTTAAGGCCTCATTTTCATTAACCATCGCCAGAAGGCATCAATCTCATGAATCATTGGCCTAAAACTACATTTTCATAAGCTTTGTTAAAAAAATTATTTCATTAAATCATTTCGGCCTGCAAAGCCACATTTTCATAGACGCCCAAAAGGTGTTATTTGTTCATGAATTTATTATATATCGCTTTACATTTAATATTTACTTTCTAATTATTTTGTCTAGTTTAAGTTTCGCAGGAGCATTAGCACAACGTGGAACTATTTCTAAGTAGCGAACTGGGTCAATTTGTTGGGAATGACGCTCAGACTCCCAACAAAGATCAATGATCTACCTCAAACTTCACTCGACTTTACTCTCAAATAATCTACTTACATCGACAGCTCGATGATTAAGTTCGCTCATTTCATTTTCTAAATTCTAAAGTCTGGAATATGTTTCCTAAATCATAATACCCAGTGTCATCATAATTCGACACTGGGACAATATTTTTGCATTCGTTGTGATTTCTTGTTCATAGGGTATCATAATCTTTCAGAACTACAGACGACCTGATTCTCATGCAACCCGAGATATGTAGGCAACTCGGAGATCAGAGTTCGGCCACAACTCTCTCAAATTTCCTTCATACTTAATTCTATCCATTAGGACAAAATTAGGTTACTAAGTCAACTTCTTTGCCCGAAAACTCTTACATCATCCTCGGTCAAAGAGGGACAAGCAAGCTGTTATACCCCATGTTAATCGAGGTTAAACGGTGTACAACGTATTGAAAACTTCTAAATTATTTAAAGGAAGTCGCCACCTAATTAGTCTTACGGTGAATTAGGACACCTATAATTAACTATGTGATTAAAGCAAATAAAAGACTTCATTTTTAAGGTCTACTTAACCTACAATTCTAGGTAAGGATTGTAACTATTCTAAAGAGAAGGTATTAAGCATTCTTTAAAATCCGTTAAAAAAATGGTTAACCGACCAAACTTAGGTTAGAAAATAATTAAAGGTATTTATTTATTTTATTTTTTGTTTTAAAGAAAATATTTAACTAAAAGGTGAAGCATGTAAAATAAAGAATGTGTATAAGCTATATGAAGATAGTATACAAGTAAGATAAAAAAAAATTATAACATATTTGAATTTTTAGAAGAAAAAAAAGGGTGTAAAAGGTAAAGATGTTTAACACCTTAAAATATTTCTCAAAAATAAACGAGAGGAAAAAAGTTGCAAACACATGAATATCGTTTTGCCCTTCTCAAAAATGTATTTTATCCTTTCGAAAATCATTTCCTGTTCTTCAAAAATCTGCACGTTAAAGTTTTCCAAAAATATACATTTTTTATGCTAAAAATATTTCATTTTATTCCCTTAAAACAGCTGCATTATACCTCAAAAATTTGCATTTCGGGACTAAAAATCTGCATTTTCTACCTTATTTCAAACAACCTTTGCTCTAAGGAAAAATCTGCACTGCTACACCAAAAGTTTTCATTTTTTAACCCTTAAACAACTGTAAAAAAAATCATTTAAACCCTTGTAAAGCTACACTTTTGAACAAAAATCTACACTTTTGAACTCATTTAAAGCTGCGTTTTACTTTTAAGAAAACTATTTTTTTTTCTCGAAATCTGCATGTTTAGACCAAAAAATTACATTTTTTAACTCATTTAAAGCTATGTTTTCTTCTAAGAACATCTGCACTTTTTATACCCAAAAGATCTTTGTTTTAAGCTCTTAAACAACTATAGTTTGACATGAAAATAATGTTTTAACTCTTGCTAAAAAACTGCATTTTTCTTTCTGCCCCAAATCTTGCATTTTAATGCTAAAGAGTTGCGTTTATTACTAGAATTTTGTTTCAAGAAAATACTTTTAGGAAGTAGAAATTAAAAGGCATTCTCTTGTATTTGTTTTGCAAAGTTAACAATAAAAAAAAAAGTCCAGCATCTAATACTTCAAAATATTGTAGATACGCATGTATGTATACGAAGTAGAAGAACTAACTATGTGCTTCTATTATCATACATATCAAACTACCCTTTCTAAGGTTCAAGTATTCTAAGCCTACTTCTTTATCGACGAAACCAAAAAGAAATTGAAATAAGAGTTAGAATAACTAATTAAGCATAACAAAATTCATAATAGAATCAATAACAAGTAGAGTAAAGAGAAAATGAAAGAAGTATCTCCCCGCTCTCATTTTTCTAAGGAGAGATGGCTGAAGATAGATGTGATATTCCAAGTCCTTCTCTTCTTCCTCTATTCTTTGTTCGGACACAAAATGAGAAAACGAGAGATATGCTTGACGGGTAAATGCAGGTTCACTTTATCTACGATATCGTTGAAACTCCGACGAACCATGTCAAATAAGAAAGAAGAAAGCAAACATTAGAAAAAGGCCATTTAATTTAAAAGAGCATAAAAAAAAATCACCACAAAAACATATAGGGCTATACTAGATCAAAAGACATACAGAAAGTAAAATTCATGCTTTATCCTTTCATTTAAATCTTTAAATAGGTAATAGCTTTACACTAAATCAAAGTATAAGCATATGGCATCGAACAAAGTTCCCAGGCAGTGCACTTTTAAGTAAAGATGAGTATTAGAGAAAAAGCAAAGTTCTCAAATAAATCGAAACAGAGTATAAAAAAAACAAGAGTACAAAGCTTAGACAAATCTGCACTACTGTGAAACTTGAAACATATTTTTTCTTAGTGTAAATACTCAAGTATGACCTTTAAATCATAGCTAAACACATATTGATTCTTAAAGTTATGAAGCTGTGGTAATGAATCATTGGAGTTCATAACCATTTACCAATACATGAAGCTTAAACAAAAGATACTAGCTAAAGAAAATAATGTATTAGCCGAAAAATATTTGTTCACTTTCACGTTAGTATTCTATGTTCACTTAGATGGCCGAAATAGAGGAAGAAATCTCTAATCAAATAATAACATAGTTTCTAACATATACTGGTATATCCATTTTTGGTTCTGAATAGTATACTGCTGAAGAAACTAAAGGAGGTATTATTATATTAAAAAGGAGTTAGCATTTTTGGAAATTTCCCTTTTTGAAAACCCCAATCCACATAAAAACACTTCCCAACCATTTTGGGAAAGATCTTTGGCAAAATTCACAACTCTTTGCAAGCTTGGAGAGCAAGTTCATCATCCTACACCAATTGGAGTGAAGATTTGGAGGATCTTTATTGTAAAATCTTTAGTTTCCATTCTTCAACTCTTGTTCTTAATTGCTAATTTGTAGGTGTATTTATTGAATCGAGATTTGGGTTTTGTATTAGAGATAATAATTGTTTGGGTATTGAATTCATATTTTGTATTTGTTTTTAGTTAATTATGTGGGTCTATTGAATTCTCCATGCTTGAATTACATAGTTAATAGTTGCAAACATTGACTTAGCATTCTAATTGGGTTCTTTCTTGATAGAGGAGTACCTTAATTTGGGAAGGTTCAATAGTGGGGATTTGGGGTTTTCACTCTAGATCAAAGATAGAGACAGTTTGGTTGCCAAAAACTCTCATCTAAGAGTTGGGGTTAGAAATAGCCCAACTCACCCAAGTTAATTTGATTGGTTATTGTTCACTCGTGGTGATTCGAGAGAACCAATGAGGTTAATTGCTTGATTGGTCAAAAGATAGTCGAGCATACCTTTAGCCAAGACTACCCATATGTTAATTGGGTGCAAGTTTTGTGAATTAAATTCCCATTCCCAACTCTCCGTTGTTGTCCTTGCTTGGCGAAAGCAAGGTGAAAGCCATTGATCAAATCTATCTTGTAAATTGATGTCTTTATCTTTTCTTTTTAGTTTAAAACCCCACTATCGATATCTCTTTCTTTTTGTTCATTGAACTTCAATAAGTTGCTTGGATTCTTTATTAGCTCGATCACGATTACATTGTTCTTTGTGGGATCGACCCCGATACCCATCGGGAATTATAAATGTGTTTTTCTTAACGATCGCCAATACCTCCAACTAGGAGAGTAAAGTTTGAGTGTTATTAAAAATGGCGTTGTTGCCAGGGAATAATTTGACGTATTGAGTTAGTTTAGAATTTGAGTTTACTTACTCTAGTTCAATTTTGTGAATAGTTGTTTTTATTTTGTTGATTGATTCCATGGCATCTCAAAATGATAGAAACTTTGGTAGTTGGACCCTGCATTATAAGAAACCTTGTTGTTATTGTGGAGGGCCCCACATTTGGTGGAATTGTAAAATTGGTCCTAGGAGAGGGAGGTACTCACCTTCCCGATCCTATGATGGGTGCAATTACTATTTGTGTGGTGGTCGTGATGGGCATTATAGTGAATGCCCTAATGATGACCGTCCTTGTGATGACCCTTCCGGTCATCTTCGTATTTTTGCATTTATTGCACTGTTATAGCCTTCCTATAGCAGCCCAAAGTCATTTATGGCTTGCTGAGACTGGTAGTTCAAGGTCCTGGTCGTTCGTTTGGTCGTTTTAGTCGTTTGCCTGTTTTAGAGCTTTAAACTTAGAACATCATTGGCATTAGTCAACATTCTTAGCTAACGTGCTCGGAATTGAATTCTGATAGTTTCGTTATCTCCGGATCAATGAGTTTGGTCTAGTTAGACCATTAGTTGAGGCCTGAGAACGTCCAGTGTGGGTTTTGTGTGGTTTTCTCAGTTTTCAGGCCATTTGGAGTTGAAAGTGTAACTTCGGGTGACTTTTGATGATCGTAGTGTCGAATTTGAAATCTGATATTCCATCAGCTCCGTAATGTTGAGTTTGGGCTAGGAAGATGGTTGGTTTGGGTTCCGGGTGAGTCAAACTGATTCGAGCCTTTAAGTTCCTTTTCATTAGTGTTGACTTGGGTCAATATTTCTCCGAAACGACTTCGTATAGAAGTTTCGTCGATTCCATTTAATCTGGAACATCATTTCCACTCTATTAGCACTATTGGTTTTTGAATATCGATTTCTGAATATGCCCAGAATGCCCCGTCGAGTTTTCTAAATAGTGCAGAAAATCAGTTGCGGACAGCAGCTATTTATTGCTGTCATTTCATTTTTTCTAGCCCTTCTCCTCACTTTTCTCACTCTAAATTTATTTTTCTCTCTACCAAAATTGCTCTTGATCATTTCTAATCCTTGGAGAATCAATTTCTTGTGGATTTTCTGTATTTTTCCGATTCTTGGTAAGTCATCTTCCCCACTTGTTCCTTTTAGCTTCCCTTGAATTTTCTTAATTTCCTCCATTGTTGCCCCTACCAAAGCTTGGAAATTCTTATGTAGTGGCTTCCCCTAGCTCATGCATGCTTCGTGGAAGTAAAGGATTGTCCATCTCGGCTTGAAATTCCATCTTTGTGGTAAGTAATTCTTGCCCAATTTTCATTTTTATTTTTGAAATTTCCATTCTTTAATCCCCAACTTGGGCGGGCTGTTTTGGTGCCCTTCCCTTGTCCAATTGTGCTCAAATTTGGATCATGCCTTCTTGGCATCATTGGGGTCATCTTGGTTTTTTTCATTTTTGGTTTCAGGTTGTGGGCCCTGTGGGCCCGCTTATGACTCGGATATTGACCCGGCTACAATTGTAGCAATATGGGTATCATTAGACTCGTCTTAACATTTTATTCATGAATTTGATAGTTTGATTCTCGTTCGGAGCTTCTTGGAGCAGCTCAGCCTTGGATATCATCGTTCCCACAGCTTGTCGTCGGACGACAGGTAGTTTACGGCTTAACTCCCTAGACTTCACATATATCGGGTAAAATTGTACTAGTTGGCATCCTTAGGTTGGGTTATTAGGTTGGTACCACAGACCTTGACCGCTTTTCCATGATTCATCGTATTTCTTTCCTCTGTTGTGTGTAGTATTCCTATTAGTTGATATATTTATTACCCTTGTGACCCCGTAAGGTCTTATTGACTTTGTAATATAGAAGGTGGGATTATTGGGAATGTCCGCGAGTCCCGGACATAGAAATATCCTTCTAGGCTGGTTATGCTTACTGAGTAGCTTTGGAGACTGTGCAGGGCCGTTAGGTTGATTGTGAGCTGTCGGTCATATCATTTCCATGCATATAAAGAGGTTTTTCCACGTTTTATTATGGATTTTGGCTTCGGGCCTATGGAACTGATTTTCTAAACCTTGCATGGCCCCGGGGGCCCATTTTTGATGAAATTGGATTTGGAAATGATTTGACTTGATACGTGGATCTTCTTGGGGTAAAAGATGGTTAAAAATATGATTTATCATGATTACCACTATTGCTGACTCAACTGGGTCGGAGTGCTAGCTGCATTTTCTTATTGATTTGAAATGATATCAGGCTTAGCCGGGTCGAGCATCTGAGATGTTTTTACTACTGTTTTAGACCCAGTTGTTCCCGGGCACCCTTGGAAGGGTTTTTGAGACATCTTTTTCACTGTTTTATTTCTAGACAGGGTCTAGGCATGCATATTTGAGACTTAGCCACTGGCTTGAACTCGAACTCGATTCTGGAGGACACATTTTGATTCTGAGTTTTAGTATGGGGTCCGGGACCTCCATGGACCTTGCCGCTCTGGGCTTGAGGCTTTGGGTTGCGTGTGCCAGAGGAAAGGGTATACGGTGGAGTAGAGGTATACAGGCTGTGTGCTTCCATGAAACCTTCCTGCGTTGCTCGATCGGCACCAGAGGAGGTACATACAGAGGTTCTATTTTACCCTGAGGTTTTCATGCATCATATCATTCATTATTCAGGATTCCACCCTTGTTTGCTGTTTGTTGATTGTACGCTATGGTAGTATGGGATGCCGAAGGGTTTGTTTTCACTTGATTGCATTCCTCGGTTATATGGGTGGCCGGGGGACTGTAGGTAGACTCTCGTTACTTATCACGGAATTGTTCTCTATTACGGTTATAAGTGTGGAGTTAGACTTCGCTAGGCTGTTATTTTGGGATTTGAGATTGATATGGTTTGGCCGGTTATTTGTTTTATTTACCGAGCATGTCTACTTTATCCTTCTCTCCTACTCCTTACGCTCGAGGTTACCGGTATACCGCCAATTTTTAGAACCTATTCTTATGTATACTGTTTTTTGCAAGATCCCAGGTGTGTTGTACTTACTTTCACCTGTGCCTGTTTTGTGTATATATTCTATATGCTAGCCTTATATGTTGTTTCTACTGTCTTCCCTTTGGGCTAGCTTCAGTGTGCTTATCATTGAATTCTGTGACTGTTTGTTCCTACTCTGCTTTCTATTGCTCTTTTACTTTATATGTGCCTAGTCGGCCTATGATACCTACTGGGTACCTTATGCTTCGCATTTGGTGCTCACCCTACCCTCTGCATCTTCTGGTGTAGATCCTACCGTGGGCCATCGCCGTTAGCGCATCAGAGACTCGTGTGGGGTACAATTTTTGGATCATCCAGGCTGAGGGTGAGCTTTTGGCATTCAGAGCTTGACTTTAGTTATCCTTGGTGTATTTTGTACTCTTATAGTTTCGGAGACATTGTGTATATATGACTTTTGGACCTTTGTACTCCTGATGTAGTTTGAATCTTATATCCTTGATACCAGGTTTTGGGTTAGTTTAGATTCTGCTTGTTTATATCTCTCTTGTATCTATTTTCTTCTCATTATGCCCTTGCTTCCGCTTATGTATCGAATCTTCAGCTTAAACTGTTAGAAGGTAGCCTATTACTAACCATTCTGGGCTACGAAGGTTGGTTCACCTACTGGGGGGTTGTAGGTGTCACCATGATCTAGAAATCGGGTCATGACATCTTGGTATCAGAGCTCTAGGTTTACCGGTGTCATCGGTGTAGGAGCCAATATCTAGTAGAGTCCTGCGGATTAGGGAAGAGACGTCCGTACTCAATCTTTGGGAGGCTATAGTGACATCTTACAAAAATAGGCTCTTCTTGTTCCTCTTTCGTGCATAGTGTCCTTGAAAGTTTCTAAAAATCTCACTTATTCTGGTTCACTCTTCCTCAGATGGTTTATATGAGATCTTTAGCTTCTGTCAGAGGAGAGCCTCCTACCCCTACACCTCCACTCCAGCTAGGGGGTGGGGTGGTCGCCATGGTAGAGGTAGGGGTCAAGGGTGCCCCAGAGCAGCGACATATGCTAGAGCTGCTAGAGTGGATATAGAGCCTCAGTATGACTACGAACAAGAGCTAGCTCCAGAGCAGCAGTATGTGGGCCCGGGGATAGCCCAGGCACCACCAGCTCCAGTACCAGTTCCAGCATCAGTTTCTGTGTCTGCTTCAACCCCAGCTCAGTCTTAGATATTCGGGGTTTGTTACTTCAGCTATTGGGTATGATTGGGGAGCGTCGTTCTGAGACAGCCCAGACATCCGCTGAAGGGGAAGCCCTGGGTGTTCAGAGTTCAGGAGCGCAGCCTGCTACTGTGGCTCCCTGTGCTGAGGTTGTTCCAGTTCCATCGATTGCCCAGCCTTTTGCTCCTCGCCCTACTATGATAGAGATGGAGCAGAAGGCCTTGGGTAGGTTTATGAGATTGGCACTGTCGAGATTTGGTGGTACATCAGGTCAGGACCCACATGAATTTATCACTACCTGCAAGGAGATGTTGCACCATTTGGGCTTATTGGAGACTCACGGGGTTGTATATACTACGTATCAGGTGGAGGGTCCAGCAAAGTTATGGTGGAGGGCATAGGCTGCTTACAGGCCTTCTACATCACCTCCTTTGACCTGGTCTCAGTTCTATGAGGACTTTATGGCCAAGTTATTGCCACAGAGCTACCAAGAGCATCGGAGGGAGGAGTTCACTAGACTTTTTCAGGATACCATGACTGTCTTGGAGTATGAGACTCGCTTCCATAAGCTTGCTCCCTTTAGAGCCATCATTATGCCTACTGAGGCCGACAAAGTCCGTAGATTTGTTTGGGGGTTATGGAGAGAGTTCAGAGAGCCTGTAGAGATATTGGTTGCTAACGGTCGGTCATTCTAGGCCATTGCATATTATGCCTGCACAGTTGAGGATTTGCATCGTCATGACACCGGGGCCAGAGATAAGAGGCCTCGACATCAGGGTGGTTACAGTGGTTCTAGGCATAGTGGTAGAGGTTTAGGCTATTGGGGCCAAGGTTATGAGCCACAACAGCATCAGGGTCAGTCTAGACGACCGGTACAAGCATCACTTTAGGCTTTTGGTTCTCAGTTTGAGTAGGGTCAGGGCAGTCAGCAAGGTCACAGTGGTCAGCTGTTTAGAGGTATAGATTCTGGGGCATCAGGTCGTGGTGGACATTCAGGTTCTACTGGTTCATCCCGGCCGAGTAGGTCATCAGGGGCTTGTTATACTTGTGGTATGGTTGGTCACTTTTCTAGATATTGCCCCCAGCAGGGTATAGTTCAGCCAGCCGAGCTGCTGCGAGCAGTTTAACTTCCGGCTAGAGGGGGTGGTGGTCAGGCTAGGGTTGATGCCCCACGTGGTAGAGCAGGTGGTAGGGATGGCAATTGGGCAGGTAGAGGTCGTCGTCAGTTCTATGTTGTCCCTAGGAGACCAGAGGCAGAGGCATCGGATGCTGTGATCACAAGTACAATTTTTGTATGCCATCAGCCAGCTTATGCTTTGTTTAATCCTGGATCCACTTGTTCATATATATCTACCTACTTTCTGCCTTGTTTGGGGTTGGCTAGTGAGCCATTCTCTGTTCCTGTTTCTGTTTTGACCCCAGATGGAGATTCTTTAGTAGTGGATCAGATTATGAGATCCTGTGTGATATCTGTTGGTGATTTTGATACTTGGGCTGACCTAATGATACTTGATATGTTGGATTTTAATATGATACTGGTCATGGACTAGTTATCCCCTCACCGTGCGGTTTTGGATTGCTATGCCAAGACTATTACCATAGCCATGCCCGGTGTATCCCGGTTGTGTGGCAGGATTCTGTTAGCCATGCATCGTCTAGGATCATTTCTTGTCTTTGAGCTAGGAAGATGATATCCCATGGATGTTTAGCTTATCTAGCAAATGTCCAAGATGCTAGTGCTAACCCTACGTCTCCTAAGTATGTTCCTGTGGTTAGAGACTTCCTAGATGTGTTTCCTACTGACCTGCCAAGCCTTTCACCTGAGAGGGATATTAATTTCACCATTGAGTTAGAGCCAGGCACCATACCCATTTCTATTCCTCTCTACCGTATGGCTCCTGATGAGTTGAGAGAGCTTATGAAGCAGCTCCAAGATTTGTTAGCTAAGGGGTTCATTAGACCGAGTGTGTCTCCTTAGGGTGCTCCTGTTCTCTTCATGAAGAAGAAGGATGGGTCTATGCGGATGTGTATTGATTATCGGCAGTTGAATAAGGTGACAGTGAAGAATAAGTATCTGATGCCCAGGATTGATGACTTATTTGATCAGCTTCAGGGTTCTACCTTGTTTTCGAAGATTTATTTTAGGTCTGGCTACCATCAATTGAGGATTAGGGCGGAGGACATCCCTAAGACAGCATTCACGACACGTTACAGCCACTATGAGTTCCTGGTGATGTCTTTTGGGTTGACTAATGCCCCCGCAGCCTTTATGGACTTGACGCACATAGTGCTTAGCCCATACTTAGATATGTTCGTGATAGTCTTCATTGATGACATCCTGGTATACTCGAGGAGTAGAGATGAGCATGAGCAGCACTTGAGGACTGTACTTCAGACTTTAAGAGATCACCGGCTTTACGCTAAGTTCTCAAAGTGTGAGTTTTGGTTAGAGTCAGTTGCATTCCTAGGGCACGTGGTGTCTAAGGATGGGATTAGAGTTGATCCGGGTAAGATTTTTGCAGTTCATGATTGGCCTAGATATACTACTCCTACCAAGGTTCACAGCTTTATTGGGTTAGCTGGGTATTACAGATGGTTCGTCGAGGTATTTTCTTCCATAGCAGCACCTTTGACTATGCTGACTAGGAAGGATGTTCCATTTTAGTGGTCTGATCAGTGCGAGGATAGCTTCCAGAGGCTTAAGGCCTTATTGACTTCAGCTTAAGTTTTGACTTTGTCGGTTGAGGGTCAAAGTTTCTCCGTGTCTTGTGATGCTTCAGGGGTCGATCTTGGTGGTGTGTTGATGCAGCAGGGTAGAGTGATAGCATATATACAAAGGAAGTTGAAGGTTCATTAACGCAACTACCCCACTCACGACTTAGAGTTGGCGGCGGTAGTCTTCACGCTCAAGATCTGGAGGAACTATCTATATGGAATTCATTGTGAGATATTCACCGACTATCGTAGTCTTCAGTACATTATGAGTCAGCGCGAGCTGAACTCGAGATAGAGGAAATGGATTGAGTTGCTAAAGGACTATGATTTCACTATTTTATACCATCCGAGCAAGGAAAACGTGATAGCGGATGCCTTGAGTCAGAAGGCAATGAGTATGGGCAGCTTAGCTTCACTTTCAGCTTCTGAGCGACCGTTGGCCTTGGACATCCAGTCCTTGGCTAACCATTTGGTTAGGCTTGACTTATCAGATCCCAGAAGAGTTCTTGCCAGTGTTGAGGTTCGTTCTACTCTAGTTAATCAGATTTAGAGTCGACAGTTCGAGGATCAGAGTTTGTGTAACCTTCGTGATCAGGTAGTTCGGGGTAAGGCAAGCCGGGCTACTTTGGGATCTGATGGTATTCTGAGGTTTGATGGTCGACTTTGTGGCCTGAGGCTTTGTGATTTGATACAGTTGATACTCCATGAGGCACATTGTTCTAGATACTCCATTCATCCTAGCACAGCGAAGATGTACAGAGATTTGAGATAGCTCTACTAGTGGAGTCGTATGAAATAGGACATGGTAGAGTTTGTATCTCGGTGCTTGAACTGTCAGTAGGTTATGTTCGAGCATATGAGATCGGGTGTCTTGATGCTGCAACTTCCTATTACTGAGTGGAGGTGGGAAGGTATTACTATGGACTTTGTTGTTGGTTTGCCTCGTACTACTCGGAGGTTTGATTCCATTTGGGTGATAGTTGATAGGCTGACTAAGTCAGTGCACTTCTTGTTGGTTTAGACTTCCTACGGGGTGGAGAGGTTAGCTTAGATCTACATTCGTGAGATTGTACGGTTGCACAGGGTCCCGGCTTCTATCATTTTAGACCGCGACACACAATTCTGGAGAGATATACAGGGATTTGGGTACAGAGGTTCAACTTAGTACTTCCTTTCCCCATCAGATAGATGGCCAGTCTAGAGGACTATTCAGGTCCTGGAGGACATGCTTCAGGCCTGTGTACTTGACTTTGGAGGTTCATGGGATCAGTTTGTGCCATTGGCTGAGTTTGCGTATTATAATAGCTTTCATTCGAGCATTGGCATGACACCTTTTAAGGCTTTGTATTGTAGACGTTGCATATCGCCCATTTGTGGGTTTGATGGGTTAGAGTACAGAATGCAGGGTACAGAATTACTTAGAGATTCCTTGGACCGAGTCTATTTGATCCAGGACAGACTTAGAACAGCCCAGAGTAAGCAGAAGAGCTATGCTGATCGTAGACTTCGTGCCTTGGAGTTCAGTGTTGGTGATCTAGTTTTCCTCCGAGTATTGCTCGTGAAGGGTGTGATAAGATTTAGTCAGCGGGGCAAACTTAGCCCCAGGTTTATTGGGCTGTTTGAGATTCTATAGAGGGTTGGTAGTATTGCCTACATATTAGCCTTACCTCTAATGTTTTCAGTTGTTCACCCAGTTTTCCATGTTTCCATGTTGCACCGATATGTGCCTGATGAGTCTCCTGTGTTGCATTGGGATTCAGTTCAGTTGGATGAGAGTTTATCATTTGTTGAGGAGCCGATAGCTATTCTGGCTAGAGATATCAGGAGGTTGAGATCTAGGGAGATTCTGGTTGTGAAAGTGTAGTGGAGGCATCGTCTGGTCGAGGAGGCTACCTAGGGGACCGAGAGTGAGTTGTGTGCCCAGTATCCGCAGTTGTTTGAGCCTTCAGGTACTCCCTTCTTCTTTACTTTCGAGGATGAAAGTCTTTTTAGTAGTGGATGTTGTGATGACCCTTCTGGTTATCTTCGTGTTTTTGCATTTATTGCACTATTAGAGCCTTTCTGTAGCGGCCCCAAGTCATTTATGGCTTTCTGAGACCGGTAGTTCGGTGTTCTGGTCATTCATTTGGTCACTTTAGCCGTTCGCCTGTTTTAGAGCTTTAAACTTAGAATATCGTTGACTTTAGACAACATTTTTAGCTAACGTGTGGAATTGAATTCTGACAGTTCCGTTAGCTCCGGAGCGATGAGTTTGGTCTAGTTGGACCTTTAGTTGAGGCCTGAGAACTTCCGGTGTGAGTTTTGTGTGGTTTTCTCAGTTTTTAGGCCATTTGGAGTTGAAAGGGTAACTTTGGGTGACTTTTGATGATCGGAGTGTCAGATTCGAAACCAACTATTCCATCAGCTCCAAAATGTTGAGTTTGGGCTAGGAAGATGGTTAGTTTGGGTTTCGGGTGAGTCAGACTCATTTCGAACCTTTGAGTTCCTTTTCATTAGTGTTGACTTGGGTCAATATTTCTCTGAAATGACCTCATATGGAAGTTTAATCGATTCCTTTGAGTCTGGAACGTCGTTTTCACTCTATTAGCACTATTGGGTTTTGAATATTGGTTTCCGATTGTGCCCAAAAAGCCCCGTCGAGTTTTCTAAAAAGTGCAGAAAATCAGCTGCGGACAGCAGCTATTTATTGCTGTCATTTCGTTTTTTCCAGCCCTTCTCCTCACTTTTCTCACTCTAAACTCATTTTTCTCTCTACAAAATTGCTCTTGATCAATTCTAATCCTTGGAGAATCAATTGCTTGTGGATTTTCTGTGTTTTTGTGATTCTTGGTAAGTCATCTTCCCCACTTGTTCCTTTTAGCTTCCCTTGAATTTTCTTAATTTCCTCCATTGTTGCCCCTACCAAAGCTTGGAAATTCTTATGTAGTGGCTGCCCCTAGCTCGTGCATGCTTCATGTAAGTAAAGAATTTCCGTCTCGTCTTGCAATTCCATCTTTGTGGTAAGTAATTCTTGCCCAAATTCCATTTTTATTTTCGAAATTTCCATTCTTTAGTCCCCAACTTGGAGGGCTGTTTTGGTGCCCTTCCCTTGTCCAATTGTGCTCAAATTTGGAGCATGCCTTCTTGGCATCGTTGGGGTTATCGTGGTTCTTTTTGTTTTTTGTTTTGGATTGTGGGCCTCATGGGCCCGCTATTGACCGGGATATTGACCCGGCTACAATTGTAGCAATATGGGTATCATTAGACTCGTCTTAATATTTTATTCATGAATTTGATAGTTTGATTCTCGTTCGGAGCTTCTCGGAGCAGCTCGACCTCGAATATCATTGTTCCCGCAGCTTGTCGTCAGATGACAAGTAGGTTATGGCTTAACTCCCTAGACTTTGCACATATCGGGTAAAATTGTACTAGTTGGCATCCTTGGATTGGGTTATTAGGTTGGTACCACAGACCTTGACCGATTTTCCATGATTCGTCCTATTTCTTTCCTCCGTTGTGTGTAGTATTCCTATTAGTTGATATATTTATTACCCTTGTGACATCGTGAGGTCTTATTGACTCTGAAACATAAAAGGTGGGATTATTGGGAATGTCTACGAGTCCAAGACATAAAAATAACCTTCTAGGTTGGTTATGCTTCTTGAGTAGCTTCGGAGCCTGTGCAGGGCCGTTAGGTTGATTGTGAGTTGTCGGACAACTATTTGGGTTGATCATATCATTTTCATGCATATAAAGAGGTTTTTTCACATTTTATTATGGTTTTTGGGTTTGGGCCTACGGAAACTGATTTTCTAAACCTTGCATGGCCCCGAGGGCCCATTTTCGATGAAATTGGATTTTGAAATGATTTGACTTGATACGTGGATCTTCTTGGGGTAAAAGAAGGTTAAAAATATGGTTTTATCATGATTTACCACTATTGCTAGACTCAACCGGGTCAAAGTGCTAGCTGAGTTTTCGTACTGATTTGAAATGATATCAGGCTCGATCGGGTCGAGCATCTGAGATATTTTTACTACTATTTTAGACCCGATTATTCCTGGACACTCTTGGAAGGGTTTTTGAGACATCTTTTTCAGTGTTTTAGTCCTAGAAAGGGTCTAGGCATGCATATTTGAGACTTAGCCACTAGCTTGAACCCAGACTCGATTCTGGAGGACATGTTTTGATTCTGAGTTTTAGTATGGTGCCCGAGACTAACATGGACCTTGCCGCTATGGGCCTGAGGCTTTGAGCAGCATTTGCCAGGGGGAAGGGTATACAGTGGAGTAAAGGTATACGGGTTGTGTCCTTCCATGGAACCTGCCTGCTGGGCCCGATCAGAACCAGAAGAGATACATACAGAGGTTCTATTTCACCCTGAGATTTTCATGCATCATATCCATTCTTGTTTTCTGTTTTTTGATTGTATGCTCTGGTAGTATGGGATGCCGGAGGGTTTGTTTTCACTTGATTGTGTTCCTCAATGGTATGGGCGACCAGGGGACTGTAGGTAGACTCTCGTTACTTATTACAAAATTATTCTCTATTATGGTTATAAGTGTGGAGTTGGACTCCGCTAGGCTGTTATTTCGGGATTTGAGATCGATATGGTTTGGCTAGTTCTTTGTTCTGTTTACCGAGCATGTCTACTTTATCCTTCTCTCCCACTCCTTACGCTCGAGGTTATTGGTATACCGCCTATTTCTAGAACTTATTCTTATATATACTATTTTTGCAAGGATCCCAGGTGCATTGTCCTTATTTTCACTTGTGTATGTTGTGTGTATATATTCTATATGCTAGCCTTATATGTTGTTTTTGTTGTCTTCCCTCTAGGCTAGCTCTTGTGTGCTTATCATTGAATTCTGTGACTGTTTGTTCCTACTCTTACTGCTATTGCTCTTTTACATTATATGTGCCCAGTCGGCCTATGATACCTACTGGGTACCTTAGGCTTTGCATTTTGTGCTCACCCTACCCTATGCATCTTCTGGTGCAGATCCTAGCGTGGTCCATCACCGTTAGCGCGTCAGAGACTCATGCGGGTGCAGTTTTTGGATCATCCAGGCTGAGGGTGAGCTTTTGGCGTTCAGAGCTTGTCTTCAGTTATCTTTGGTGTATTTTGTACTCTTATAGTTTCAGAGACATTGTGTATATATGACTTTTGAACCTTTGTACTCCTGATGTAGTTTGGCTCTTATACGCTTGATACCAGGTTTTGGGTTGGTTTAGATTCCGCTTGTTTATATCTCTCTTGTATCTATTTTCTTCTCATTATACCCTTTCTTCCGCTTATGTATCGGATCTTCTGCTTAAACTGTTAGAAGGTAGCCCATTAGTAACTGTTTTGGGCTATAGGGATTGGTTCGCCTACTGGGGGGTTGTAGGTGACATCATGACCGAGAAATCGGGTCATGACAGTCCTCCTCCCCCCTCTTGTGCTAACAATGTTGCTAGTGGTGCTTGTGATCTTAATAAGAACCATAACTTAGCAAGTGAAGAAAGCATGTGTGCCAAGCTCCAAACTATCTTGGCCATGCAAGACAGCTTTGAGGAGGGTGTGCAATCTATAAAGCAAGGTTTTATGGACACAAGAGCTAAAGAAGAAGAGGAGAGAAATCGTGCCATGCAACTCATGGCAGATTTGTCTACTCCTCTTGGTCAAATTGATAAAGAAAATCCTCCAAGCCGAGCAAATGAAACATTAAACTCAATCAAATTCATTTTAGGGACGACGATGAAGATTTGCAAAATATGGAATCACCCGAGAGTGAGTTCGTATTGGTAATGCTTGCACCCCAACAAGAGAAAGTTTTATTAGGTGGGGTTGTGAGCCAAGAATGGGTGTTAAACCGAGCTCACCAACTAGAGGCCTATGGGGAACAATGTGAAAGAATGCTACCAATGTTTGGGATATTGTTGAAAAGGCATGCCAAGAGAAGTCAAAAAAAGGGTTACTTGAAATTGTTATCCGTAATTTGAACACTGATGTGAATGTTCGTGTTGAAACATGCACAATCGTGGGTAGTAGTTTTGAGTTGTTCCCTAATGAAGAGGAGTACACAAGGGATGATCATGAATTGAATGTATTGTGGAAACCAACTACCTTATACAAGAATCATGATACCGAGATCAAGCGAATAATACTAGAGTTTCAAGACAAAGTCCAACGATTCATCTTGAAAGACTGTAGTTCATTCGAAAGTGAGGATGCTATGAATGAGGCAATTTTGAAGGTGGAGACTCCCAAATCTCACTCCAATCACTTTTCAACCTTACATT
The DNA here is from genome assembly GCA_003996215.1 of Jaltomata sinuosa. Classification (NCBI taxonomy): domain Eukaryota; kingdom Viridiplantae; phylum Streptophyta; class Magnoliopsida; order Solanales; family Solanaceae; genus Jaltomata; species Jaltomata sinuosa. The sequence goes on along the minus strand of QJPP01002550.1, from coordinate 136,944 downwards.
TGGTTGAATGGACGAAAGTTTAAGTAATCAAGCTTTTGGAAGAACTTGGAAGGAGGATGGATCAAGGTTTATTCGGTTTTAAAGTTATCATAGATAGATGGCAAAGCGACCTTCCTCACTTGAAGGCGAAAAAGTGCAAAATGCGAAACCACAAAAATGGCCTTCTTATGTTCACACCTTCACCCTGAGATTGTCACTGGAAGTTCGATCCAAGCTTGGGTCGAAGGTTCAAATCCTCCAAATAGAGATCCAAATGGTGACACATCTTGCGTCGCGCCATGATGTTAAATTGTGCGCTTGATGGGAGGCAACCCATCGTTTGAAAAATTCTTCTTATTATTTTACTTCACTTTACGTTTCTTTTTGATTTGTTTTTAGGTTCCCAAGGGAATGAGAAGAGGAACCAAGTGTTGAGAAGCACCAAACATACCTCTGAAAAATGTGTGTTTTGCACCTGGAAGAGTTCCCATCGCATATGCCATCGCCCAAGGAACCAGTAAACTGAGCAAAACATTCATCCCATGCAAAATTGGTGTGTTTCTTACCTTCAATTGTGTGGGTTTCACTGACCATCGCACCCCAAAATAGTATACTCGGCAAAAAAATTCAAAACTGGTCTAACATCCCTTTTACACGTACGCGGTGGACCGACCGCATACACGAAGGCCAAGAAAATAGAAGTCTATCGCGTACGTGCTGGACCGCCCATGTACACGGAAGTTTTAGCGGTTTCCAGGTATTAAACCAATTAAAATTTAGAAAAGGGACCTAATGTTTTTTAACCCAAGGGTCGTTCTTCTCCCTTAAGCACACAAGTAAATTCCATCAATGCGTCCACTCTTTGCTTCACTAAGTGCAACCCATAAGGTATGAATTCCGACCCTCCTTATATCTTGAAATGGTTCCCCTTCTTCCTCATCTTGATATTGTAATAATGGGACAATGGCATATTTTTTTTTTGAGTTGAAACTCCTATTGTTTTAAATCAATTTTCAATTGTGCCTAATTGCTAAATTGATTGGTGAAGTTGGTTAAGAGTATATGCTAGGTTATGTGATGAAAATGTTGTGCTTAGAATGATCCTAATGAGCATAAATGGCTTGAAAAAATTGTGCCTCCCATGTGTTTGAGAAAAAGCCTCAAAGGGCTTCTAAACTGGGCAAACACGATGACCTTCACATTCGCGGTTGCCTGGCCTCGTACGTAAAGGAGAAAAGTTTCTGAAAAATAAAATTGCCTTCACGAATGCAGCCACCTAGTCATGTACGCGAAGAAGGCATGCCTGGCAATGCCAAAACAGTGGCTTCGCACAGCCCACCTCAGAATTTTTTCCAACTATTTCTTTGGCCTAAGTGCTTCATAACGCATTGTTTTAAGTGTCCCAAAGAACTTTTAACATGTTGGTTTGTTTTGTAGGTACTTTGATCCTAAAAATTGCCTCTAACGGAAGTGACAATGAAGTTGAAAATGTTCCAGAGGTGGAAATGGAGGAGAATTATGATCAGGATAGATTCCTAGCAGCATCATGTGAGCATCGGTATAAAAAACTCTTATCCAAGCCCTTTGTTAAGGAAAAAGGAATCAATATGGATAAAGTTGAAAGTAAAATGCCTGCATTCTATAGGAGATTGATGGAGCATAGGTGAATTTTCTTTGCTCCTCCACCTATCAAGGCAAATCACACAATGGTCACAGAATTCTATGTTAATGCTTCGACCACCGGTTTCAAGGGCGCATTGGTTACTACCGTTTGGGGTGTGCAAGTGAGTTTCAACCCTGAGATCATTAATGCACTGAACAACCTTCCGAATGCAGATAATGAGGTTTATGTGGTAAAATCAAAAGCAGAAGGACATTAGTGGTTGGTTGACAAGTTTCACGATGGAGTGACTCCGAGTTGGTTAACTTTTCAAAAGGGGGTTGATTCACATGATTTCACTGAAGAAGCCAAGTCATGGCTTTCTATTATATGTGCAAGGATCATACCATCCTAGCATGACACTGATGTGACCCCTAACCAAGCATTGATGATTGCAACCCTCATTGATGGGAGAGATGTGAATGTTGGGCTCCATATTGTGGCTCTGATGGAGGAGGTAGATATGGGAAGGTCAAAAAGCCTTTTCTTCCCCTCATTGGTAACCTAGTTGTGCTATGATGCTGGGGTATTGAAACACCCTGTTGATGTTGAGAACAAGCCAGCGACCCTGATTTATCCCTTGTTGAAAAGGGCTCGAGAAGCAAAGATTAAGAAGAGAAAGATTGATCTTCTCCAACTTTTGGGAAGTTTCTCGAATCTTCTACTGAGCCTACCGATCCTTCCACAGTTGCATATGGGTCATATCACTGTGTCTAACCACTACAGTCTAGGCCGTACATTATGCGCCATCTCTCTAGCCAGATTCAGGAAGTAGATGCACATGTTCAACAATTATTGGCTGGATTCTCTACTGGCTCAGCTGGAGCAGACACAAAAGCAGGCTCTGAGTCTCCTCCTTCCCTGGAAAAAAGTGGCCACTGAGTAGAAGTTGATCACTGGGTGACTGAATGCGATGAACACCCGATTGGAGCACATGAGTCACAGGCAAGGAAGGGTTGAAAAGTGCCAACAGAAGTTTAGTGAGCATAAGAAGAAGTAAAGCAAGTTCTTGAACAAGATAATGGATAGATTGAAGTCTTTTTGTGGATCGAGTGCACCAGAGGATGACGGGGATGAGGATGATGAGAGTCTTGAGTTTCCCTCCTCCTCCAGTTCAGATTGAGACACCTCAGAGATCCCCCTAAAACTTATCTTTTATTTTGATATAGTGAGGGCACTGCCCTATCTTAGTTGTGGGTGGCGTGTTGGACCACACTCTATCTAGCTTAGCTTGATTTGTTATTGGATATTACTGTGCCCTCGTCGGGCTTGTTTTTGTCATTTTGGATATTATTGTGCCCTTGTCGAGCATGTTTAGTTTGTTTGGATATTATTCTTCCCTTGTCGGGTGTGTTTTGTGGATTTATGCCCTTGTCAGGTTTTCAAATTTCTATGGATAGAGTTGATGGTTTAGTTTCTTTTTTTACTTCTTTATTTTTCTTAGCTTTGTTAATTTCTCTTGTAGTTGGTTTGAGTGACGATTCCCAATGATAGATCGAGTGACGATGTTCTTAAGAGAAACTGTCACTTTGTTTGGTGTGTGGAGCCAGGGGAAGTCTGAGTACCCATTAGGCTAGATGAAATTGCTTGTGCATTTGGGTGTATACGTTGGTGAATTTTGAGTTCCCGTATCGATTTAAATTGATGATTTTGCCCTATGATAGATTGGGTGACGTCATTCTTAAGGGTGAATCATCATCTTTTGAGATAATTCGAATTATGACTTGTTTGATACTAATGGAGTTAGTCTTGCATGATAAGTGAAAGAGGCATACCCTTCCAAAAAAAATTGTGAAAAGTTGCATGGCAAAGAATGATGTTTGTTACAACCCCTTTAATCTTTTTGTGACTCTTAAAGCATTAGGGGTGATAATTTGAAATTGAAGAATGTGACTCCATTTGTTCTTGTTTAGGAGGTAAAAATTGACCCTTCTTAAATGATTCGCATGCCACGTGTGGTGAGGTTTAGTTGAATAATTCTTGTACTTGATTGTGTTAACTAGAACTTTCTCGGTTAGTCGTTTAATGTTAGTCTCAATTGCATTGGTTGGAGAAATGATCTTAGTCCTTCTTTGTGATTGTTGAAGCCTACTTAGCCTTAAAAGCCACCATTGTACTTAAATTGAATCATTAGTCACCCCTCTTGAGCCTAATACCTCTTCTTTGGCAACCTAGGTATAAGCCTTGGACCATTTTTGAAAAATGAATTCCTCTTTTGAACCCGTCCCTCCTTGAACTCTACAAGTGTGAAATAAAAGGTAAAAACCTAAGTTTGGGGGTTGATAAAAGGCACCTTGGAGGAGTGCTAAATGAGTTTATCTTAGTTTGTTGCCTAAAAAGAATTTCCAAAAAAAAAATGAATTTGAAAAGAAAAGCAAAGAGGAAAGAGAATAAAGAAAATCCTCCAAGGTGAAGAAAATGATAAAAATTGGGGCTTCAAATAAAATGAAGTGAAATGGTGCCTCGTGTTGAATGAAAATGAAAAGAAATGGCTTTGGTTTTAAATTGAAAAGGTTGTCTAGAGTTTGAGGAGGATGTAGTCACTTGATTCCAAATGTGTATCATAACCTTCCCGGAGCCTACATTACAAGCTTAGAAAAGTCCTTTGAGATCTCCGACCGATTGTTTTTAGGCTAATGGAAAATGAAAATAAGGGCAAGCTTATGGATTGATACTTGTTGGGACTTGAAATTCTTTGTGAGTGTGAGTATTTGTACATTTGTCCCTCGTGATTGTCTTTGTACATAATATATTTTTGGGACTTTCGTTCTTGTGAGGTCATGCGAATTAGGAAAGTTGGTGAAATTGATAAACTCCAAAAATGAGTCAAATGAGCATGTTTTGGTAAGCTAGTGGTTTGAGTCACTTCTTGAAGATTGGTTGTTGTCACTCGGTTGTTCTTGTAGTTCCATTGTATCCTTGAAATGTGTTTGAATAGAAGGGCCTACTTAGATTAAGTTATCGTGTGATTGACTAATCATTAGTACCAATCGAAGTCATACGTGGTGCTTGAAATAGGGTTTCCTTGGCTTATAGTAATGTCATTGCACTTGTGTTGTGTGCCTCTTTAGTTAGAATTTTTAGTTGCTTGAGGACAAGCAATAGTTCAAGTTTGGAGGTTTGATAAGTTGGTATTCTACCTACTTATTTAGCTTTTAATCTTATGCTTTTGCTAGTTTAAAGTGAAAAAATAGTGCAATTGACACAGATTACTTCTATTTTGCAGGTCTCTGTGTTTTAGAGGTGTTTGGAAAGAATTTGGATGAAAATAAGTCAAAAAGGAGCTATTCAGAGAAATATGGAACTGGTAGCTGAATTGGCATGTGCGAACACATCATACCCTGCTGCATACGCAAAGGTCATCTAAACAGAAGCCCCACAAACGTGTCAGATGGCTCACGTATGTGAAGATCAACCAGACAGAAGACACTTCACGAATGCGGTGGACTGTACGCATAGGCAAAGAAGAAAAGTGTCAGCTGCGGGGAAGAAATGGAAATTTCCCTTTTTGGAAACCCCAATCCATATAAAAACACTTCCCAAATGTTTTGGAGGAAGGATCTTTGGAAAAATTCACAACTGCTGGCAAGCTTGGAGAGCAAGTTCATCATCCTACACTAATTGGAGTGAAGATTTGGAGGATCTTTATTGTAAAATCTTTAGTTTTCATTCTTCAACTCTTGTTCTTAATTGCTAATTTGTAGGTGTAATTATTGAATCGAGATTTGGGTTTTGTATTAGAGATAGTAATTGTTTAGGTATTGAATTAATATTTTGTATTTGCTTTTGGTTAATTATGTGGGTCTATTGAATTCTCCATGCTTGAATTACATAGTTAATGGTTGCAAACATTGACTTAGCATTCTAATTGGATTCTTGCTTGATAGAGGAGTACCTTAATTCGGGAAGGTATAATAGTGGGGATTTGAGGTTTCCACCCTAGATCAAAGCTAGATATAGTTTGGTTGCCAAAAACTCCCATCTAAGAGTTGGGGTTAAAAATAGTCCAACTCACCCAAGTTAATTTGATTGGTTATTGTTCACTCGTGGTGATTCGAGAGAACCCATGAGGTTAATTACTTGATAGTTTGAAAGACGATCGAGCATACCATTAGACAAGACTACCCATGTGTTAATTGGGTGCAAGTCTTGTGAATTGAATTCTCATTCCCAAGTCTCCCTTGTTGTACTTGCTTGGCGAAATCAAGGTGAAATCCATTGATCAAATCTGTCTTGTAAATTGATGTCTGTATCTTTTCTTTTTAGTTTAAAACCCCCTATCGCTATCTCTTTATTTTGTTCATTGAACTTCAATAAGTTGCTTGGATTCTTTATTAGCTCGATCGCGATTACATTGTTCTCGGTAGGATTGACCCCGACACCCATCGGGAATTATAAATGTGTTTTGCTTAATGATCGTCGATACCTCCAACTAGGAGAGTACAATTTGAGCGTTATCAGAGTGCCCGTCTCCAAATCTATACATAAGTCAATATCCCTATCCGAAGGCACACCAGGTAGATCTATAGGAAATACCTCCTGTAATTTAGAAACTATAAGGACTGACTCAATAGAAGGGGACTCCACACTAATATTTCGAAGATGAGCCAGGAAGGCTGAACACCCCTTCCCCACTAGCTTTCTAACCCGAACAAAAGATATGATCTTCACTAGCTTAGTCTTATACACACCCTCCCACCCTAGTATATCCATACCTGGCATTTCTAGAGTGATTGTGTTGGTATTACAGTTCAACACATTGTTATAAGGAGACAACCAAGTCATACCAAATATAATATCAAAATCTAGCATATCCAATATGACCAAATCTACCTAAGTCAAAAAACACATAAACACCATAGAGCATAAATGATATACATGGGTCACTATCACAGACTCCCCAACCGGAATAAAAAACATGAATAGGAGAATCAAGAACATAACAAATCAAGTCCAAACCCAAGGCAAATCTAACAGATACATAAGAATATGGGGAACCGGGATCAAATAAAACAAAAGTCATCCGGTCACAGACAAGAATAGTACCTGTTATCACAACATCAGATGCCTTAACCTTAGACTTGCTCGGGAAGGCATAACAATAAGCTCTATTATCAATCCGTGCAACCTCTCTAGTTGGCTGCACTGCTCCCCTCCCTGTTATACCATTACCTCTGTTACCACTATGGCCTCTCTGATTATTACCTTGCCCACCCTGTGAGCATCCCCTGCCATTGCTACCTCCACCTGCTGGAATCACAACCTTAGTCTACTGCTGCACCTGAATACCTGACTGCCTCAGAGGGAACTCCCACTTAAAATGACTCAAATTACCACAATAGAAACATCCTCGCTCAAAATAAGGCCTGATGGCAGAAGAATAAGAAGCCCTCTAGCCTCTAGGAGTTGGAGACTACTGATTAGCCCTGGAATGACCACCTATAGAAGCTGGAAAGGTTGAATGATTAGGACGAGCCGAATGAACCTGCTGACTGGGACCTCTGGAATATGAACCACTAAAATTACCCATATTCGGGGTCTTCTTGGCTAATACCTTAGTCTGCCTAACTTGCCTAACCCCCTCCAGTTTCTTCACATAGTCAGTCACCTCATTAAAACTCTTCTCTGCAGAGGTCATGTGAATAGATAGAACCTGCAATTCAGTAATCAGGTCCTTAACATACAAGTGAATCCTTTCCTCCTCAGTGCCCAACAACTGGGTAGTATAGTGAGATAAGGCATGGAACTTAGCCTCATAGGTTGTAACAAACATATTTCCCTATTCAAGAGCCAGAAACTCATCCTTCTTGCGATCCCTCAAAATACGGGGCACATACTTCTCCAAAAATAGGGCATGAAATTGAGCCCCAGACATCGGAGGCAAAGCTGACGAATGACACTCCATATGGGCCCTCCACCACTGCTTAGCATCAGCCTGCAGCTGGAAAGTCACAAACTCCACCCCATGTTGTTGTACAATCCCCAACTTGTGCAACCTCTCATAGCAATCTAGGATGAAATCAAAGGCATCCTCTGTCACGACCCAACTATCGGGCTGTGCAGGCACCTACTCTAATCCACCTAGATAGGAGAACCCTTACCACCCGTATCAACAGGTAATGCGAAAAAAGAAATAAATCATGAAATAAAACCCTTTTTAATACATGGAACTTCCTTTACAAAAATTTTAGAAAATAAATGACTTAAAGAATTTGCGAAAAAATATTTAAAATATGAGACAGCCTTCCCTAGAACCTAGTCTAAGTCGGTAGAAGAGCTACTAAAAGGTGATACAAAAATAAAAAAGACTTAACTTCCACCATAGAAGCAAAAGTAGGAGTTGTTGGAAGATCACCGCAATCCTGAACCTGTGAAACATTACCAACCCTGCAACCAGACTATACCCTAAAAGGTATAACAAGAGTAGAATTAGTACAAACACACGTACTGGTAGGCATCATCGGTCGACCCGAATCCACTCCTACCATCATATAAGAAATCAAGGTAAATACATAAGTCAAGTACTTCCACCCATCAACATCCACAATTATCGAAACCCACTTCGGTACTAACCTTCCTATCCTTTAGACTTCCCAAGTCACCTTTATCACCTAGACCTCTCAAGTCACACTTACCATTAGACTTCCCAAGTCACATTTATCACCTAGACTTCCCAAGTCATACTTACCATTGCCAACATCTATGCCCATACCTGGACTACCATTTTCTTACCCAAGTCAACCACTATGACTCAACAATCCGTAGTAAGCCCCACTACTTGGTGACGTAGACCACACCCATCATACTGTCACCTACTAGTACAAAATTGCCCCTAATGACCCCCAGGGCCATATTAAACAAGTAACAACAACCAATATCATAACCAGACGATAAGTCTCATCCTTAACTTATCAACCGCACGTAATAAGTCTAACCGACCTAGACAATTCTTAGTGACAACAACATATAACCTTTTTACATAACCCGGACCAAATAAGTATCCCTAGGCCATCATCTAAGCCAATAACATGCGACCCCAGTTCACAAAAGAACCACCTTGTCACTCAAGCACACTAACCCGGCCCTTCAAGGACCAACTATGCACCAAATAATAATAAATCCTGGCCCTCTCAGGAAACCAACATGCAAAGAACAAATAGAATACCCGCACTGAGTAAAGCAGTACAACATATAGTAAACTTGACATTTACCCTTTTTATATAGCCCAGACCCACCCTAGGATCCCCTCTAAACAAAACCTAAGTGTTCAAATGCAACCCGGTCTACACCAAGACCAAATTCATGAATCAATACAATGATAACTCAGCCTCTCAAGGACCATATTCATAATCAGAATTCATAAACACAATCCAGTCCACTCAGGGAACCATTATTAAAAATGCAGCAATACAATAAGGTAAACCCGTACCAGGCGTGGTACCCGAGCCAACCAAATAGTAACCTATACCAGGCGTGGTACCTGAGCTAACCAAGTAGTAACCTATACCAAGCATGGTACCTGAGCCAACCAAATAGTAACCTGTACCAGGCGTGGTACCCGAGCCAACCAAATAGTAACCTATACCAGGCGTGGTACCCGAGCCAACAAAATAGTACCCTGTACCAGGCGTGGTACCCGAGCCAACTGAATGTCACACAGAAATCTAACAGTCAACAACAATGAATACAACACACTTGGAAACCAACAAGCAACAACAACTAGTTCATTTCACAAGACTGACAACTGAACCATTAGACATTCATAAATCATTCATTATATACAACACCAAGAGATAATACATGTACACCTATCACATATTAGGGACCCATAACCATCACCTAAGTGTTCAACTTGTCATCCTGGTCTATACTAAGACGAATCCCACACTTAAATTTAACTACCCGGCCTCTCACAAGCCAAAATGCAATTTTCTCAGTTTCAATTATTAACCCAGTCCACTCATAGGACCATCAACAAATATGACCAATAATGTAGGATTAGACTCGCCTAAAGACTAATACCTGGCTCTTCATATTAAACACGTATAATCATTTTCATCTAATCCGGACTCCTCCCCTTAAAAGTAAGTGTGTTCTAGGGATTTCACCCCTAACAATACGGACTCTGGACCCTGCCTGTTCATCTCATTTACCTTATTTAAATATTCCCAGGAACTCACTACAATTTAGCAATTCCCTCATCCTACGAACATACCGGTTCCCCAAACCTACCCAACCTTTTAATTTCATGGAGTCTAGCATCCCACACAATCTAACAAGTAAAAGAACTACACCCGAATGAACATGTCGCCCCGACCCTATAATTCCCTATTCAATCAATAGCCAGTCCATTACAATAATCCTCTAGACTCCGTACCCAAAGGCCTATAACATGAATTCTCCCGTCAATATACACAATAGTATGAAATGAAAATAGGTCAAAGTCTACTCAACAAAAAACCTAGCCTACCTGGATGCTGAACAGTTGTTCCATGCCCTTTCTGGCTCTGTGAAGGCATTCCCTATTGATTCTATAGGCCTGAATCCATGGTTTTTTGTCCCTTTAGCCGGAAGCCCTCCTCCCCATGGCTCCCAAGCTTTGGAGCAACCTAGGAGGGTTTTTGGAGCAACATTCGTCTGTTTTTTACTAAAGAAGGGAGAATGAGATTGTAAAACCCATTTATGGGCTTTCTGGTTCCATCATTCCTCTATAGCGGAGGGCCAACTGCTATGGCGGTTCCACTATAGCGACCTAAATCCCGCTACAGCGGACCAAATTTTTTAGCACAGACAGTCTTCAGTAAAACAGTCATAACGATTTACTCGGGAAGCGGATTGACAAACGGTTGGTGGCATTGGAAAGAGGACTCAGATATCTTTAATTTGGTGGGTATTAGGACCCCTAACTTATTATATTATAGGAGGAATGCTCATTTGAAGTTGACCCTAGTTTGAACTTAGCCCGAAACTAAATCGGTAAAGAAGCTTTCAACTTAACTTTGTGCTAGGAGTATTGTAAGACCATAGTACATACCAAATGTACTCTCATACTAAAGAATTAATCCTAACTCTTATTATGAATTTTAGGGCACCTGCCTTGATCACAGATATTTTTTGTAACGACGGAACAGGTCGTTATAACAGATACCAATTTACCCATCGTTCATCCCCAAATGATCTCTAAGGCAGAAGGAAAAGAATGAACCAGCCCTTAGAACCTTAACACTCTACCATGAAAGTGTAGAATAGCCTTACGCAAACCACCAAACTCTCAAATCCCTCGGGTGTACCCAAGCTCAACCAAAATTTAATTCGATTCTGCTTTGTCAAAGAATTTCTTCCTTTGAGCTGTACGAGACTAGTTAATTTACTCCACCTCGAGTGCCCAAGAAATCCGGGGCCTCGTTGAAACATCGGAGCAAAAAATTTCAAACATAACGAACCAAAACTTAATTCCCATGCTATGGTGCTGACTGTTGTTGACTTCCACTATAGCGGTAATTTCTCCACTATAGCGGAGGTCACAATAGCAATGTGCCAACCACTATGGCAGTTGACACGGGACATAAAGTCGTAAAGTTCTCCAAAAGTGCTCATTTTACAACACACTTAATTTCCTGATGTTCCGGAATAACCCCTTCACGTCAACCCACATACCAAGAGTTCTACCTACCCGAATTTGATTCTGAAAAGTCCCCCGGACTCCTTAAGGTATTGGCTAATGGAAAAACTAGCTCGACCAAAGATATAACACCCAATCCTCACCCGAATTTCTCTATACCTTACCTTACTCAGAATTCATCTGAGACTAGCCTAACCCGAGATTTCTAACTCCTCAACCAGAAGTTTTCTAACCCAAACTCCATCCCAGAAGCTTCCTTCGGGTACTAAGCCCCTCACATATCATAGTATCATCTTACCCTTTAAACACTATGCCCTGAGACACCATGTATCTCTAACCCATGCAACAACAAAAATTTCATTGGAACTCATCCTAGCTTGAGGTTTTTGTCAACTCTCGTCTTAGGGGAATTTTTACCCGGGCACTTACACCCTAACCAATGCTATGGCGAGCACACCCTCACCACTTAATGAGCAGTAATACCAGTATTATCATAACTGACCAGAGGGATAACAATGTTCAAGACTCCATTAAATAATCCTACTCCCTCAACTCACCCTAACACTAAGGATCATCTATAATAAACTAGCCAAATCACCCTCATGACATAAGCCTATGAGCAATGACCAACACTACTCAGTCAATTATGGGTCATTTTTCCAAATTTTACATAGGTGACTATTTCCACCAGTGGTAAATCAAAATCTCACCAATACCCGGGGTTATCATATCTACCCTTTCCTCTTATTGCGCATGAATGCTAAATAATTCCTGCAATACCTTGCGGCTCAAATAGTGATTTAAAATGGCCCGGGAATGAAAGACAGAACAGGGGAAAAATATTACAGGGATTATGCCCTGCCCATCCCGCTATAGCGACTTGCACACTGCTATGGAAACCCCCAAAAGTAGTAGCCCAGAAAATTTACCATTCTCTGAAAAATTCTCTCATTTCCCTTCCCTATTAACATTGTTTAATCCCGTTAATCCCGCCATAGTCTTAAACAATCCTCAAGACCATTCCTGACACTATACAGACTGAAACTTAGCATCAATTATCACAAATCAATAAGAGTCTTATGCAAGCAATTATTCTTAACAACACACTTCCGCTATCAAGTACAAACAACCCCCTAGTTCCCTTGGTTCTCAACCAAGTCCCGACTGTCCTGAAATCAGAGCTTCTCTACAGTCCATAATCCCTTTTAGTTCCCTTACCATTTATATAAATGATAAGCCTATACCCGAATGTAATGCAAATAATTTCAATTAAGGCATATCGCAATTTATCATTTAAACTAATCAAAACTTTCAAGCTAGGAATAAATTTTCCTTAAGTTACAATCATGAGTTACCATAAAAATTTCCTTACCGCATTTTCTGCCATCAAGCAATGATAGCCATTTTCCCCCATAGTTCCTAACCAATCCCGACTGTCCCAAAACTGGAGTTTCTCTACAGTTGTAAGCCTTGTCCCCTTACCATTTTTACCAATGGAAAGTCCATTTCCGAAATGTAACACCACTTTACTAACCAATCTAAGTAGACATAAAAAGTAATTACCAACCAAAGTACACCAATTCAAGTTATGACTCCTCCCGGACCAAAACATTCACAGCAAATCAAATAATTGCACACCACACATTTGTAGTCATTCAAACAACATCAATACACATAAGCACAATCTCAAGTCTCAAGCTTAAACAGTTAATCAATTCAGTTTCATTACTTTTTATTCGCCTCATGGATGACCATTAGCCGATCCATCCATTCCTTTACATAGCCTCCCCGGCCAGATACCAATTGGAACCTTCCCGGTTCCAATCCTTCTTGCTTGTTTGTCGTACCCGGAGTCCAATGACAACCTTCACCTTGTTAAGATACCAATTGGAATTGAGAGATACCAATTAGACTCAACCCATACAAGCAAGTAACGAAACCGCACAAAAAGGAATGAAAGAAGAGAAGTGTTTCCTAGAATGCTTCATAGCTTCCCTGGGATTAGATGTGGATGTGGAGACCAGTAACCTGGGTTATACCATTTGTCATGACCCAACAATCGGGATGTGTGGGAACCTACTCTAATCCACCTAGATAGGAGAATCCTTACCACCCGAACCAACAGGTAATGCGAAAAAAGAAATAAATCATGAAATAAAACCCTTTTTAATACATGGAACTTCCTTTACAAAATTTTTAAAAAATAAATGACTTAAAGAACTTGAAAAAAAATATTTACAATATGAGACAACCCTCTCTAGAACCTAGTCTAAGTCGGTACAAGAGATACTACAAGGTGATACAAAAATAAAGAAGACTCAAATTTCACTATAGAAGCAAAAGTAGGAGTTATTGGAAGATCACCGCAATCCTGAATAAAACATTACCAACCCTGCAACCAGAATATACCCAAAAAGGTATAGCAAGAGTAAAATCAGTACAAACACACATACTGGTAGGCATCATCAGTCGACCTGAATCCACTCCTACCATCATATAAGAAATCAAGGTAAATACATAAGTCAAGTACTTCCACCCGTCAACATCCACCATTATCGAAACCCATTTTGGGACTAACCTTCTTATCCCTAAGACTTCCCAACTCACCTTTATCACCTAGACCTCTCAAGTCACACTTACCATTAGACTTCCAAAGTCACATTTATCGCCTAGACTTTCCAAGTCACACTTACCATTGCCAACATTTATGCCCATACCCGGGCTACAATTTTCTTACCCAAGTCAACCACTATGACTCAACAACCTGAAGTAAACCACACTACTTGGTGACGTAGACCACACCCGTCATACCGTCACCTGCTAGTACAAAACTTCCCCTAATGACCCCGGGGCCATACTAAACAAGTAACAACAACCAACATCATAACCATATGATAAGTCTCATCCTTAGCTTATCAACTGCACGTAATAAGTCTAACCGACCTAGACAATTCTTAGTGACAACAACATATAACATTTTTACATAACCCGGACCAAATAAGGATCCCTAGGCCATGATCTACGCCAATAAGATGTGACCTCGATTCACAAAAGAACCACCTTGTCACTCAAGCACACTAACCCTGCCCTTCAAGGACCAACTATGCACCAAATAATAATAAATACTGGCCCTCTCAGGAACCCAACGTACAAAGAACAAATAGTACACCCGCACTGAGTAAAGCAGTACAACATATAGTAAACTTGACATTTACCCTTTTTATATAGCGGAGACCCTTCCTAGGATCTCCTCTAAACAACACCTAAGTGTTAACATACAACCCGGTCTACACAAAGACCAAACTCACGAATCAATACAATGATAACTCCGCCTGTCAAGGACAATATGCAAAATCAGAATTCATAAACACAATTCGGTCCACTTAGGGAACCATTATTAAAAATGCAGCAATACAATAAGGTAAACCCATACCATGCGTGGTACCCAAGCCAACCAAATAGTAACCTATACTAGGCGGTACCCGAGCCAACCAAGTAGTAACCTGTACCAGGTGTGGTACCCTAGCCAACCAAATAGTAACCTGTATCAGGCGTGGTACCTGAGCCAACCAAATAGTAACATGTACCAGGCGTGGTACCCAAGCCAACCAAATAGTAACATGTACCAGGCGTGGTACTCGAGCCAACCAAATAGTAACTTGTACCAGGCGTGGTACCCGAGCCAACCGAATGTCACACAGAAATCCAACAGTCAACAACAATGAACAACAACACACTTGTAAACTAACAACAACTAGTTTATTTCACAAGACTGACAACCGGACCATTAGACATTCATAAATCATTCTTTATATACAACACCAACAGATAATACATGTACACCTATCACATATTAGGGACCCATAACCATTACCTAAGTGTTCAATTTGTCATCCCGGTCTATACTAAGACCAATCCCACACTTAAGTTCAACTACCCGGCCTCTCACAGGCCAAAATGCAATTATCCCAGTTTCAATTATTAACCCAGTCCACTCATGGGACCATCAACAAATATGACCAATAATGTAGGATTAGTCCCGCCTAAAGACTAATACATGGCTCATCATATTAAACACGTATAATCATTTTCATCTAATCCGGACTCCTCCCCTGAAAAGTAAGTGTGTTCTAGGGATTTCACCCCTGGCAATACGGACTCTGGACCCTGCTTGTTCATCTCATTTACCTTATTTAAATATTCCCGGGAACTCACTACAACTTAGCTATTCCCTCATCCTACGAACATTACCGGTTCCCCAAAATTACCCAACCTTTTAATTTCATGGATTATAGCATCCCACACAATCTAACAAGTAACAGAATTACACCTGAATGAACATGTCTCCCCGACCCTATCATTTCCTATTCAATCAATAGCCAGACCAATACAATAATCCTCTATACTCCATGCCCGAAATCCTATAACATGAATTCTCCCATCAATCTACACAATAGTATGAAATGAAAATAGGTCAAAGTCTACTCAACAAAAAACCTAGCCTACCTGGATGCTGAACAGTTGTTCCATGCCTTTTCTGGCCCCGTGAAGGCGTTCCCTGTCGATTCTACATGCTTGAATACATGGTTTTGCGTCCCTTTAGCCGGAATCCCTCCTCCTCATGGCTCCCAAGCTTTGGAGCAGCCTATGAGGGTTTTTGGAGCAACTCTCGTTTATTTTTGACAAAAGAAGGGAGAATGAGATTATAAAACCCGTTTCTGGGCTTTCTGGTTCTGTCATTCCTCTAGAGAGGACATCCAACTGCTATGGCGGTTCCTCTATAGTGACCTAAATCCCGCTACAGCGGACCAAATTTTTCAGCACGGACAGTATTCAGTAAAATAGTCATAACCTTTCACTCGGGAAGCGGATTGACAAACGGTTGGTGGCGTTGGAAAGAGGACTCAGAGATATTTAATTTGGTGGGTATTGGGACCCATAAATCTTTATATTATAGGAGGAATACTCGTTTGAAGTTGACCTTAGTTTGAACTTAGCCCGAAACTAAATCGGTAAGGAAGCTTTCAACTTAACTTTGTGCTAGGAGTATTGTAAGACCTTAGTACATACCAAATGTACTCTCATACTAAAGAATTAATCCTAACTCTTATTATGAATTTTGGGGCACCTGCCTTGATTGCAGATATTTTCAGTAACGATGGAACAGATCATTACATCCTCATCTTCTGCACCATTACGGAGGTTTCATCTTCAGGAACTTGGTCAACAACTCATCCATCCTAGGGGATAAAGTGATAGCAGAATGGGCACCCTGAACCTGAGTAGCCGGCATAGTAGGAGTGGCTCCAGTACCAGCCAACCTACTCAGGAATGTCAACACCTGCTGAATAACCTCAGAAGACATAGGGGGAAGACTTGCACCTCCAACCGGTGCTGCCACCTCTAGTTCCGCGCCCTTCTAATGCACTACCTCAACCTCCTCCTCAACATGATCCCTGGAGTGAGGGATGTGTTGCTGGCCTCTGGTCAGCCGTAACCTGAGCTATACCCCTGGAGGGTGTCGCTCTCCCTCTTCCCCTACCCCTTCCTTTCCTGTGAACTACTTGTTCTGCAGTTAGAATTGTTTCCCTTGCTCATTCCATCTAGTATTAACCATCTGCGAAAAAAAGAATGAAGGAAGTCAGATACCAATTTGAATTTCCAGATTCCAATTGGAATCAAGTTATGGCACGAAGGAAGAAAGAAGAGATAGTTTCCTAAAGTTCTGTAGACTCTCGAAGAAAAGTACAAATGTCTTCGTACCATTCCGCAAGACTCTACGAGACCCATTTTGGTATGACAATATCAACAAACCTACAGCTTTGATACTATCTTTGTCATAACCTAACCCACTGCGAGTGGCACCCACACTAAACCCCCGGTAGGAGAACCAATAAATAAAGCCAACAATTAACCAAACTAAGTAGCTAAAAACCAATTTGATAGATAAACCAATAAATAAAGCCCATTTAACCAAACTAAGTAGCTAAAAACCAATTTGATAAATAAACCAAAATTCATAAATTAACTTAACAAAATAGTAAAACCTAGGCAAAACAATCCCCTAGAATCTGAAAGTCGTGTACCAAAACTCAAAACATGTCAAAAAGATGGGGATGCAACCCAAAATAAAAAGAATCCAAGTCCAAACAATGGACTAGAATGAGTAGATGAATCTATGGGAGCCCGGAAGATGCAGCTCACCCTTAGATTCAAAAGACGTTTGTATCACAATTGAGGACACGCAACAGCCATCGGAATATGCCTTGTACTCAACAAAAGTTAAAGTGTTAGTCCAAATTAAATACAAATAACTCTAACTATAAAGCAAAGTAAAGAGTTAAAGGGCAAGATAGGAAACTAAGCCTTTTGGCCTAAATAATTTGGATTTTTAGTCCAAATGAAACCTGTCCTAAAAATTCTAAATTTTGGGCTTTGTGGCCTATTGCTCGTTGCATTTGGACTTTAGTCCATTTCTTCAGAATTCTAGCCACTTTTTGGGTTGTTGCTACTGTTGTGTTGTCTTAAATGGATGCTTGGTCCAATTGCCTTGGTGTCGATTGCTGCTCGGATTTAATCCATTGTCAGACGGCTGCTGCTTTGCTATGGGCTTAGCCCATTTTTTTCACTTTATTTTTCCATCCTGCTCGTTCTCACGGTTGGAATTAGCTCGAATAGTGTTGGTATAGACCCAACAGGAGCTGAGAGTCCATAAGGACTCAAAAATGAATGTTCATGCACAAAAGAGCCGAAAATAGAGGATTAGAATTTATTACAAACACTAACTTCAACATACTCAAATTTAAAAAAAACAAAACCATCGCATATTCACAAACAAATCTCGTCATTTCAGATTATGACTAGGTATTCGACAGATTGTCATGTTAAGTAGACAAAGGGAAAATTAGAAACCTTATAGACAGTGAACGTAATCTACTTTAAAAGGGAAAAACAGAACAAACTTCACATTGAGCATATTTATACTATGGATTAAGCTCTATTTAGAGAAACGAACAAAGTAGGGGATGAATACGAAACTAGACTTTATGAGATGGACATGAAAAGAAAAAAAAACCGTGGTGATGGCAACAACAAACAAACATTTTATGCAAATGATTTTGCTCACAGACTACCATGACCAAACAAAGATCTTATTGAGACCAAGACATTCAGAAAATGGAACAAACACAATATTTTATAAAAGATAATTATATGGTAACTTGTCGAAGGATAGCATAATTAAAACAGTCTTTCTTTAAATGATGAGGCAGAGAGGTTGGGTTTACTACTTAGATCGAGACCATAACTGGACAATTTTAAGAAGCTAATCTTAGACATGTCTTAGGATTTAACTCAAACGAATACATTCTATACGAATGAAAGATCAAATAAGAGCCAAGCTAGTTGTTTATAACAGATTCCACATTTGTAAACTAAGCATAAAGGAACCCATAATGATGTATAAGAACAAAAGAAAACTCAAGTAAGTAACAAACTTTTTGTTTGAAAACCAAAAGAAATTAACACATGATGGTCAA
Organism: Jaltomata sinuosa; assembly: GCA_003996215.1. Taxonomy (NCBI): domain Eukaryota; kingdom Viridiplantae; phylum Streptophyta; class Magnoliopsida; order Solanales; family Solanaceae; genus Jaltomata; species Jaltomata sinuosa. Next base: position 118,145 of record QJPP01002550.1, on the reverse strand, counting down.
AACGAGACTAATCATGTTGCTTTACTCATAGTTCATACAACATAGTAGAGCCCAAAATCCTCGACTATCATATTGCTACAACCATGATAAATGGTCACGAGTGGACAAATTTTGAACACACAACACAAAAAAAACATAGAGAACTAGTGAGTTGAATCAAACATGCTCAAACTAGTTCTTGAAAACAGCCTTTTCACACTCAACGAACTAGTTTCTTGAATGAAGAATACATACACAACATAAAGGGACGCTTTTATGAACATACAATGGTTATGAGACAGCACACCAAATCAGCTATAATTCCTATGATTCTATTTGAAAGCAACGGGACAAAAGTCTAACATCCCCTCTCTAATCCCTGCACCATGTGAACATCATACTCGTGTTCTTGTAGAACAAATGCTAAATGGCATGAACAATGGAAGCATAAAGTAAATGAGAAATCAAAGAACTACATGACTCGGCAATTACTTCACATAAAATAGATCACATCACACAAGACCAGCTTAAAAGCAACAAGAAATCTCTAAGAAACATAGTTTTACATTACACTGCATAAACAAACAGGAAAACCAGAAGGAGAAGAAGAGATGAAGGGTTTACCTTTTTTGGAGCAGCGACCGGGACCACGAGCTTCATTGGGAACTTTGACACCACGAGAAAAAGAAAACAATTCGCCGGAACTTGAATTTTAGTGTATATTTTCTATGAAACTTTTGGTTACGTAGGATTAGAGAAATTCTTCTCAAAAATCCTCAAGTTTTTCCTCAAAATCCATCCCCCTTTTCCTCTATCTTAGAGGGGTTTATATAGGGTAATTTTAGGTGAAAAAGAGGAGGGAAAATAGTGGGGCAAAGTAGGAAAACCCTCTGAGAAATTTCAAATCCTCGGCTGGATAACGTTGGCCAGCAAAGGGTTTGTAAGAAGCTTGTACATATTTCCCCGAATTATGCAGAGAATTTGACTCCTAGTCGCTTCTAGAGGATTCTCAATGATTCCAGCATGATTTTGACAGAATCTTGGATGGCATTTGGGAAAATTGACAGCATTGAGCGTCGTTTGAGCTGGGAATCATTGAGGAAAATTGGGGAAATTTTTGGGGTTTGCACTGGTTTTCGCTTTTTGTGGGAGACGATGAAGAGAGAGAGAGTTGAGGGGTGTACCGCGTGAGCTGAGGTGTTGTACGAGGCGCGTTGCTCGGACAACAAAGAGAGTGAGACGTATGACTGGGTGGCAGCTAGGGTTTCTGTGAGGGCTGTTGAGAGAAGATGAAGGAGAAGGGGTCGTTTGGTTTATGTGGTGAATGATGAGAGAAAGAGTAATGGGGTTAAGGGTGAGAGAGTGGGCCGGGTTGAGGAGAAATGGGAGTGGGCTGGAGCGGGTATATTTGTTTTGGGCTCGGGTCAGTTGAAGTAAGAGGTGTTATAAGGGTGGTTTAAGTTTTGGCCACATTTTGCAAAATGTGGCCACTCTTAAATTAATAGGGTAGCGAAATTGATAAAAATTAGGAAAAATCCGGCTAAGATTTAAATAGTTTTAGAGGGATAGGCTAGAATTGAAATAAGAGTGAATCAATTACAATTAACTCTTAAGCTTAATTAACTTAAACAATTTGAAATAATTATCATATTTAACGTATAATTATTTCTTTTACAATTATGAAAAATTAATTTCTTAATTAATCTCTTGTTTGAATTCATTTGAAGGAAAATCAAACGTTTAATCTTTTAAAATGATTTTCTTATGAAATTAAACTTTTAAATAGTTCTTTAAGTAAATTTCCATGTAATTAAACATGAAAGATATAAATTATTACTTAGAACTATTATAAAGATGATTTGGAAAATAATTATTTCAAAAATTATTTAAAATTCAAAAAGGCTCAAGATTAATTCGTAATGTGGCGGGTAAAAATTGGGTGTCAACAACTGCCCCTCTCTTTGGGTAGGGTGAGTGCAATGAACCCTGGGCAAAGGGAATTGACATTCCCAATTTTATCCGACCACATATTCATCTTCAGAAAGTGGTCGGTTCTAGCACAAATTTCAAGGAATCATGGCCGAACTCCGGTATTGATTTTCCTACATATATGAGGTTACATGAGAACTCAGGCCACTTGTAGTTCAAGACGCTTGATTTTGAAAGAATTTCAAACTATCCCAATTTCACAGTATGGAGAGACCGGAGAGCTGGGGAGTAAGATGATTGGGGGGTAGTTAGGAATACATCTGAGTTTTCAACATAGAGCCCGCCTACATATCCCAGGACTTAGGAATCAGGCTGCTTGTAGTTTGACTCAATCGATGGAAAAGGTAATCTTTATGTTAAGACAGCCTTTGGCTCAGGATAGGTGACAAATGGATCGAAGCATGGAAAAGAGGCTTGTAATTGTCTCCATTATAAATTTGGGGCCCTCACATCTATAGATAAGAGCTACATGGACATAATTTTCAAAGCTCGAGGTGTATTGTCACCCAGATTTGAAAATAAGGAAGATTGCTTCCAGCGTGAGTTCAAGGAATATCCTGGATGCGAAACTAAGACCTAATGACAGGAAAATACCCACATGCCTTCTTATAGGGGTGTGGTATGATGGTGGTGAAAATACATTCCTCAGCTCGCGTTCAAAGAGTTTGGTATTCCTCTTCGGACTATGTCCCAGTTCGCTGCTAAGAAAAAGTTCCACGCTGTGATGCGTCCTTTTTGGTGTAGTCCGCACCTGTGGTTTGGCTTTGAGAATTTCATCCTTCTCGGATGCTCTCAACAATATCTCAAAATAAAATTGTTAGTAGTAACATAATTCCACTTGGAGAGGTAGTTTCTTGGTCATACCTCATTCTTGGGTTATGTCTGAATCTTAGGTTGTGACATCTTTTTGATATGCTTTGTACCTGTTGTTCTTGTTCGAGATTTTCTTCCTCTTGGATGTTCTAGGCAATATTTTGAAACAGAGATGTTAGTAGTAAAGTGATTCAACGGAGAAGGATAGATTTGTACCTTATTTTTTGTGTATGTGGCCTTTTGAAGCATATGTCGTCCTTTCCTATTTATGTTCTTAGGAAATAGCGACCTTCATGACATAGATACATGATAGCCTTTGTGGTGATTTTCATTATTGTGACTTAACACTTTGCGCATTCCCGTTGTTGCGGCTTAAAAGTGTTAGATTTGTGCATTCTTGTTGCTGCATCTTAAACACTTTGTACATTCCCATTGTTGCGGCTTGAACGCTTTGCGCATTCCCATTGTTGCAGCTTAGAAGTGTTAGATTATCCAACTCTATGGCGGTTTAATATGGTGATCTTTGAATATGATGACTTTTGTGGTCGTTGTGATGGTGATGGTCCTCTTGACAGTTTGTGGCATTATCTTGAATGTAATAGCCTTCTTGGCTATTGGTAGCGATTTTTTGCATATGCCTTTGGGGGAATCTTGCGCATCATCTGTATCGATATGACTAATAGATATTTCCTGCATTGTTGGGCTTTGGGTAATCTAGTGCATCATCCAACTTTGGACAGATGCGACTTACAGATGCCTTTAACTTGTCAACTTCGAGTATTCTTGCACATTATCCGACTTTGGATAGAGGCAGCTTACATATGTCCTTCAAATTGTCAATTTTTTGGGTAATCCTGCACTTTTATCTAATCTTGGATGTGATGCGACTTACAGATTTCTCTTGAATTGCTAGCCTTTGGGTAGTCTTGTACAATATCAACGTGGATATGTCGTGACTTATAGATAACCCTTGGACTGTCAATTTTTTGGTAGTCTTGCACTTTATCCAATTGTGGATATTGTTGCGACTTACGCATTACCCTTGAACTTTCAATCTTCAGGTGATCTTGCACACTATCCGATTTCTGACATGGATGTGTCTTACAGATAACTCTTAGACTGTCAAGTTTCGGGCAATCTTGCACACTATCCAGTTTCAGATATCGTTGTGACTTACAGACAACCTTTGTCCTTCCAATTTGAGGAAATTCAGTTCATTGTCTGATTTGAATGGCGTCTTACAGATATCCCTCAGACTATATGCTTTTGACCTTGATATAAAGTATTTTTGATCATCGGGAGTGACAAGGCCTTTTCCACACGATCAAATATATTTGCATCTTCTGGTGATCGATGCTTTAGAATAAGAGTGCATAAATATCCTCAACATCAAACTCCTCCGTCTTACGCGATATCAGATATAAATATGCTGAATGCCAGACTTGGCATAATAAATGAGCAAATATAACCTTAACGTCAGACTCCTCTGTCTTACGTTATATCAGATATAAATATGCTGAATGCCAGACTTGACATAATAAAAGAGCCAATATACCCTCAACATCAGACTCCTCCATCTTACGTGATATCAGATATAAATATGTTGGATGCCAGATTTGACATAATAAAGGAGCAAATATACCCTCAACGTCAAACTCCTCCGTCTTACGCGATATCGAATATAAATATGTTAAATGTCAAATTTGACATAATAATTGATAATAATGATAATGATGATAATGATATCCTCAATGTTAGACTCCACCGTCTCACGCGATCTCGGATATAAGCATGCTGAGTGCCAGACTTGGCATAATGATTGATGATAATGATAATGATGATAATGATATCCTCAATGTTAGACTCCACCGTCTCACGCGATCTCGGATATAAGCATGCTGAGAGTCCATCCTGCACAGCAAGTGTGACTTAGGGACGCCTATGAATGTCATCCTCTTTGAAACCGAATGGTAGAGGGACATAATACTTGTAGCGGATGTATCTGCGATATTAATGATCATGATGGTCCTCTTGACATGGTCCTATTGACATGCAAATATGATGGCCCTCGTGGCATGATCCTCTCGATATGCAGATATGATGGCCCTAGTGGCATGGTCCCCTCGACATGCAGATATGATGGCCCTCGTGGCATAGTCCTATCGACATGCAGATATGATGAACCTCGTGGCATGGTCCTCTCGACATGCAAATATGATGGGTTTCTCTTGATATGGTTCCTGCGATATGATGCCATATAGTACAATGCAACATAATATAATATAAGCAATGCGATATGACATAATATGATGCGATATAATGCTTATGTCATGTAATACAGTATGATGCAATGCAATGCAGCATGATGCAATGTGACATGGTGCAATATGAATGCAAAATGTGATGCAATGTAGTGTCGTATGATGCAATGGCCCATGGGAAAGTTGTAGAAAACATCACCTCCGGTCTTTGTTTTGTCATGTCGACTCCTTTATGGATACTTGTGCTCAAGGCAAATGGATAGTAGACACGGTGTCGCTCTTACTAGCGACCACAGTCAAATTTGAAAAACTTTAAAGATGACATTTATGAAGATAATCAAAACAGACTTTCATTTGAAATGTGAATGAAATGGTCGTGTCCATTTCTGGGGACAGCCATAAATACCGTCTTTGAACATCGTATGTTCATGGTAATTTTTAACTTGTCGGGGATTGACAAAGAATGATGTCAATCTCTTATTTGGTGTCCCAATTTGAAACTCACCGAAATGTCCTGATCTGTTTGGGGACTTGAGGACGTTGTCAGTCTCTCTTTATCTGGTAGTTTCTGTGAACTACAAGAAGATTCGCCCATTCTAGGGACTTTTTCCATCTTTGGCTTCTTTCCGCTCCTTTGGCTTTTCTAGCCAAATTTTGGGGTGTCTGGTCTCGTTGCATTTCTTTGAATGCGTTGGATAACGAGGAACTGCTTTCTAACATACTTTTGGGGACAACCTGCATCCACAGAAAAATTGTTAGTTTTTTGCTGAAATTGGTCTGTGTTGACCTCCTTCGATCTTTTGCTCCTTATTTTGTCTTCTCTGGATGCTTTCCAATATCGGGTACTCGTCACTCTCGACTCTTCTCGGGCCACGGTATACATAAGACAAAATACATTATAAGGAGTAAAACTAGTTTTCGTAATGATTTTTCAAACTGACTCTTTGTAAAACAAAGATTTTGAAAAAGGATAGTTTGAAAAGATCTCTGCTCATCGTGTCATGTGCTAGCTCAACGGATGTCCTTTACTCAAGGCTTTGACGTTTCTAACATATTGCTGGCGGACTCTAGAGATCTTTCGTCGTCCTAGCTGGGGAGTTTGGAAATGATCTTTCGAGAAATCTGTCATAGCTGGGGATTAATCCATCTCGGACTTGCTATAACTGGGGATTTATGAAGCAAACTCTGATCTATCAGTGTTGGGGAGCTTTTCGAAGTATAATTCTGAACTCCAAGATTAAGCTTGGTGGAAATTTTGAGGTCTTTCCTCAAAATTTCTGCCCCAGTTAGAGGTTTTGCAATGAATCTCACTCCATTGGCAAGGGACTTGAGACTCTGTGAGAATTACGAGATTCTTTCTCGATATTCTTGTAAGTTGCTCTTTTGGAACATTCTGTATTTCTATTTGTTGGAGACGATCTTCGCCTTTTGAATTTTTGAGATTCCTTTCTCGAAAATTCTGCCTCAGTTTCCATTTCTTGGGTGATATGACCGAGCCGTTATGGCGCCTACGTATCCCGTTAAGGCAGGAATTAGGTCAAACATAGTTCCCACACTCGTAGTGGGAGAATGTCAAAAATAATTAAAGGGATGACCGAGGCCGACAAAGGCCGCTTACGTATCTCATTCTTGAGAATTCAGGTCGAACGTAGTTCAAGATAGGAAGGGAAAAGATAGATTTTCCTATGGGATTGATCGAAGCTGACACAGGCCGCCTACGTGTGTATCTCATTCTTGAGAATTTAGGTCAAACATAGTTCGTACATAGGATAGGGAATTTTTAAGCTTTTACTAAGTGCAAAACGATTACAATTAGAAAATGCGATTATAGTGGAAAGAAAATAGAAGGAAAAGAAGTCGCCTTCATGCGTAGTGTCTCTTCGCAGCATCGGAGTTGATATAGGCTTGGGCCATACTTGATCATTCATCTTGGACAAAATCAAAACTCCTCCTGATAATACTTTGTGGACGACATACGGTCCTTTCCAATTTGGTGCAAACTTTTCTTTGTCCCGTGGGAGGGAAGGACTAACTGTCCATTCCCTGGATTGAATTCTGGATTGACCAATAAATTTTGAGAGATGATGTTTGTACTCATTCTTGTCCTATTATTATAGGACCAGTCAAAGATATCGATGTGTGGCTCAAACAGATTGATAAGTTTTTTTGTGTGCTTTTGAAAAATGAACACCGACGTTGATTTATTCAACTTGACCGTCATTTCCCAGATTAACTACCTCAATATGTTCTAGGTGGGTCCTTTTCTGGTCTTCAAAGTTCTTAGACTTCTTGGTTGTTTGTTCAAGGACCATGATTTCTCCAACATACCCTTCAACATCATTGTTGTCTAGTTTGGTCTGTTCGTTAAGATCTTGACATGACATGACAGTGGCAGGTTTATTATTACTAAAACCATAAACAAAACAAGTTAAATAATGACCAGCAATCATATAGCAAAGTTTTCGCAATAAGGGAGGATTTTCTTTGAAATCCAAAATATTTATAAACTATGGCTACAACCCGCATGAATGCAGGTCTGTGCCTTTGGGAAAACGGTAAAATAGTACGAGGAAATTGAAAACATAAAGGGTGGATCACGGAGCCTCATCCGGACCATCGCCAGTTTTTATAAAATAGAGTCTTTGTCTACCCAGCCGAGCGAAGAGTCACGAGGGGAGTTGCGACCCAATTCCATAGCTTTTTGCCGGGCTTGGCATCCCTAATCATGGCTGCTTCGGGGATAACATCGCATTTCTTGAACAGATGTCCTATTCCATCCTCTAACCCGTCGTTTGGGGAACCAATACGCACTGGGAATGACTGATATAGGTGAAGTAACGGTTTTGGCAATCCTGACTGCTTCTCTGTCTTGTCTTCTTGGACTACATACTTCAACCCATACTTGGTCAGCTTTCTAGGGATACTTATTGGCTCAGTCATACCATCAGAGCTCTTGCCTAATCTGAGACTTGGTTTGTATCTGCTCACTAGTATCACGGTTGCGAGCATTTTATAGATAGGGGCATGGGGATTTGAGGAGCAAGATCCTTTCCCGTGGCATTGACAGTCTCTACGGTGTAGAAATCGCTTCCTTTTGGGACTTCTTCAGTCACAGGGACACAACCATTAACGTGTAAGGCCTTGTTGCGCATTAACCCTTCAAAGGGTAGCTCAGCAATACTTAAAGTAGCTATAGCTTTTTTTGACATTTACTGCTTTTTAGGGCTAACTGGCACTATTGACTTGCCCACATTCCATTCTTCATCGACCTCTATGACATTAACAGTGGCTCCTCCGTGATTCGGGAATGGGTTGTTATTAACATTGGTCGGTGTTGTTTATAGTGTGACTACTCTTTGATCAATCAAATCCTGAATTTTGTGCCTTAGATTAATGCAATCTTCGGTATCATGTCCGATTCCTCCGGAATTATAAGTACAATGTTGGTCAGCCCTGAAGAAATGCGAGTCAGGATTTCCTGGTTTAGGTTGTATAGGCTGAATAAATCCAACAGCCTTCAATCTCTCATATAACTGAGTTCTGGTTTTATCCAATTGGGTGAAAGTTCGAGGAGCTTTCTTTTCGAAATTAGGGTGAGGGAGATTGATATTAGCGGGAGGCGGAACCTGGCGATTATCCTGGTTCTCGGGAGCCTTTTGATACACTTGAAAGTTTTGGGGAGGAGCTTGGTAAATGGGTTGCATATCTGATTGTGGAGTTTGGTAAATGGGTTGTAAGTTTGATTATGGAGCTTGGTAAATGGGTTGAGTATAGAAAATAGTTTGAGGATTTTGTGGAGCTGGGGGAGGGGTTGTTGGAACAAGTGATTTTTTATAATTGGCCCGAAAGGTTTTCGTATTTTCGGTCTAGGACTGGAGGATACCGAAGACACTTCTTCCCTCTTCTTCTTGGGAAATCCTACCAATCCTGAGGATGCAGAAGCTTTGGTAATCTTGCCGAACGCAGATCTTCCTCCATAATTTCACCAATCTTAACTAGATCAGCAAACGGTGCTTTAACAACTGATATCATTTTATCATAAAACTTCGACTCCTGTGAGCGCATAAACACCGCGCTTCTTCTTCTTCTGTCATGGGAGGATGAACTCTCGCCGCCTCTTTTATCCATCGGTAGGCATAGTACCTGAAGTCTTCGTTCAATTTTTGCCTGATGCGCCATAGAGAGTATTGATCTGGGACGACTTTCACATTGTACGCAAACCTTTAAGCGAAGTCTTTGGCTAGGTCACTGCACTTAGACGACTTCTTCAACTCCTGCGAGGTGAACCATTCCAAAGCCTCTCCGCTCAGACTTCAGCTAAACAATCTCATTAGCAGAGCGTCGTTCTTTCGAGCATCGACCATTTGGTCACAGTAGCTTCTCAAATGGGCCTTGGGATTCCCAACACCGTTAAAGGTCTCGAACTTGGGAATCTTGAATCCGTCTGTCAAGTCCATCTCTGGATGGATACAGAGATCACGCTTCTTCTCCGCGGCCCTCAACTCTTTCTCTTTCTCCTCGTACTGGTCAAGCTCGGGGTTTCCGAGAGAGCGGTGTATGGTTCTATCATACCATGAAAAGCAGAAGGTGGCATATATTGGGTAGGTAGAGGCTGGACATGTGGGATGACATTTGGATACGTGAGGGTATAGTTACGTGGGTTAGTGACGTTGGGATGATTATTCTAGAACTTGTAGGCATTTGGTGGCGTATTTTGATAACTTGGAGGAAGGTTTTGTGGAATGTAGGCACTTGGATTGTTACTCTGGTTAGTATGCTGGATAGGAGGAGTATGAATTTAATAGGAGGATTCGATATGAGGGGGATTACTGGAGAGAGGTTCGTTGGAAGGTCTAGGTGCGGAGGCAGGAGGGATATTTCCTGGATGGTTTTCAGTTAACGGGGAATTGAGCGGAGGGATTTTGAGAGGAGGCTGAGCGATGCCCAGGTTTGGAGTGTTAGCGGCAATAGCCAAGCTAGCCATATCCTTGGCTTTTTGTACCTCTTCTTGCATTTTCTCTAGCTTTCTTGCCAGTTCGGCAATCATTTCACTATGTTCAGTGATAACATTATCTCTCATGGTCAAGGCGTTCTCTTCCACACTATCAGTCATTTTATCCTTAGCGAAGCGAGAGTTAGAGGAGGAATCTATTTGTGCCTTTGAGCGGGTGAAGTAGGGATGTTCGGCCAGTTTTGCCAACACAGATCAATTTCTATTACCTGTTAAAGTAAAACAACTCAAAGGCCGATATGTTAGGTCCCGTTAGTGTTAAACAATAAAAGATATTCAACTAGAAATAAACAGATAAAAGTTATTTTTCATCAAGGCAAATTGATCCACGGGTATTTATTGGCTCGAGGGTTCGTCAGACAGGATCGATTTTGAGGTAGGCAGATTCTGTCAGGAGTTTTGACTTGTCGAGTCTTCAGCACTCGATGCATCTTCTGAATTCTTCGGTATTTTTGTCAAAGTGGGGAAATGAAAAGTTTTGTAGTTTGGATAAGGCAAGTTCGTTTTCCGAACAAGATTTAAAAAGGTTTTAAGAAGTCTTTGGATTTTTCTGGGGAAATTTGAATAAACTCCAAGGGCGATTTTGATCGGATTTTGCGGTGGGCTTTTATCCTGCCTATGGGTTCTAAAATATTCAAATAGGAGTGGATCAATTCGCCTTTGATTTGAGCAACACGCGTAAGCACGTAAGACAGTTATATCACATAACAGTTCATAGCGCGTCCTATACAGATATGTGACCTTTTATGCCAAAGTTAGGCCTAACGAATTGAAGGATATGTATGTCGTTTGTAAACGTTCCATTGCCCCAAAATATATTTATACATATTGATTAAATGAAATAGGGGTACAAAATTGCTAGAAAACGAATGTACATCAAAATCAGTCCCACGCAGGGGTACAATCCTAAACTAGGCTGTCGTGGTTGGTCCTCTGTTATCGAACTTCTTAGACTTCTTGCAAATCCTGAATGCCTTTCGGATGACAATCTTCAAAAAGAAAAGACTATCTAAATATATCCCAATCCTGAGGGACAATGGTTCGTACAACCCGACATCATATCCTTCAATTGAACACATAGGGGATGATTGTTCTTTCAGGCCGTGGGCCTTTTCGAACACAAGGTGGTCTTACTAATGGACTTAATATCCAAGATATTAAGACATCTTAGGTCAATGCCTATTTCGGGATTTGGTTTTGCTCTATCCTGAGTTTCTAGAATAGGTTTTGAAATTGACCGGGAACCCGAACGGACAACCAAGGCTAAAACAACAAGTGACCGTTAACCGACCGCGGGTCAACTATTTCACTCGTTTGTTTTGAAAATTGTGTGTTTTGTTAAGAACGATTGCAAATACATGCATAATCGCCTTTTTACGCCTAGTGTAATCTAATGCTTTGCCAAGAAAGGCAAAAAATGTCATGAACAATTATATTTTGCGGGAAGATAAACAAGTAAGAAAACAATAAAGTTACTAATTATTACAATCCGAATAGTTCAAACAATAAGGTTAGAACCTAGTTGAATTATCCCCAGCAGAGTCGTCATTTCTGTTTTACGAAAAAAGATGACTTCTTGTTGAAAATCATTTCAAAAATCTAGTTAAAATTTCAAAACGTTTTCAAAATAAAGCAAGAGTCGCCACTTAGTTTTTATAAAAGTAAAAACCAAGAAAAAACTTTTTTTAAAAAAACTTTTAAAGCTTAAACAGATATAACTTAAAAAAATTAAGAGACTAAGGTAAGGATTCAAATTAATACTCTTGGAAGGGTGTTAAGGCACCAAGAGTATCTGCTAACTCACGGTTATCCAAACTTGTTCAAAAACTAACTTATTTTGACTAAACTTGAAAATCTTAGATTTGATTAACCTTGAGAAAATCATCTTGTTCTTAATTTGATTTGAGAAACATAGTAAATGAGACGTGATTAGAGGAAATTGATACTTATATTTTGGAAATGAAAACACGTAGAGTTCATTTTTTTCCAACAAAAAGGGGAAACATGCTTGGTTTTGACAATCTACAGTGTGAAATTTTGATTGCTTTTATATGAAGAAAACATAAACATGATTAAAGGAAAATTAGATAAGTGTTTACTCTTTTGGGGAAAATTCACCAAGTTAAAGTGTTAGTCCAAATTAAATACAAATAACTCTAAACTATAAAGCAAAGTAAAGAGTTAAAGGGCAAGAGAGAAAATTAAGCCTTTTGGCCTTAAATAATTTGGATTTTTAGTCCAAATGAAACCTGTCCTAAAAATTCTAAATTTTGGGCATTGTGTCCCATTGCCCGCTGCATCTGGACTTTAGTCCATTTCTTCAGAATTTCAGCCCCCTTTTGGATTGTTGCTACTGATGTGTTGTCTTAAATGGACGCTTGGTACAATTGCCTTGGTGTCGATTGCTGCTCGGAACTAATCCATTGTCGGACGGCTGCTGCTTTGCTATGGGCTTAGCCCATTTTTTAACTTTATTTTTCCAGCCTGCTCGTTCTGTCTCGGTTGGAATTAGCTCGAATGGTGTTGGGGTAGACCCAACAGGAGCTGAGAGTCCACAAGGACTCAAAAATGAGTGTTCATGCACAAAAGAGCCGAAAATAGAGAATTAGAATTTATTCCAAACACTAACTTCAACTTACTCAAATTTAAACAAAACAAAACCATCGCATATTCACAAACAAGTCTCGTCATTTTAGATTATGACTAGGTGTTCGACAGATTGTCATGTTAAGTAGACAAAGGGAAAAATGGAAACCTTATAGACAGTGAACGAAATCTACTTTAAAAGGGCAAAACAGAACAAACTTCACATTGAGCATATTTATAATATGGATTAAGCTCTATTTAGAGAAACGAACAAAGCAGGGGATGAATACGAAACTAGACTTTATGAAATGGACATGAAAAGAAAAGAAACCATGGTGATGGCAACAACAACCAAACATTTTATGCAAATGATTCTGATCACAGACTACCATGACTAAACAAAGATCTTATTGAGACCAAGACATTCAGAAAATGGAACAAACACAATGTTTTATAAAAGACAATTATCTGGTAACTTGTCGAAGGATAGCATAATTAAAACAGTCTTTCTTTAAGTGATGAGGCAGAGAGGTTGGGTTTACTACTTAGATCGAGACCATAACTGGACAAGTTCAAGAAGCTAATCTTAGACATGTCTTAGGATTTAACTCAAAAGAATACATTCTATACGAATGAAAGATCAAATAAGAGCGAAGCTAGTTGTTTATAACAGATTCCACGTTTGTAAGCTAAGCAGAAAGGACCCTATCATGATGACTAAGAACAAAAGAAAAGTAAGTAACAAACCATTTTTTGAAAACCAAAAGAAATTAACACATGTTGGTCAAAACGAGACTAATCCTGTTGCTTTACACATAGTTCATACAACATAGTAGAGCCCAACATCCTCGACTATCATATTGCTACAGCCATGATAAATGGTCACGAGTGGACAAATTTTGAACACACAACACAAAAAAACATAGAGAACCAGTGAGTTGAATCAAACATGCTCAAAAGTCAAAACTAGTTCTTGAAAACAGCCTTTTCACACTCGACGAACCAGTTTCTTGAATGAAGAATCCATACACAACATAAAGGGACACTTTTATGAACACACAATGGTTGTGAGACAGCACACCACATCAGCTATAATTCCTATGATTCTATTTGAAAGCAACGGGACAAAAGTCTAACATCCCCTCTCTAATCCCTGCACCATGTGAACATCATACCCGTGTTCTTGTAGAACAAATGCTAAACGGCATGAACAATGGAAGCATAAATTAAACGAGAAATCAAAGAACTACATGACTCGGCAATGACTTCACATAAAACAGATCACATCACACAAGACCAGCTTAAAACCAACAAGAAATCTCTAAGAAACACTGCTTTACATTACACTACATAAACAAACAGGAAAAGTAGAAGGAGAAGAAGAGATGAAGGGTTTACCTTTTTCGGAGCAGCGACCGGGACCACGAGTTTCGTCGGGAACTTCGACACCACCAGAAAAAGAAAACAATTCGCCGGAACTCGAATTTTAGTGTATATTTTCTCTGAAACTTTCGGTTACGTAGGATTAGAGAAATGCTTCTCCAAAATCCTCAAGTTTTTCCCCAAAATCCAGCCCCCTTTTCCTCTGTCTTAGAGGGGTTTATATAGGGGAATTTTGGGTGAAAAAGAGGAGGGAAAACAGAGGGACAAAGTAGGAAAACCCTCTGAGAAATTTCAAATCCTCGGCTGGATAACGTTGGCCAGCAAAGGGTTTGTACGAAGCTTGTACAAATTTCCTCGAATCATGCGAAGAATTTGACACCTAGCCGCTTCTAGAGGATTCTCAATGATGCCAGCATGATTTTGACAGAATCTTGGACGGCGTTTGGGAAAATTGACAGCGTTGAGCATCGTTTGAGCTGGGAATCGTTGAGGAATGTTGGGGAAACGTTTGGGGTTTGTACTGGTTTTCGTTGTTTGTGGGAGAAGACAAAGGGAGAGAGAGAGTTGAGGGGTGTACTGGGTGAGCTAAGGTGTTGTATGAGGCGCGTTGGTCGGATAACAAAGAAAGTGAGACGCGTGACTAGGCGGCGGCTAGGGTTTCTTTGAGGGCTGTTGAGAGAAGATGAAGGAGAAGGGGTCGTTTGGTTTATGTGGTGAATGATGAGAGAAAGAGTAATGGGGTTAAGGGTGAGAGAGTGGGCCGGGTTGAGGAGAAATGGGAGTGGGCTGGAGCGGGTATATTTGTTTTGGGCTCGGGTCAGCTGAAGCAAGAGGTGTTATAAGGGTGGTTTAAGTAATGCAAAATGTGGCCACTCTTAAATTAATAGGGTAGCCAATTTGATAAAAAATAGAAAATATCCAGCTAAGATTTAAATAGTTTTAGAGGGATAGGCTAGAATTGAAATAAGAGTGAATCAATTACAATTAACTCTTGAGCTTAATTAACTTAAGCAATTTGAAATAATTATCATATTTAACGTATAATTACCTCTTTTACAATTATGAAAAATTAATTTCTTAATTAATCTCTCGTTTGAATTTATTTGAAGGAAAATCAAACCTTTAATCTTTTAAAAGGATTTTCTTATGAAATTAAACTTTTAAATAGTTCTTTAAGTAAACTTCCACGTAATTAAACATGAAAGATACAAATTATTACTCAGAACTATTATAAAGATGATTTGAAAAATAATTATTTTGAAAATTGCTTAAAATTCAAAAAGGCTCAAGATTAATTCATAATGTGGCGGGTAAAAATTGGGTGTCAATAGGCCCAATCCCACTTTATTGGTACCGTCATAGCAGGAGTCGCCCACTATAGCAGATTTGACCACCTTTGACTCCCGCTATAGCAAAAATTTCTCCATTATAGCAGCGTCGCGGTAGCAGTGTGTTACCCGCTATAGCGGCTGATACGGGACAGAAACTCAGAAATTCTCTCAGTTTTGCCCATTTCCCAACACACCGTCAAACCTTGACATTTCAGACCAACTCTTTTATGTCAAGTTCGATATCGGGAGTTCTACTCACCCGAATTCATTTTCAAAAAGTCCTACAGACTCCTTAACGCCTTAGGTAATAGAAAAACTAGCTCAATTTTAATTATTTCACCCAATCCTTTTTTGGATTGCCCTAGACCTCATCTCACTTAGATTTCGTCCTTGACTAGCCTAGCCTAAAAATTTTAACTCTCCAACCAGGAAGTTTTCTAACTTGATTTCTCGTATGAATAGCTCACCCATAACGACGGGAAGGGTCGTTAAACTACATTCTTCATTCTATCCTAATGATTTTTCTTTCGAGTTCACAATGAGAATATGTATATATTTCAATGGCAGCTAAGCATTAAAATAATAACCACAAGAATATAAGAACAACTAATTATATAATAATCTTACAAATCAAATCAAGAGTCTACTACAACAATCATGAATCATAAAGCTACCATAATCCTATAACGAGAAGTTTAACTCCACATAGACATGGAGAAATTATAACAAATCATCCAAAGAAAAACGTAAAAATAAAATAATAAAGAAGAAGAAAAGAATAAATCAAAATTCTTAAACATCCACGACGGCTCCTAGCTCTTTTTAGGTCCAAAACTATGTAAAAATCAATTCTGAATTTATTTGCCTACCGCGTCTCTCCTGTGAACGTGCTCAACCAATCTAGCAGCGCGCCAAGGCAACTGTCCAAAGCAAATACTAAATTTGCTGATTATATTTTAGCTTATGTCTTCATGTGTTGCCACATGTTACTTTCCTCAATTTAATTCAATATTTGCTGCTCCTTCTCTTTATATAAAAATATTAATATAATATTACAATTCAATCCATTAAGTTGTCTGTTAATTTCCTTATATGATTTCTCATTTTTAATTCGTTCTTCTCTAAATTTTTAATCTTCATACCATTTTAATCCTACACATAAAAATACCCAATATAATAATAATCTAATAAATTAAGGCTCAAAAATAAAATGAAAAGACTAAATATGAGGCAAATAATGACTAAATATATGTATTTTTTGACCTCAAATTATCACCCACATTTAGATTTTTGCACGTCCTCGAGCAAGCATTAAAGCTCATCTCAAAAAATTAAACTAGGAATTACCATCACTTTAGTTGATACAAATAATTAGGTCATGTAAAAAATCACAACACCTAGTACACTTCCCAATCATTACGCAAGATATACAATAAAAAATAAATTTCTAGCCTCCTAACCTCAAAGACGAACTCTAACTCATTAAATTAAGCTTGCCTCACCTACTCCATCAAAGAAAACTAATAAAATCACATATCTATCATAAAACAAGTGTCTCACAAGAAGAAATAGTTCGTACACTCAATTTAAAAAGTTGAATATAAATTAAGGACTTAACATCAAAGCACAACTCTCGCACACGCAAACGAATTCGCATGTATGCACAAAAAATCATAGGCTTTCCCATTATGTATATCTCCACTAACTAAGCATGCTCAAATAAAATCAAATAGGACTTTAACAAAGGTTATAATGTTGGCTAAGGGACGGGTAGAAAACTATATAATAGTGACTTACACTTTCCTAAGAGCTTTGCACGGTTTTAGACCTCATCATCCATTATTTTCATCATTTTATTTTTTTTAACCCTCTCTTTAGTTATTTTCACCAGTATTCTCATCATATCAACAAAGCTTTAATTATTTTTTTTTCTCAAATTATTTTTTTTCTTGTCACATTCTTTCTAAGAGAGTCTTTTCATCACTTTGTAGCTATTATTGGTCACCTTTTACACTCAACTATCTCTTTTATTCAGATTTAATAATTTTCTCACAATCTATGCTACAGTGCTCAAGAAAGAAGGGTGCAAAAATTAGGGATTCAAAAAGAAATAAATCAAGGCAAAAACACGACTACCAAATAAAAGGTTACAGGCTCAAAGGGGCTAACTAGTGGTAACAATATTTGAAAAGGCTAAAATCAACTAAGACATATCAAAGAAAGCCTATTATCATCTTCTAAACGAAATAACACTTTTTATTTCACTTCAATAACATGTTGAGCAAATTCTAGACTAAGATGTAAAACATGGAATATACAAGAAATCCTCACCTCTCATGGAACAAGTATCAACCAAGATGGATCAATTTTATTTCTAAGACAGACAAAGTCAAAACGAACTATATATAGAGTCACTACTATGAGCCTAGGTGTCAAAAGATTTGCTATTTTATTTTATACTCAAGCACTCACGAAAAATATTACTCAAAATTAGGCCTAGTATATCAAGTCAAAAGGTCTTTTTGTTCTCTCTAAAAAAAAAAAACTAATCCTAAAAAATATAAAAAATCTAATGACTATAATTCCCTCAAGATGGTCGTCATCCATCCATCGTAGGGAAAATCTCTATCTATGTCTAAAATAATAATAATAAAATAATAAAAATTACCCGGTTCAAAGGCCCCCCCTCTCAAAAAAGAACCGCGGCCATATGAAAAATCAAGGAGTGAATGAGATATGCCGCTTAAAAACTAAAATAATAAAATAATAAAATTTCTTTTTGTATTTTTTTTATATATATATTTTTGGTAATTTGTTTTCTCAAATAAAATTTTGTGGCATACTCACCGTTAAACACACAAATATCAAAAGAATCTCCATCCCACACTTAAAATTATGCTTTATCCCTAAAGCAATTTATAGAAAAAGATTAAGAAGAAGGGTGAGAGATACTCCCTGAAGCCCCTAGGGCCTAGCTAACAACATGTTTTTTTAATTTTCATCAGGGATTGCGATCCTACACTTATGTTAAACCATGCTCCTTAGCTTCAAATTTTGGGTACTCAGACTTTTCCTAATCTGCAAAAAAACAAAAAAAAAACGTAATACTATAAAAATTAAAATAAGAAACTACACTACGAATTGGGTTGCCTCTCAATAAGTGCCTAATTTAACGTCGCAGTAAGACACCATCAAGTGAACCACTTTTCTTTCACTTAGAACTTATGAATAACACCCCTTATTTTGCATCAATTTTTCTACTCCATTCAAGGGGCGGTGGTATAAATATAATGGACTCAAGCAATAGATGTCGCATTCTGCTCTTCTTGGCCCTGAGATAACGAATGTAGTACTCCGATTTTGGCACAAAAATTCAAGAATATAGACACAGTATTTCTCCTCCTTACGTCTGTCCCATAGGCTCAAATCGCTCGCTTAATAACTCACCATCAAAATATAATGTGAAAAAATAATTTGAATGAGACCCAATGCGTCCTAACTCATGAATTATGTTACTGTATACATTCTCATATTCACAAAACACCAGAGTTTTAAAAAATAATACTATCTACTTCTACACATAACTCTAGTGTACTTTTCTAAGTAGTGACAATATCAATAAAAGTATGATCGAGTAATTGGCCCTTCAATTTTAGCTCCTCAAGTTAGTTTATTAGCATCTTTTCTTCTTCACACAACTCATAACTAAATTATTGTAGGTCAAACCGATTAACCTTTGCACTCAACTCATCTTTTAAGTGGTAAATATTCTCGCTAAATCTGACAACCTCTTGAATGAACTTCATCTATCCTTTCATGAAGTGTGATACCCCATCAAGAATTTTTATAAATTGATCCTCATATTCCTCGAATAATTTTCTGCAAGGATCCATACTTTCAAAAGCACAAGAATCATTAGAATCGTCATAATAAGGGCCCGGAGAAGGGTTATAACACATAGGACAATCTATATATTGACCACCACACCACTTATAAAATTTCCAATCATAGAATTTAAAAATGTCACGTCACTCATTCTGTATGATCGAAATATTTTTTCCCTATAGGTGGGATCCTCAATAAAATAAAATAAGGATCAACCAAATATGTATAACCAACATTCGACTCATCCTTTTTCAAATATGTCATGTCAAAAAGAGTAGTAAAATATTACATACAAAATAAAAATAAAAATATCTATACAAAAAGAAAAATATATACAAGAAAACTTAAATAAATAAAAAGAAAAAGTCTAATCTAGATAAACACTTAATTTCTATGTCCCGGGCAACGGCGCCAAAAATTTATTGCGACCAAACGCACACGCAAGTGCACGAAGTCATACAACTAACATAAGATTTAAAGTCCAGATGTCGTACCCACAGAAACTTGTCGATTAACTATTTCATTAAATTAAACTAATTCTAATTATTTATTCAAGCGTAAAAACTCAAAAATGAATTTATAGTTACTAATTCTAGAAATAAAAAGAAGTTAACTAATGAACAATGAACCAACCGAAAAGCAGATTATTACGTAATCAATATAGTTAAATCGATTCAGGATTATGAAATTGCTGACTATCATATTGAGTAATCTATTTTATCGACTTGCTTGATCATATAGTTGTTGATTACGGGGTTAATTATGTGATTATGGTCTGACCAACCTATAATCATCTATCCACATATAAATCTATGTCTATATTTTTATGAGCAAGACTAACATGTAAAAGAAGTAGCTAATCTCATTTTCAAACAAACAAGGCATTCTAGGTATATTTCATCCTAGCCAAAAATCTACTCTTTAAATTAATAAAGAGCAATCTTGCTTCCTATATTCTTTGTTCTATCCCAATGATTCTTTTTTTGAGTTCACAATGAGAATATGTATTTATTTCAATGGTAGCTAAGCATTAAAGTAGTAAGCTCAAGAATATAAGAACAACTAATATGATAATCTTGCAAATCAAATCAAGATTCTACTACAATGATCATGAAGCTACCATAATCCTAGAACGAGAAGTTTAACTCCACATAGACATGGAGAAATTATAAAAAGTTATCCAAAGAAAAACGTAAAAATAAAATAATAAAGGAGAAGAAAAGAGTAAACCAAAATTCTCCGGCCTCCACGGTGACTCCTAGCTCTTGCTAGGTTTAGAGTTGTGTAAAAATCATTCTTATAAAATATTTATAGGTGTAGAAAAAAGCCATAATAAAATAACTCAATCCAAAATAAACCGAAAACAAATCATTTCTAAATTTATTCGCCTACCGCGTCTCTCCTGTGAACGCGCTAAATCAATCCAGCGGCGCGCCAAGGCAATTGTCCAAAGCGAATATTGAATTCGCTGATTCTATTTTAGCTTATGTCTTCATATGTTGCCACATGTTACTTTTCTCAATTTAATTCAAGATTTGCTGCTCCTTTCCTCTATAGAATATTATATAATATTACATTCAATCCATTAAGTTGTCTTCTTGATTTTGGTAACATCCCGCTTGTTTGAACGCTGAATTAACTCATACTTTTAGGGTAAGACTAAGAGCTTAATATATTAGGAAAAGTGTTTTATGAGGTATTATAAATTCACAATGGTTGGATGTTAAGTTTTGAAGTCAAGCAAGTTGCAAAATAAAAGTCGGGAAAAATTATTGTAATTCCGTTAAGAAATTCTTTGAAAATTTGGGTCAAATGTCTCGAAAGTTTTATCTCAATATATAAATAGTTAAAATTCCCCCAACCCACCAAATCTAAGGTCTACGAGTCTAGTTTCCAACACACTAAACCGTTTGTCCATACGACTTCAGAATAAAGAGATATTTGTATTTTCGTAAGACTGCATAAGCAGGCACGTCAAGGTGGGGCCCCTATCCCAAGTTGGTTTAGCTCTTTAAAGGATGATTCTCCTTCGTTTTAATTCATAAAAACCAATAAAAAAACTACAGAAAATCAAAGGTAAAGCCCCTAAATAATCCATGGACCTTGATGCTTTCAATTTGTAAATTTAATGGAAGTTGATTTACATCGCGAGCTCATCGTCGTGGTATAGTTTTCTCGGCGATTTTGGCTCCATTTGTTGCTACTGCAAAGAGACAGTTCATGGAGTTGATGTTTCTCTAGTGTTATCATATGATTGTCAGAAGGTAAGAGTTCTAAACCCTCGACTCATTCTTAATATGAGCTTTAATATCAATTCTGAGGAGGACTTATTATTATCAGCATATTTATCGTGTTTTCTTGTCGTATATTATTATAGCTCATTTGTGAATTCTTCTAATAGAATGTTTATCTTGGTATTTCAAAGATTTTGTGTCGAGGTAACCTTTCTCCTACGACCTTCCTTCGCAATTCCATGTTCTAGTATCATTTTATGGATTTCTGAGCCACAAAGTGGTATTTTGGATTTCGTAGCTCCGGACAGCCCCTTTGTCTTATTAAGTTGGGTTGTTATTGTTGTATATTGATGGTGTTAAGATGTTGAAGTCACGTGCTATGGTTGTTTAATTAAATGACGTGAAGTACGCCTTGAAATAGTGCCTCGGGAGCTCGTCGCTCCTTTGAGATGTGGTGAGCGTATTGTTGTTGGATTTAGCTGTTATTTATTATTGTTATTGGCCTCATTTTATTCTTTGGAGTTGGCTGGTCATGAGTGTGACATTAACACCTTATTAATTGTCTATGGCTCATTCTCGCAGCCTTGTTGATTCTAGAAATTGTTGTGTTATGATGGGTTGGCCGAGTTTCATAGAGAAACCTTTGATGCTTTGGTTAAAATGTATGTTAAGGCTTCCTTTTTACTTTCTTGCATGACATTTAAGGCCAAAGATTTTATAGCCTTTGTGACGTCGTTATTCTACTTGTGGCCTTATAGTATGGAGCTTTGTTCCACAACATGATATAACGACTATCAGTAGCACTCTATTCCTTACTTAGCGACCTAGAAAAGCATGTTATGATTATATTGAGGTCACCTATGGTTGCATGATATTGTTGGGTTGTTTTTATCGTCTTGCTGCCGCCTGTGAGCTTTTTTTGGCCTCAGCAGACACTGACACTGCAGGGTTTTGGAGCTTATATTTTAGTTACTATTACGTGCCTTTAGGCCGGGCAGACCGTACCTACGGGACGGGCAGGATGTACTTATGGGGAAGCAGTTACATTATATTACCTTGCCTTCGGGCCAGGCAAACCATACCTACGGGATGGGCAGGCTGTACTTATGGGGCAACACTTACATTATATTATCACGCCTTTGGGCTGGGCTGACCGTGTCTATGGGTCGGGAAGACCGTACCTATGGGACGGGCAGGCTATACCTATGGGGCATCACATAAATGGTACCACAGAGACGCAGAGTTGCAGTGATTCATGACACATGTACAGTCAGACAGTTCAAATCAGCTTATCATTGGGGCCCAGGTAAGGGGGTCAGTATGGGTATTTAGCGACTGTTTGCGCCTATTAGGACTTATGGCGATTGTATGTTGTTTGTACCTGCGGGGCTTATGAGGTCCAGGTAAGGTTATTGTTCTCTATGTGCTTTAGATGGTATCTTATTGCAGTAAGGTAAGTTATTGTACTTCTATTTTATTCCTAACATTTTGTTTAGTCCTTAAACTTCAGTTTCAGTTTTTAGTTTGCCATACATGCTCGGTACATTATTTTGTACTGACGCCCTATTGCATGGGGTGCTGCATTCATGCCTGCAGGTCCTGAGTGACGACTAGATAGACCTGTCGGGTAGCATAGCCGAGCTTTTAGCGTGTTGGTTGACTCCTTTGCTTCCAGGAGTCGCCAGAATCTTAGAGGTTTGCCCTTTTTGCTGTTTATAAATTTTTGGGTAGGTTGGGGCCCTATCCCACCAAGTATTTTATTCATAGAAGCTTGCAAACTAGTCAGTTGGGCTATATAGCTACAATGGTGGTCATTTTAGCCTTGTATGTTTGTTAGCTGTAGTTGTTAGCCAATTGGGCCTTGTTGTTGTTTTGTTGGCAGTTTAGCGACTTATTGGCCTAGTTTACATTGTGCATACATGTTTTTAGTTTTATATAGAGATTATGGTGGCCTTGACGGCCTGCATAGCATTTATGCTTTCCTAGATATCACGACATCCTCGATGGCCCAAACAGGACTTATGTGCTACCTGCTCATTACTTTATATGAATTGTTGGGAGTAGCTATTTTCTTTCTAGTGCTGTTGACAGGGGCCTTTCTGGCCAAGGGCTGATTTTTAAGCCAAGATATACTTGTTTGTTTTCTTGATTGTGTGTAGCTACTATGCGCCATTGGCAAATAGTTCAGCAGGGTCGCCTTTGGCCTAAGTTTTGGCATTAGGTGCCAGTTGTGCCCCCTCCCCCCAAGTTTAGGGTATCTTAAACTTGGTATTAGAGAAACATTGTATCCTAGGGAGAGTACAAGCTGTGTACAGTAGAGTCTTATTTATAAATATATTATGCACCACATTTTATAAGCAGGAAGCTACATACATTGTTCAGGAAAGTTACTCTTTTTCTTACTCAAATCGTGCTATAGAGCTAAGTCATAAGGGTTAAGTTCTTTGGCTTATGATTGTTATTGGGCTTGTACTTAAATCGCACATAATTACAATATGGATATCTCGTGGATTCATGCTTCTGTATAGAACTTAAAGGTGCTCTGACATCAACAGTATACAACTGAGAGAGTCGAGAGAGTGCAATAGAAGAGGTCTAGGCCCATGGTTTTAGATAAAGGCCCACGGTAGCTCCAGACCTCGGGACTTAGGGAGACCACCTACACCCACACAACAGAAGTCCTAGGGTATTAGGTTTGATCACCGGGGGAGATCAGGTCCGAGTGAGAGCTCACGAGCATCAGGCTCATAACAACACAGGGTTCCAGAGCAGTTTAGATCAATTGTGCCATATTGTGATACATGCAATAAACAGATGTCGAGAGATGTCATCAGGGCTCCACAATATGCAATTTTTGTGGCCAAGAGG
Organism: Jaltomata sinuosa; assembly: GCA_003996215.1. Lineage (NCBI taxonomy): Eukaryota > Viridiplantae > Streptophyta > Magnoliopsida > Solanales > Solanaceae > Jaltomata > Jaltomata sinuosa. The sequence goes on along the minus strand of QJPP01002550.1, from coordinate 93,805 downwards.
GTCATATACAAATATATTTTCTATTAAGGGACCAATAGGGTTTAGGATAAAGGGATGAATCAGTAATAGGATCATCTTCCTCAATACATCTTGTAAAACAAGGGTTCCATATTTTATCAACTAGAGGTCACAACTGAGAGGGAGCATCTAGTTTTGACTATGGACAGAATTATACTTATGCACTACAGGTCATCAGGATTCATAGTCACTGCAATATGTTGTGACAGGTATATTATGTAGTTGCTCCCATTGTGTTTATGTTTTGATAGATCTAGGCTCCACATTATCGTATGTTACCCCATTATTTGTTGGGAAGTTGTGTATAGTAGCAAAGCGATTGCAATGACCTTTTTGTTGAGTTGGCAACTATATTATTGCCTAGAGGGATTATCGAGATTGTACGATAAAGATTGTTGGTCGTCAGACCTCTGCAGACCTGACAGATCTATAGATGCTTGACTTTGATATTATTATGGGCATGGATTGGATAGCATCTTGTCATGCCAATGTTGACAATCGAGCAAAGACTATTAAATTCCACTTTCCAAGGGAAGTAGTTCAAGAGTTGAAGGGTAATGTGGCAATGCTGAAAGACAGGTTTATTTCCTATCTTCAGGCAATGAAAATGATCAGCAAAGGATGGAGTACCATATTGTCCGAGTTTAAGATATTGACTCTAAGCCATCGGCTCTTTAGTTTATTTTAGTGGTTAATGAGATTCAAGATGTATTTCTAGACAAGCATCATGATATTCCCCTAGAACGGGAGACTGATTTTTCTATTGATACATTACTAGATGACCAGCCAATATCAATTTCCCCTTATAGAATGACACCAATAGAATTTAATGAACAACTGAAAGATTTACTAGATAAGAGATTCATGAGACTAGTGCATCACCATGCAGTGCACCAATGTTATTTATGCGAAAGAAGATGACTCATTGTAGAAGTGTATAGACTACTAAAAATTGAATAAGGTGACTATACAGAACAAATATTCACTACCAAGAATTGATGGGTTTTTTTACCAACCGTAGGATGCCCGATGCTTCCCAAAGATTTATTTAAATTTAGGGTACCACCAAGAACCTGTTCGAGAGAGTGATATTCTAAAGACAGCCTTCAGGCTCAGATATGGAAATTTTGAGTTTCTTGTGATGTCTTTTGGGTTGGCGAACACCCCAACAATATTTATGGACCTGATGAATAGAGTATACAGACCATTTTTAGACTTGTTGTCATTATGTTTATTGATGATATTTTGGTATATCTCGTTCACAGACTGAGCAAAGAGACCATATTCGAGTAGTGCTTCAGGTACTCATAGATCAGAGGTTGTACGCTAAGCTCTCGAAGTTTGAGTTTTGGTTGCATTATATGGACTTATTGGGCAATATTGTATCAGATGCTAGTATTCAGGTTCATTTACAATATATTAAGTATGTGAAGACTTAGCCTAGACCCACAATCACGACATAAGTACGTAGCATTTTGAGGGTTAGTAGGGTATTACAGAAGGTTTATGGAAGGATATTCTTCAGTTGCAGCACCCTTGATAAAGTTGAATTAGAAAACAGCTAAGTTTTAGTGGACCACGGCCTGCGATTAGATTTTCCAAGAGCTGAAAGATAGATTGAGGGAGAGGTGATTCGACAGGACATGGCGCAGTTGCAGCTTACCGAGGACATGACCCTAGATAGGAAGGTGTGGAGGACGCGGATTAGGGTAGAAGAGTAGTAGGTAGAAGTGTGTGTAGGCTAGTAGGTAGGAGTGTTTTTCCTTGTTATCCCGACTAGTAATCGTAGTGCTCGCTTATAGTTCTTTGTTCTTGGATTCCTCGTAGTAGTATTTTGTGGCAGTGTTCTGCTACTGTCTGTTGTTTGTTACTACATATTACTTCCTATCATCTCTTGTAGTTTTATCATGTTTTTTGTATCCTGTATCTTTGTTACGTCCTTTTTAGCTATTCTTAGACTGTTTTTATCTTGAGCTGGGGGTCTATCGGAAACAGCCTCTCTACCTCACCTCTGAGGTAGTGGTACGGACTGCGTACACTCTACCCTCCCCAGACCCCACATTGTGGGAATACACTGGGTATGTTGTTGTTGTTGTTGTTGAAAGATAGATTGACTTTAGTACCAGCTCCTACCTCACTAGAAGGTCCAAAGGGATACGCAATGTATTGTGATGCTTCAAGCATTAGGCTGGTTTGTGTTTTAATGCAACATGAAAAGGTAATTGCTTATGCTTCTAGACAATTAAAGAAAAATGAGAAGAACTACCTGACCCATGATCTAGAGTTGGTTGCAGTTATTCATGCCCTAAAGATTTGTAGGCATTAAATGTATGGCTTCAATATTGATATTTATACAGATCATAAGAGCCTTCAATATATTTTTTGACTGAAAGATTTGAACCTGTTATAACGCTAATGGCTTGAATTGCTGAAAGTCTATGATCTGAATATCTTATATCATTCTCTGAAAGCCAATATAGTAGTGGATGCCCTCAGTCATAAGTCTATGGGTAGTCTATCATATTTGGGAGCTGAGAAGCGAGAGATAGCCCGAGAGCTCCATAAGATAGCTAGTTTAGAGAGTTAGATTATTAGACACAAATGATACAAGGGTCACAGTTCAGGACACATCCGTATAATCTCTAATTGTAGAGGTGAAGGCACGACAATATGATGATCCTAGTTAAAGAGCAGCTTAGAGGCAAGGCTTGGTAGCGAGAGTCATTAACCTTTGATATAGAAAGAGATGGAGTCCTCATATTCAGCGATCAGTTATGTGTTTCGAGTATTGCAGGGCTTAGACAACATATTATGGAAAAGGAACACCATTCTCATTACTCTATTCACCCAGCATCCACGAAAATATATTTTGATATTAAGGAGATTTATTGGTGGCCGAGAATAAAGAGGGGCATAGCTGAGTTTGTGTCATACAGCCTAAATTGTCAGCAGGAAAAGGTAGACATCAGAGGCCCAGTGGGCTAATTCAGGAGAAAGCGATTCCATAATGGAAGTGGTAGGCAATAAATATGGATTTTTGTCACAGGATTGCCTCGTTTGCGAAAAAGTTTGATTCTATCTAGGTGGTTATCTATAGGCTGACAAAATCAGCATATTTCTTGCTAGTCACTACCACATTCTTAACTAAAGATTATGCTGGGTTGTACATTAGAGAGATAGTCAGACTTCATGGTGTCCCAGTATCAATTATATCAGATAGAGGGGAACGGTTTACAACATTTATAAAGATCTTTCCACAAGGGTTTAAGAAATCATTTTAAACTTAGTTCAACTTTTTATTCATTGACCAATGGCTAAGCCAAACGTATGATCTAGACGCTCGAAGATATGTTATGGGCATGTGTGCTAGATTTCAGAGGGAACTGGATGATCCCTTATCACTTATTGAACTTGCTTATTAACACAACAGTTATTCAAGCATTGTTATGGCACGATACAAGGCTTTTTGTGGGCATAAATGTCAATTCCCTCTTGGTTAGTTTGAGGTAAGAGAGTCAGGGTTGCTTAGACCAAACGTGGTATAATAGGACGTGAAAAAGGTTAAGATAATCGGAGATAAATTTTTGATAGCTCAGAGCTGCCAGAAATCATATTGAGATGTTAGGAAATAGGACTTAAAGTTCAATGTTGACAATTAAGTCTTTTTGAAGGTTTCGCCAATGAAGAGCGTTATGCGATTTGGCAGGACAGGCAAGCTAAGCCCTTGATATATTAGACCTTACCATATTATGCAATAGATATACAAAGTTGTTTACCATCTAGAGTTACGTTCAGAGTTAAAGCAGTGCACCCAGTCTTTCATATTTCTATGTTATAGAAGTGCATCGGAGATCAAACACATATAGTACAAACAACAGATGTGTAGATATTAGAGGAATTATATTATAAAAATGTCCCAATTGTCATAGTAGACCGCCAGATTAGGAGATTGTAGAATAAGTATACATCTTCAGTGAAAGTGTTGTGGCAGAACTATAAAAATTCAGTAGATGACGCGGGAAGCTGATGAGGACATGAAATCGAGATATCCCCACATATTCACTCCTTCAGATAATGTTCAAAATAGATAGATGGTAGACCCACATTTGAGTACTTGAGGTATATTATTATATTATACGTGTTCTTGCATTTTTTTCCTGTGATACCATGTACATTATCTTCATTCGAGGATAAAAGTCCCTAAGGGGGGAAGGATGTAACACCCCGCTTGTTCGAACATTGGATTAATTCATACTTTTGGGGTAAGACTAAGAGCTTAATATGTTAGAAAGAATATTTTATGAGCTATTATAAATGCACAATGGTTGGATGTTAAGCTTTGAAGTCAAGCAAGTTGCAAAATAAAAGTCGGGAAAAGTTATTGTAAATTCCATTAAAAAATTCTCTGAAAATTTTGGTCAAATATCTTGAAGGTTTTCTCTCAATATATATAGATTTAGAAGTTCCCCAACCCACCAAATTGAAGGTCTACGAGTGTAGTTTCTAACTCACTAAATCGTCCATCCATACGACTTCAGAATAGAGAGATATTTGCATTTTTGTAAGACTGCACAAACAGGCACGTCAAGGTGGGGCCCCCTATCCCAAGTTGGTTTAGATCTTTAAAGGATGATTCTCCTTTGTTTAATTCATAAAAACCAACAAAAAACTACAGAAAATCAGAGGTAAATCCCCTAAATAATCCATGGACCATGATGCTTTCAATTCGTAAGTTTAACGGAAGTTTCTCTACATCGCGAACTCATCATCGTGGTATAGTTTTCTCAGCGATTTTGGCTCCATTTGTTGCTACTGCAAAGAGGAAGTTCGTGGAGTTGATGTTTCTCTAGAATTATCATCTGATTGTCAGAAGCTAAGATTTCTAAACCCTCGACTCATTCTTAATTTGAGATTTAGAATCAATTCCGAGGAGGACTTATTGTTATCAGCATGTTTGTCGTGTTTTCTTGCCGTATGTTATTACAACTCGTGGTGGGTTCTCCTAACATCATGTTTAGATTGGTATTTAAAATATTTTGTGTCAAGCTAACCTTCCTCCTATGACCCTCCTTCGCAATTCCATGTTCTAGTATTATTTTATAGATTTTCGAGCCATGAAGTGGTATTTTGGATTGCGTGACTCCGGGCAGCCCCTTTTTCTTATTGAGTTTTGTTGTTATTCTTGTATATTGACGGTGTTAAGGTGATGGAGGGACTGGGTGGTTGGTGTGATTCTTATTGGAGTCACGTGCTATGGTTGTTTGATTAAACGACGTGATTTACGACTTGAAATAGTGCCTCGGGAGCTCGTCGCTCCTTTGATATGTGGTGAGCATATTGTTGTTGGATTTAGCTGCCATTTATTATTGTTATTGGCCTCATTTTATGCTTTGGAGTTGGCTGGTTGTGAGTGTGACATTAACACCTTATTAATCATCTATGGCTCATTCTCGCAGCCTTGTTGATTCTAGCAATTGTTGTGTTATGACGGGTTGGGCGAGTTTCATTGAGACACCTTTGATGCTTCGGTTAAAAGGTATGTTATGGCTTTCTTTTAACTTTATGGCATGAACTTTAAGGCCAAATCTTTTATAGCCTTTGTGACGTCATTATTCGACTTATGGCCTTATAGTATGGAGCTTTGCTCCATAGCATGATATAGCGGCTATCAGTAGCACTCTATTCCGTACTTAGCGAACTATAAAATCATGTTATGATTACATTGAGGTCACCTGTGATTACATGATACTGTTGTGTTGTTTTTATCGTCTTGCTGCTGCCTATGAGCTTGTTTTGGCCTCAACAAACACTGACACTGCAGAGTATTAGAGACTACATTCTTGTTACTATTATCGTGCCTTCGGACCGAGCAGACCTTACTTACAAGATGGGTAGGTTGTACCTACGGGGCAGCAATTACATTATATTACCGTGCATTTATCCTGGGCAAACCTTACCTATGGGACGGGCAGGCTGTACCTACGGGGCAGCAGTTACATTATATTACCACGCCTTCGGACCGGGTAGACTGTGCCTACAGGCTGAGAAGATCGTACCTATAGGACGGGCAGGCTGTGCCTACGGGGCAGCACATCTATGGTACTACAGAGCCTCAGAGTTGCAGCAATTCATGACACATGTACAGTTAGACAATTTAGATCAAATTATCGATGGGGTCTAGTTAAGGGGGTCAGTATGGGTATTTAGCGACTGTTTGCGCCTATTAGGACTTATGGCGATTATATGTTGTTTTTACCTGCCGGGCTTATGGGGTCCAGGTAAGGTTACTGTTTGCTATGTGCTTCAGATGGTATCTTATTGCAGGAAGGTAAGTTATTGTACTTCTATTTTACTCCTAACCTGTTGTTCAGTCCTTACACTTCAGTTTATGTTTCCAGTTTACCTTACATGCTTGGTACATTATTTCATATTGATGCCCTATTTCTTGGGGTGCTGCATCCATGCCTGCAGTCTTGAGCGACGACTAGATTGACCTTTTAGGTAGCATAGCCGAGCTTTTAGCGGGTTGGTTGAATTCTTTGCTTCCAGGGGTCGGCAGAGTCTCAAAGGTTTGCCCTTTTTGCTGTTTATTGATTTTTGGGTATGTGGGGGACCTGTCCCACCAAATGTTGTATTCATAGAGGCTTGCATCTAGTCAGTTGGGTTGCATAGCTATGATAGTGGCCATTTTGGCCTTGTATGTTTATTAGCTATAGTTGTTAGCCAATTGGGCCTTGTTGTTGTTTTGTTGGCAGTTTAGCGACTTATTGGCCTAGATTACATTGTATATACATGTTTTCAATTTTATATAGAGATCATGGTGGCCTTGACGGCTCGCATAGCATTTATGCTTTTCTAGATATCATGGCGGACTCGATGGCCTAAACAAGACTTATGTGCTACCTGCTCATTGCTTTATATGAACTATTGGGAGTAGCTATTTTCTTTCTAGAGCTGTTGACAGGGGCCTTGCTGGCCAAGGGCTGATTTTAAGCCAAGATATACTTTTTTGTTTTCTTGATTGTGTGTGGCTGCTATGCGCCATTGGAAAATAGTTCAGCAGGGTCGGCTTTGGCCTACGTTTTAGCATTAGGTGCCAATTGCGTCCCCCGAGTTTTGGGCGTGACAATTTCCTTAGATGATTTCTCATTTTTAATTCATTTTTTCTCTAATTTTTTCATCTTCATACCATTTTAATCCAACACATAAAAAATATCCAACATAAGAATAATTTAATAAAATCAATGCTCAAAAATGATAATGAAAAGACTAAATATGAGATAAATAATGACTACATATATGTATTTTTGGCTTCACATCAATTAATCTATCCATAATCACCAAAATAGAGTCAAACTTTATCGAAGTCTTAGGCAACCCAACCATGAAGTCCATAGTGATACACTCTCACTTCCACTCAGGTAAAGGCATCCTCTGAGGGATACCACATGGTCACTAGTGCTTATACTTCACTTTTTGACAATTCAAACACTTAGCCACAAACTCCACGATGTTCCTCTTCATCCTACACCACCAATAATACTGCTTTAGGTTATGATACATATTGTCTTCCCTAGATGAATAGAATACCTTGAATTGTGAGCCTCCTTCATAATCAATCTAGCAAAGTCACCAACTCTAGGAACACAAATCTGACCCTTGATCCTCAAAACACCCTCCGGATTAAGAATAACTTCTTTTGATTCACCATTCAACACTTTGTCCTGAATGATACACAACTTCCCATCCTTAAACTGTCCATTCTTAATCTGCTTCCACAATAAAGACCGTGCCTTAACACAAGCAAGAAATATACTATGCTCAAAAATATCAAGTCTCACCAAGCTATTGGCCAAACACTAAACATACATAGCTAAGGGTCGCTCCTCAACCACCAGCATAAAAAGACTACCTATACTCACCGCCTACCTACTCAAAGCATCCGCTACTACATTGGCCTTGCCTGGATGGTAGAGAATAGTCATGTCATAGTCCTTCAACAACTCCAGTCACCTACGCTATCTCTAATTCAAATCCCTATTTGGCTGAAAATATACTAAAAGCTACAACGATCGGTGAACACCTTGTAATGAACCCTATACAAGTAATTCTGCCACAACTTCAAAACAAACACTACAACCGCCAACTCCAAATCATGAGTGTGGTAGTTCTTCTAATGAGTCTTCAATTTTCTCGAAGCATAGCATCATGTCCTATACCACTGCGAGTGGCACCTACACTAAACCATCGATGGGAGAACCAATTAAACAAGCCAACACTTAACCAAAACTAAGTAGCTAAACCATTTTTAGCAATAAAAACCAAGATTCACATCTTATAATAGAGAATAGAAAACCTGCAGAAATAAACCCCTAGAATCTGAAAGTCACGTACCAAAACTCTAATCAAGTCTGAAAGATGGGGATGCAACCCTAAAATATAAAGAGTCTAAGTTCGAACAAAGAACTAGAATTAACAGAAGAATTCATAGTAGCCCGAAAGATGCATTTCACCCTTGAATTCAAAAGTCACCTTACTCACAATTGAGGTCTTAATGCAGCTGCCAGAATATGCCCTATACTCAACAAAAGAAAAGCAAGTGCAGTATTAGTACACAAGAACAACAATTACTGGTAGGAGCATCGGCCAGCTCCAAAATACAAAATATGAATATAAAATCATAACATAGTAAGACATGACAAACATGCAATCCTAGTTTACCTAAGAAACAACCTTAGCACTTAAACACACTAATCTGGCCACTTAGGGACCAAGAGGGAAGAATAACATCACAATAGATAAGCCCAGTTCACTCAAGGAATAAGCACACATATATAATAAGTAAACTTGTACCAAGCATGGTACCTGAGCTAACCATAAATGAACCTGTACCAGGCATGGTACCCGAGCCAACCGATGAATAAACCTATACCAGGCATGATACCCAAGCCAACCAATGCAAAATCTGTACCAAACGTGGTACCCGATCCAACCAATGAAGCATAGGTATTACAACAATCACAACAAAAATGATAGCATACAACACTTGTAAAACTAACAAGTTTTCATCAGAGACCCATTGCATATGATTATCACTTAAGATATCATGTAATGTTCATTCCTTTTTTCTAAACACGTATTGTGAAAGTAATACTAATGAGATAGTTATTATGCATACATAATGCAATTTTGGTTAGAAGTAACCATCACCTACCTCAATCTAAGCCTGAAATGCTCCACTAAATCTGAGCATTTCCTTTTTTGGCAACCCCGGCTTGATTGGTCTAAAAACACAAATACAAGTAATATTTCAACCCATGACCTCAATTATTGTGAATTATAGCCTAATCCCAAATCCCCAAACCAAATTCACAATCATCCTACCCATACTAGGGTCTTCCTACCAATAATTTACCCAGAAACTACCAATTTTATGGTTACACTAGCGAATTACGGTAATGGAATCATGAATTAACAATTTTAAATAAAAATCCCAGGATTTTATACCTTATAATCCCATTTTACACTAGAAATTCCATCTTAGGTCAAGCTAAACCCTCTCCAAGGCTTGTAACTAATAATTCTAAGTCATAGGAATCAAAGTACTAGTTTACAGAGATAAAATACTTACCTTAACGAATAATTCTGGTGGGAAAATGATAGGAATCACCCCAAATCGCCTCTGCCTTCCCCAAAATAATGAAAAGAAATAATGAATATTTTTGGAGAAGTTTCTGCATTTACAACAATTAACCCCTCTATAATGGCACTGCCATAGCGGAAGTCTCCCGCTATAGTGGAGTTGACCGACTCTAACTCCTGTTATAATGGGAATTTCTCTGCTATAGCGGCATTAAGGTAGAAGCATGTCAACCTCTATAGCGGGTGTCACAGAATAGAAACTCGTAAATCCTCCCAGTTTTGCCTTTTTCATAACCTCAAACCATGACATCCCAAACCAATCCCTTTATGTCAAATTCGATATCGGGAGTTCTACTCACCCGAATTCACTTCTAAAAAGTTCTATGGACTCTTTAACGCCTTAGCTAATAGAAAAATAATCTAAGATTTAATCATTTCACCCAATCCTTTCCTGGATTTTCCTAGACCTCATCTTGCTCGGATTTCATCCAAGACTAGCATAACCTAGATTTTTTCAACTTTTAATTCTAAAAGATTTCTAACCCCGATTCTTGCATGATTAGCTCACCCATAACAACAAGAAGGATCATTACAACATATACCAATTTATCCATCATTTATCCCCGAATGATCAAACAAGAAAATAATCTCAGTCAAGAAAGAAATAGTACTTGAATCCCTAAACAAGTGAGGGTACTTGTATCGCATGTCCTTCTCGGTTTCCCAAGTGTCTTCTTCAACTAGATGATGCTTCTATTGAACCTTCACCAATCTAATCTCCTTTATCCTCAACTTTCGGACATCTCGATCAAGAATGGAAATCGGTTCATTCTCATATTTAAGATCCTTATCTAGAAAGACTAAATCCCACTTGATGATGTATTCCCTATCCCCATAGTATCTCTTCAGTATGTATACATAGAATACTGGATGGACTCCGGACAAAATGGGAAGCAATGCCAATCTGTATGTTACTGGCCCCACACTATTGAGAACTTCGAATTGACTGATGTACCGAGGGCTAAGATTACCCTTCTTTCCAAACCTCATGATCCCTTTCATAGGTGACACCTTTAACAGAACCTGTTCACCAACCTGAAATGACATGTCCCTTACCTTGCGATCAGCATACTCCTTTTGTCTACTCTAGGCTGCCAACAACTTGGTTTAGATACCTCTCACATTTTCCCTGAGCTTTCTTTACCAAATCAATGTCCAAAGTCTTCATATCACCTACTGATAATTCTCAAGTGACACTCTCCATTACAGAGGTGATGGTGATCGTTAAGCGAAATAAAACTTATAATTCACGACGAGAATCGGGGTCCATCCTATAGGGAAATGGTAGAATAGCCTAAAGATTGATGTATGTGAATCACCAATAGAGTTCATGTTCAAATAACAATAAAAGTAAAAAGGGGGGAAATTAGGGAATTAGGAAATCTATCACAATTCGCAATTCAAATTAAAGACGTAAATTAAACACGAGTTTGAATCAAGAGAGAGGATGACTAGGGGTATGCGTCTCATGGGACTCGAACATGGGATAGGGTACTTGTCCAATTATGCAAATTCTTTATAAATGACATAGGTAGCGTTAGTTTTAAGTATGAATGATAATCTTTTGATCTAACAACACATTTCCAATGGTCTGTGTTAGAGCACTATTGTTTACACAACAACCAACCAACATACACTTGGGAAATTCATACTATCTCTAGCTTAGACTCTTAAATGGGTGTTTCCGGCAAATTGAGCTATCTCTAGCCTCAAATCTAAGTGGAATCCCAAGTACCCACTAGTGAATTCTCATCCAAAACTATGAACCTCTTTCTCAAGCAAGAACACAATCAAGTAATTTCAATCAATGTTTGCAACCATTAATTTTAGAGTTAAAACATGGAGAATTCACTAGACCCATATCAATTTAGCAATTATAAGCACAATTAGACAAGACCCACACCCAATATCAAGTACCCATCATCAACACACCCCTAGACAAGGAGACTTAACCAGTCATTTTAAAGGAATAAGAAGCAATACCAAATGGGTAATTCAAATTCCCTTTTATTAATGGGAGAAATTTCCATATCCAAGCTCAATAATTACAAATCCAAGGTTGAAGATGGAGAGAATTGGGTGAAACCCTCTATCTTCCCTTGGGAGAGAATACTTTTTCAATACTCCAGAACTATTCAAGACCATCAAAAACTATGAAAAACTATGACCAAATTGGATTTTAGAAGGTTCCTAATTCATCACATTAAAGTGGAAAAAAATGCCCTTCGGGAGTTGGCGCCGCGACGTCTCATTGTGTGCCTCACACAGTGATGCATCAGCGAACCAGTGATTCCAAATTATCTTTGGGTGTCATGCAAAGTGGGGTAATGTCCGCACCAGGCAGAGTTCGTGTCGCACAGTGGCCGCACCTCTCGATAAAATCTTCATCTTTCTTCATCACTTCACACTTCAACTCCTTTTGAGCTCTTTTGGGTTCAATTCCTTGTTTTCTGCTTTTAACCAAGAGTACCTGCATTCACATTAATAAAGGCCATAAGAACCTCTAAATATCATCGAAACATAGCAATAATTCATGATTAAAGACTCAATAGTTGGTAGATTACCGACTTATCAAACCCCCAAACTTGAACTATTGCTTGTCCTCAAGCAAGATACTCACAAGGTAAGGAATGAATTATGCTCTAAAACTCAATAAAGGAACCAAATATTAATCTATTCTAAAACCTAAGAAAAATAACAAACAAAAAGACTCAAACAAAAGACTTAACTACAAAGCTTATCTCAATTTGGACCACAATATTATCAAGGCAATTGATCATTTCAAAACCTTCTCAAAAGGGCTTCATTTCTCATTCAAAATCAAGAGAATTTGTCATTCAAAACAAGATATTAATATTCTCAAGTCATTGGCATAGACCATCAAGGTTTACCTCAGGATTCGCTACACAACTTGTCTCATTCATTCCTCTCAATTGAAATAAAGACTTATTTCAATTTGAGTACATGATGTCACTCACCACAAAAGAGAATCCCACTCTCAATCATGCAATTCACAATATAAGGGATAACAAGAGAACCAAAAAGACTCTCACTCTCTCAAGGAAGTTCAAGTTCACACATGTCGAACCATATGCTTGCCCTTTATGTAAGTCGCCACTAATGTAGAGTTACCAAGCTCGAAATCACTAAGGACTTGCGGGTTATGATGTTGGCTAGGGATAAGGTGAGGATTGCATTTGGCTCAAGTGACTAAGCCTCCCTAATGCTTTTTCTTATCATTTTGACCAACGCTCATATTTTTGACTTTGACTTCACCTTATTTCTCCCTCACACAACCCAAGCTTTTACCTTCAATCTTGATCATTCACCCTTCTTATATCACCTTCACTTGGTAGCACCAATTCTTTTTCAAATCATTTTGCTCATTGAATTTTGGAGCAATTTTCAATTCAAACATAAGCTGCTACCATGCACTTGAAATGCATTCCTTTTCTTCTCCACAATGAGTACATACACCCCCTAACTTTGGCATTTGCCTATGTTATCTTTTTTATTTCCCCCTCAAACTTAGCCTTTTAGCCTATGTTTCACTTTCAAGCTATTAGGGAGGACGGGTGCAATGATATAGGTTCCAAAAAGGCCAAGGTGTCAAACAAGGTGCCAAAGAAAGGTCACAAGGTCAACGGGGTTCACTAGGGACAATGTCAAGGAAAGTCACTTGGGTGAAGTGGCTATTTAAAAATAGCCTAAGATAATTTTCCAAGCTCGTTCAAATCTAGAATTTCACTTTGAATCACATTTGGGGAAAGTTCTATATGACACACAAGCACAAGAATCAAAGTATAGCCTCACCACACAAGGCATCACAACACAATAATTTTTTACACTAGTCTCATTATCGATTGGGATAAATGACTTTTGACAAGCTATTCTGAGTTCATTACACACTCATGTGTGAATCGATCAAGTCAAATCGAGAGTGTGCAAGTCATGACTAGAGAATGCTTTCCTCAAAAAATCATTTTCCCTCTTTCCTTTGATTTTCAAAAACTTCTCGCCAAGAATTTTTTTTGGTGGGTCCATTTCGGTACAAGCAAAATACAGACTCAAATTAAAACTAAAACTTGGCATTTTACCTTAAGAAAGTCGCCTCTCAATCTATCATAGGGAAACACCAACCCGATTCGACACAAAAAGAAACAAAAGACAAATAAACAAAATATTTTCTCCTTGGGAAAGAACCGAGGTATTAAAAAAAACCTTGGAGTTTATTGCTAATCTACTATTAACAAGGCGATTATAGATTTGCATTCTCATGAATCATTTGAAAACAAGCCTCGGCATAGGCACTAGCGCATTTGCAAAGCACGGGTAGTGAAACAATGAGAACGTGTAAGACTAACTAGGCAATACAACCAAAATTTAAAAATATCAAGCCCGGCGAGGGCATAGTCAAGCACTAATAAATAGCTAAAGAACTAATCAACAACTAAATAGAGAAAAAGGCCCGGCAAGGGCAAAGTCATAATTATCCAAAACATTCCCGACAAGGGCCAAATAAATTGTCTAACAGGGAAATAAAGGCTCGAAGCCCAAACATGGGCAACCGAAAGCAATATCAAATAACACCACCACTCCCCAAAAAATAAGCATTGACCTCAATGCTTTTAGCTCAATCAAGAAAGGAAAGGGTGTAACAACTCCCTGGGAGGACTATGCCTCATCATCATCTGTTGTATGTGCACTAGTGCCAGCACTACCCTTTTGGGAATGCGAGTGACTGTGGACTCCCTGAGAATCCGCTAAAACTCAGGGTTCTGGTCATCATCAAGCTCCGCAGCCTCCTCATCATATAGCTCTGCCTCATCATCATAAGGGACAAGTAAGTCATCCAAAGGACTGAGAGTGTGCTGAGGTATGGGCATAGTACTCAAATCTGCTTCCTCAACTTGAGCTTTCCCTTTTTCCTTATCCACATCCTTTCAGATTTCCTTCACAGCCCCCTCAATAGTGTCTACCCTATGGAAGAGTTTGGTCACGCTCTCCACCACTCCCTTGATAGCCTTCTTAATAACCTTGTCAATCAACCCAGGCAGTCTATTTGCTAGGTCAATCAATTACGTATCATGATTATAGGTATTGTCCACCATGTCTTGGAGGCTACTCTAGGTCAAGGGTTATCTAGGTACAGTAGCTGACAGGGTGGGTGCTTCTGAGGCAACCCGAGAAGGAGAGAAAGCATTTGTTTCAGCATCAGGACCATCAACCTAAATCTCCTCCAAGGCGTCTATCCTGCGCTTTTTGAAATGAGGGGCATCCCTGTCGGTTTTCTTATCAAGGTCAATCACCCTACCAACATGGGTAACCTTGTCACAGCTGAAGTAGAGGATATTGGCTTTAGCATAAAGCTTGCTAATGAGCACCAAAAAAAGGAATGAGTCACTACCCCTGCGTGCTTTCCTCCTTATAACCACTGCCACAATTTCCCTAAAGTTGACATGTTCCCCCTGTCATAATAGCAACAACTAGAATGTCTTCCTCCTAGGTCATCTTCTGATCATTCTGTGATGGTAAAAATTGGATGTGGACGAGATGATATCGGAGACGGGTCTCGAAGTACAAAGTCCTTCTCAGAATAGCACCTCCTATGGTGGCCCAGATAGGAGTGGGAGGAGAAGGAGTGAAGGTTGTCTCACAATATGGATTTAAATCGACAGTCAGCCTAGCCAAGAGTGCAGGTGCTGGCTCAATTAGGTGACTCCAACAAATGGCATTTATGGCCGCTGGCGTGATGATAACTTTCTTGCCCTGGACGACAACTGAATCCAAGTTAGGAAACTTCTCCACGTTCCCCTTATACCCCTTGGAGTCCTTCTTGGCTTGATAGGCAGCAAAGAATTCTGTCACTACCTCCTCATGGTACCCTCCAGATACATTTTAGAATGGATGCCACTCTCGATCGATGAACTGTTGGTGGATGTTGGGAAGCTCCGGCCTGATTACACCCAAGTTAAAACTCTGCTCTTTGTTGAAGGTTCTTTTCTTATCCCGATCATAGATGACCTTCATGCCCTAAACCCCAAAATGAAGTCTTGCTTCTTCCATAACTGTTAGCTTTCTTGGGTTCGGTCATGTGTTTCCCCTGCTTGAAGACATGTTTTGCACATGCAGATTGTGAGTACACAAAGCAAAAACAAAACTTTTTGTATTTTTGACATATGTGAAAGAAGAAATCCTAAAAAGAAGTTACCAAGTTAAAAAGAATGGAATGCAAAGAAGAAGGAAAACAAAACAGTTGATTGATGGATCATGCGAACCACGTGCGAAATACACCAAGGATTATGTGCGTCGCATGTGCTTCCGCATGAGCTAATAGAAACCTAAAGTGATTTTTGTGCTGAGGTGCGAAACTGGTGTAGATTGCACCATTCAAAGTGTGTGTCGTACCGCGCTTCACCCCTCAAATCAGTGAACTGGTAGCCTTAAATCATGGTGTGTGATGCCTCGTATATTTCACATGTTAAGATCTACGCGGCGCATGCAAAACGCACAAGGAAACATTTAGAACCTTTTTGTTCCTTGTGTTCTTGTGTGTTACACATGTCATTCGTAGAGCAAGATCTGTGTTAAGCACTAGACATCAAGAAACAACACCAATAAATAACACTAAGACAAAAACACACTATGACCAAGCAAATCATCCGGGTACTCAGACTTCCCCAGATTCTATTGACACAATTTCTAAACCAAAAGCAAAACTTAACGACTTCCTTTATGAAGGATGTTACCCCGTCTATAATTGGGAACATCAAGCCCTTTAATTACATACCATCATGCACAAATATCAATAATAATTTCCGATACTTCAAGAACATCAGCCCAACAAGCATAATTAATTAAAATAGTACATGGGCACAAGGGAAGTAGCAATTTTAGCCCCAAACACCAATTTTTAACAAAAACCTCATGAAGATGACTATTTTTCCCTTAAGAATGATGTCACCCAATCTATTATAGAACCAAATCATGCACCAACACAAGTGGGTTACTCAGACTTTACCCAAAACACATATTTTTAAGGCTAAAAAGTACTTTTACAATCAACATGCATCATCATAACAACAAGTTCTACCAAGTTAATCCTAGGTAAAATCAACAATATAATCCAAAATTGAGGATCCAAAATTTTTAGATCTCACCCAAAATCAACATGGCAATTCTTATGAGCATGCTTCACAATATGAGTTCTCAATCAACATCAAAACACGTATTTAACATTGGAAAACTTACCATAAGTGAAGATTATGAGAAGGGAAGCAAAAATTGGAGCTTTTGAAGGTACAACAATAGAGTCCCAACAATTTTACTCGGAGATCGATGGTGGAGTTTGGTGGGTGAGCGGCGATGAAGGATTTAGGGTGAGAGAGGAGAAGATTTGGGAGAGTTTGAGGGATTCGTGGGAGATTTTTAGAGAGAATTATGAGAGTTTTAGGAGAAAGTGGGAGAAAAGAAGGAGGGTGGTGGTTTTAATAAAGCAAAAAGGAAGAAGAAAAGTCATTGGGTCGGTCAAACGAAATTTAAAACTTACCTTGGTGCGCCACAATGTGTGGCTCTCACAAGCTATTGTGCGGCTCGCACATCGCTTCGCACCAACCATTTTTGTGCATAAACCTTTCCCAGGCTTCTGACTCATGTTGTGATGGAGGTGCGATGCACACTTGGGCTTGTGCGAAATGCACGACCCAGTGCATATCGCCTCCAACTTTTATCTTTTCTTCCAGCTTTCTAATTTGGGATGCGGTATCTCGTGTGATGCGCACAATGGATTGTGCAGACCACGTGGGCTTCCACACGTCCCTTTTTGCTTTGTTTTTCTACTTGATCAATTTTCCTCATCATGCACTCCTACAAACACACCAAAAATGACAAAAGATAACAAAAAATAAAGTAAAAATGCTTGGGTTGCCTCTCAAGAAGCACTTGATTTAACGTCGCAACTCGACGATATTAGTCATTCTTTAATCTTCACCACTCACTCCACCACTCTTAGTGTAAATATCCATGACATGACCATTATTTTTTGGATTTGCAGTGGTGTCACTAGGGAGTGTCCCCTTTATTTGCGGATTCATTTAGGTGGACAAATGGTTCATTTGCACTTTGAGATGCTTGATTGAGGCCGAGTGTGAGCTTACCATTTGGTGAAGCATAGACACCTCACTCCTAAGCTTATTTACTCTACTATTTATTATCTCTACCTTCTTCAAAACCAATGACAACATTTCTTCAATCTTTGACTACCCAGGGTTGCTTACAACGGGTTTATACAAGGTGTCGGCCTTATTTGGAGGTACATATAGGTTAGAACTATGGTGATTGTACCTATCACCATCTTTTTCTCGATCCCTCCAATTGCCTTCTCTCTCTTTATCCTTTATCCAACCTTGATTCTCATCCCTCGGGCGATAATACCCGGGCTGAGAACCCTACGACAAGTAGCATATCTTACCATCCATAATGGTGAACACCTCATCATTAATAGATTTAAGTTCGGGAGTGCTCACAACATTTACACTCTTAGTACATTTGGCTCCCATCACATGCTTGGCTAAAATGTCAACCTGCATCATCATTTTTGCTATAGTTTTATCTTGCTCCTTCTCTTTGCGTTGCATCTCATTTGACAATATGGTTGAGGTCAACCCCGTGGTAGGAACATCTACCTCCCTCGTGTGCCAAGCATAATTCATCTTGGTCATTCTCTCTAGAAGGGTTGTGGCTATGCCATATGGCTGATCCATGAAGATTCCACCAGCAAGGTTGTTGTCCATAGACTTGTTCATTGAATTCAAAGTCCTATAGAAGCTTTGGAGCAGGACATCATCCGATAGTCCGTGATTGGGGCACAACAATAGTTTTTTTTTAAATCTCAGCCACGCCTCATGCAATGGCTCGTCTTGAATTTGGCAAAAGTTATTGATTTCATCCCTCAATTGCATCATTCTTGAGAGAGGGAAGAATCTCACCATAAATTCTTTGATAAGACCATTCTACGAGGTAATTGAGCCTTTTGGTAGCTCCTGTAACCATGTCATTGCTTCCCTCATGAGGGAGAAGGGAAACAAATGCAATTGGATGCTCTTTTGAGGGATGTTGTGGAAGATGAAGGGATGGAAAATTTCTATGAAATTCCGTATGTGCCTATTCGCATTTTCATGTGCAGCCCCTCCAAATAACCCCTTCATTTGTATGAGGTGGAGCATGGTACTAGTGACATGGAACACTGCATTCCCAACCGTGGGAGGTAGGCGGATTGCACCTACTCTTCCTTGAATTTTGGGCTCATGGGACGCGTCCATGAATCCTTCAACACTTTCAGTGTCGCCCACCTCTCTCATGGGCTACATACTCAATCAATCAAACATAACAAACAAAGTAAAAAGCAAACGAAAACTCACAAAGTGATTTCAATAGTCAATCAAAAAGGCTACTCAAAACTAATTCCTTGACAACAACACCATTTTTCATAATGCTCAAGTGACACTCTCCATTATGAAAGTGACGATGATTGTTAAGCAAAATAAAATTTATAATCCCCAATGGGAGTCGGGGTCAATTTCACAGGAAAATGGTAGAATAGCCTAAAGGATTGACATATGTTAATCACCAATAGAGTTCATGTTCAAATAACAATAAAAGTAAAAAGGGGAGAAATTAGGGAATTGGGAAATCTGTCACAATTCGCAATTCAAATTAAAGACGCAAATTAAACACAAGTTTGAACCAAGAGAGAGGACGACTAGGGGTATACGTCCGATGGGACTCGCACATGGGATAGGATACTTGTCCAATTATGCAAATTCTTTATAAATGATATAGGTAGCATTGGTTTTAAGTGTGAATGTTAATCTTTCAATCTAACAACACATTTCCAATAGTCTGTGTTAGAGCACCATTGTTTACATAATAACCAACCAACATACACTTGGAAAAGTCATACTATCTCTAGCTTAGACTCTTAAATGGGTGTTTCTGGCGAATTGAGCTATCTCTAGCCTCAAATTTAAATGGAATCTAAAGTATCCACTAGTGAATTCTCATTCGAAATTATGAACCTCTTTCTCAAGCAAGAACACAATCAAGTAATTTCAATCAATGTTTCCAACCATTAATTTTAGAGTTAAAACATGGAGAATTCACTAGACCCATATCAATTTAGCAATTATAATCACAATTAGACAAGACCCACACCCAATATCAAGTACCCATCATCAACATACCCCTAGACAAGGAGACTTAGCCACTCATATTAAAAGAATAAGAAGCAATACGAAATGGGTAATTCAAATTCCCTTTCATTAATGGGAGAAGTTTCCAATATCCAAGGTCAATAATTACAAATCCAAGGTTGAAGATGGAGAGAATTGGGTGAAATCCTCTATCTTCCCTTGGGAGAGAATACTTGTTCAATACTCCAAAACTATTCAAAACTGTCAAAAACTATGAAAAACTATGACCAAATTGGATTTTAGAAGGTTTTCCCAATTCGTCACAAAAAAGTGGAAAAAAATTCCCATCAGGAGCTATGCGCCACGACGTGCGGCTCACACGTCTCATTGTGCATATTGCACAGCTCCGCATCATTGGACCAGTGGTTCCAACTTATCTTTCAGTGTCATTCAAAGTGGGGTGTGATCTGCACCAGGCAGAGTGCGTGTCACACAACGGCCGCACCTCTCGGTATAATCTTCATCTTTCTTGATCAGTTCACACTTCAACTTCTCTTGAGCTCCTTTGGGTTCAATTCCTTGTTTTCTACTTTTGACCAAGAGTACCTGCATTCCCATCACTAAAGTCCATAAGAAACTCTAAATATCATCAAAACATATCAATTATTCATGATTAATGACTCAATAAGTTGGTAGATTACCGACTTATCACCTACCTCAAACTATCCTATGGGCCATCTACATCCCCTCCCGTAGAGTTCCTCGAATGGTGCCACGTCAATACTGGAGTGACAAATGTTGTTGTATGAGAATTCACACAATAGTAAGAAGTGATCCCAATGGCCCCTGAAGTCAATCACACATGCCCTCAAAATGTCCTCAAGCACCTAAATTATCCTCTCTGACTGTCCATTAGTCTGAGCATGAAAGGCTGTGCTAAAAGTGAGTTGGGTGCCAAAATCTTTGTGTAACCTGCCCCAGAACTTGGAAGTAAACTTCGTACCTCTGTCTGAAATAATGGAAAGTGTCACCCCATGTAATCTCATTATCTCCTTTATGTAGATTCTAGCCAACTACTTGGAGCTGTAATCCACCTAATCGGAACAAAATGGGCTGATTTAGTCAGCCTATCCACGATGACCCAAATTGAGTCATACTTCTCCAAGGTCTTAATAAGACCTACCACGAAGTCCATGGCTATCCTTTCCCACTTCCACTCAGGAATGGACATCCTTGGAGGCAAACCCACAAGTCTTTAGTGTTTGTACTTCACCTGCTGACAATTATGACACTTGGACACATATTCAATTATATCCCTTTTCATCCCATGCCACTAATAAATTTGCCTTAAGTCCTGGTACATTTTAGTTACGCCTGGATGAATAGAGTATCGCGAACCATGTGCTTTAACTAACACATTCTGAACCAAGTCATCAACCCGAGGGACACATATCCTCCCTCTAACCATAACATTCCACACGCGTCATGTGTGGCGCCCGAAGTCTCACCAGACACCACCTTGTTCCAGAGCTTATTCAATTGTACATCCTTAAACTATTTGGCCTTGATTTCATCTAGAAATGTGGACTTCACCTCAATACTGGCAAACACTTCACCCTTTTCTGAAATTCCAAACTGTATGATCTTAGCTGCTAGAGTTTGAATCTCTCGAGCCAAAGGTTGCTTTAACACCCCCAAACAAGATAAGTTGTCCATGCTTACTGCTTTTTGGCTCAATGCGTCTGCCACCATATTAGCCTTACTCGGATGATACTAGATGGTCATGTCATAATCTTTTAAAAACTCCATCCACCTTCTCTGTCTCAGATTTAGATCCCTCTGTGTAAACACATGTTGCGGGCTGTGATGGTCGATGAACACCTCACACTTGATACCATAGAGATAGTGCCTCCAGATCTTAAGTGCAAACACCACCACTGCCAACTTCAAATCATGGGTCGGGTAATTTTTTTGTGAGGCATCAATTGCCTCGAAGCATAAGCTATGACATTCATGTCCTGCATCAACACAACACCCAAACCCAAATTTAAAGCATTACAAAATATAACAAAATTCTTACCTTCAACCGGCAGTGAGAGAATAGGAGCTGTAGTCAAAAGTGTCTTGAGCTTTTTGAAGCTCTCCTCACACTTATCCGTCCAAACAAATGGTACCTCCTTCAGAGTCAAACTTATCAAGTGAGTAGCAATAGAAGAAAAATTCTTGACAAACCTGCGATAGTAGCTAGCAAGATCCATGAAACTTCTAACCTCAGTCACAGAGCTAGGCCGAACCCAACTCTTAACTGCCTCAATCTTATAGGGATCTACCATCAACCCTTTTTCTGAGATCACATGTCCTAAGAAGGCAATCGAAAATAACCAGAACTAGCATTTTGAAAATTTTTGTATATAACTACTTATCCTTCAAAATGCCCAAGACAATACGAAGATGATTTGCATGCTCCTCCTTACTATTGGAGTAAATCAAAATGTCATCAATAAATACAATCACAAAGGAATCCAAGAATGACTTGAAAACAACATTAATCAAGCTCATAAAGGTCACCGGTGCATTGGTCAACCCAAATGACATTACCAGGAACTCATAATTCCTATATCGAGTCCTGAAATACGTCTTAGGTATATCCTCAGGCCGAATCTTTAGCTGATGGTACCCTGACCTTAAGTTAATTTTGGAAAACACTGAACCACCCTTCAATTGGTCAAAAAGGTCATCTATGCGGGGAAAGGATAATTATTCCAGATGGAAATGTTATTCAACTGCCTGTAATCTATACACATCCTCATGCTACCATCCTTCTTTTTAACAAATAAGACTGGAGCACCCGAAGGCAAAACACTGGGATGAATAAATCCCTTTATCAAAAAGATCCTGTAACTGAATTTTGAGCTCCCTCAACTCTGCCGGAGCCATTCGATAAGGAAGAATAGAGACTGGGCGAGTACTCGACTCTTAATCTATACAGAAGTCAATATCCCTGTCTAGATGCATACCCAACAAATTCATAGGAAATAACTCCTGAAATTCAAAAATCACAGGGATCGACTCAATAGAAGGAGACTTTGCACTAATATCTCGAAGATGATCCAGGAAGGCTAAACACCCCCACTAGCTTCCTAGCCTGAATAAAGGATATGATTTTCACTGGCTTAGGTTATTCACACCCTCTCGCTCTAGTCTATCCATACCTGACATCTCTAGAGTTACTATCTTAGAATTACAGTTCAAAACAACGTGATAAGGAGACAACCAAGTCATACCCAAAATAAATATCAAAATCTAGCATATCCAGTATGACCAAATCTACACAAGTCTGAAAACCCATAAACACAATCGAGCATAAAAGATACACATGGGTTACTGCCACAGACTCTCCAAC
Organism: Jaltomata sinuosa; assembly: GCA_003996215.1. Lineage (NCBI taxonomy): Eukaryota > Viridiplantae > Streptophyta > Magnoliopsida > Solanales > Solanaceae > Jaltomata > Jaltomata sinuosa. The sequence continues at coordinate 70,492 of QJPP01002550.1, read as the reverse complement.
TGGAGTAGAACATGAATAGGAGAATCAAGAACATCACATACGAAGTCCAGACCCAAGGCAAATCTAACATATACATAAGCTTAAGTGGAACCAGGATCAAATAAAATAGAAGTCATCCAGTCACAAACGAGAATAGTACTTGTTGCGCTCCACACTTCCCTGCATTACCATTACCTCTGCTACCACTACGGCTTCCGTGATTATTACCTTACCCACCCTATGGATGACCACTACCATTGCCACCTCTACCTACTGGAACCACAACTCTGGCCTGCTGCTGCACTGATTACCTGCCAATCTTAGAGGGAACTCTCTCTTGAAGTGACCCACCTCTTCACAATGAAAACAACCTCGCTCAAGAGAGGTCCTGCTGGCAGAAGAATAGAAAGCCCCCTGGCCTCTAGTAGTTAGAGACTACTGAATAGCCTCTGAATGACCACCTGTAGAAGCTCGCAAGGCTGAATGAATAGGATGAGCCGAATGAACCTGATGGCTGGGACCTCTGGGATAAGAACCACTAAAATTACCCCGTTCTACAACTTCTTAGCTAATACCTTAGCCTGCCCAACTTGCTTAACTCCCTCCAGTTTCTTCACATAATCAGTCACCTCATTGAAGCTTTTTCATGCAAAAGTCATGTGAACAGATGGAACCTGCAATTCACTATTCAGGACCTTAACATATAAATGGATCTTCTCCTCCTCAGTGCCCAATAGCTGGGTAGCATAGCGAGACAAGGCATGGAACTTGGCCTTATAAGCTGCAACAAATATATTGCCATGTTCAAGAGCCAAAAATTCATCCTTCTTGCGATCCCTCAGAGTATGGGGTACATACTTCTCTAAAAATAGGACATGAAACTGAGCCCAAGTCATCCGATGAAAAGTTGATGAACGACATTCCACATGGCCCTTCCACCACTACTTGGAATCCCCTTGTAGTCGGAAAGTCATAAACTCAACCCCATATTACTGTACAACTCCAGACTTATGCAGCCTCTCATAGCAATCTAATATGAACTCAAAAGCATCCTCATCTTCAGTACCATGGAATGGCGGAGGTTTCATCTTCAGGAACTTAGTCAACAGCTTATGCTCGGTCCCTATTATGACAGGCACTAACACCGGATGGAAGAAAGCATTCATACTTGAAGCCTCATCTATATGGGTAGCTAAAGCGACAGCGGGATGGGCACCTGGAACCTGAGTAGCCGACATAGTGGGAGTGGCTCCAGTCCCCGCCAACCCACTAAGGAATGCCAACACCTGCTGAATAACCTCAAAATACGTAGGGGAAAGACTTGGACCTCCAACCGGTGCTGCCGCCTCTGGTTCCACACCATCCTCGTGCACTACCTTAGCTTCCTCAACATGATCCTGGGGTAGGAGAGGTGTCGCTGGCCTCTGGTCAGCCTCTACCTGAGCTCCACCACTGATGTTTTTGATCTCCCTCCTCCCCTACCCCTACCTCGCCCATAAACCACCGATCCCACAGCTGGAGTTGCTGCCCTCGCTCTATTTTCATAGTATTCACCATCCGCGGACAATAAAATGAAGGAGGTCAGATACAATTTGGATCGGCAGATACCAATTGGAATCAAGTTATAGCACGAAAGAAGAAAGAAGGGATAGTTTCCTTAAGTCTTGTAGCATCTCAAAGAAAAGTATAGACGTCTCCATACCATTCTTCAAGACTCTACTATATCCATTTTGGTACAACGAGATCAATGAACCTAGGGCTCTGATACTATATTTTCCATGATCTAGACCGCTACGAGTGCCACCCACACTAAACCCCGGGTGGGAGAACCAATTAAACAAGCCATCACTTAACCAAAACTAAGCAGCTAAACCATTTTTAGCAATAAAAACAAAGATTCACATCATAAAATAGAGAATAGAAAACCTACGGAAATAAACCCCTAGAATCTGAAAATCGTGTATCAAAAATCTAATCAAGTTTGAAAGACGGGGATGCAACCCCAAAATATAAAAAGTCTAAGTTCGAACAAAGGACTAGAATTAACAGAAGAATTCATGGTAGCCCAAAAGATGCAGCTCACCCTTGAATTCGAAAGTCACCTAACTCACCACTGAGGTCTTGAAGTAGCCGCCGAAATATGCCCTGTACTCAACAAAAGAAGAGCAAGTGCAATATCAGTACACAAGAATAACAGTGTACTGGAAGGATAATCAGCCAGCTCCAAAATATGAAATATGAACATAAAACCATAACATAGTAAAATAGGATAAACATGCAATCCCGGTTTACATAAGAAGCCACCTTAGCACTTAAACACAACAACCCCGCCACTTAGGAACTAACAGGTAAGAATAACATCACAACAGATAAGCCCGGTTCACTCAAGAAACAACCACACATAAATAAAAAATAAACCTATACCAGGAGTGGTACCCGAGCCAACCATAAATGAACTTTTACCAGGCGTGGTACCTGAGCCAACCATAAATGAACCTGTACCAGACGTGGTACCCGAGCCAACCGATGAATAAGCCTCTACCAGGCGTGGTACTCAAACCAACCAATGCAAAATATATACCAGGCATGGTACTTGAGCCAACTAATGCAACATAGATATCACAACAATCACAATAATAATGTTAGCATACAACACTTGTAAAATTGCATGTGATTATTACTTAAGATATCATGTAACATTCATTATTTTTTCCTGAACACGTATTGTGCAAGTAATACTAATGAGACAGTTATTATGCACACATAATGCAATTTGGGTTACAAGTAACCATCACCTATCTCAATCCAAGCCTGAAATACGCTATCAAACCTGAGTTTTCCATTTTATGGCAACTTCGAGTTGATTGTGGTCTAAAAATAGAAATACAAACAATATTTCAACCCATGGCCTCAATTATTGCGGATTATAGCCTAACCCTAAATCCCCAAGCCAAATTCATGATCATTCTACCCATACTAGGGTCTTCCCACCAACAATTCACCTAGAAACTACAAATTCTATGGTTACACTAGCGAATTACGGTAATGGAATCATGAATTAATAATTTTAAATCAAAAACCCAAGATTTTACACCTTATAATCCCCCTTTACACAAGAAATTCCATATTAGGTCAATCTAAACCCTCCCCAAGGCCTGTAACTAACGATTCTAAGCCATAGGAATCGAAGTACTAGTTTACGGGGATAAAATACTTACTTTAATGAAGAATTCTAGTGGAAAAACTGTAGGAATCACCCCAAATCGCCTCTGTCTTCCCCAAAACATTGAAAAGATATAATGAATATTTTTTTGGATGTTTCTGCATTTACAGCGATTAACCCCGCTATAGCATCCTGATCTCGCTACAGCGAAAGCCTCCCGCTATAGCGGAGTTGACCGACTCTGACTCCCGCTATAGCGAGAATTTATCCGCTATAGCGGCTTGTCACGCGCTATAATGGGTGTGACAGAACAAAAACTCATAAATCCTTCTAGTTTTTCCTATTTCATAACACACCCTCAAACCATGATGTCCTGGACCAACCCCTTTATGTCAAGTTCAATATCGGGAGTTCTACTCACCCGAATTCACTTCCAAAAAGTCCTACGGACTCCTTAATGCCTTAGATAATAGAAACACAAGCTCAAATTAAATTATTTCACCCAATCCTTCTCCGGATTTCCCTAGACCTCAACTTGCTCGGATTTCATTCAAGACTAGCCTAGCTTGAAATTTTCAACTTCTAATTTTGAAAGAGTTCTAACCCCGATTCTTGCACGATTAGCTCACACACAATGATAGGAAGGGTCATTATACATAGTCTATTACCTTCCCTTTTTCAATCAAAACACCACTAAGCTCAACTCTCGAAGCATCATAATATACAATAAAACCTTAACATTCCACAGGTAAGGTCATAATAGGTGCTGAAGTCAACAAAGCCTTGAGATTTTGAAAGCTTTCCTTACACATGGTCTACTAGAAAGAAACATTCTTCTGAGTCAACTTGGTCAAAAGAGTTGCAATAGAAGAGAAATCTTGCATAAACCGTCTATAATATCTAGCCAAGCCCACAAAACGTCGAATCTCATTAGGTGAGGTAGGCGTGGCCCAATCTTGAACTAACTCTACCTTGGTTGGATCAACAATAATACCATTCTTGGTCATAACATGCCCCAAGAATGCCATGGAACTAAGCCAAAACTCACATTTTGAGAACTTAATATACAATCTCTCATCCCTTAGCCTCTGGAGCACAATCCTCTAATGCTTCACATGATCTGCCTCACTCTTGGAATACACCAAGATATCATCAATGAACACAATCATGAAAGAATTAAGATAAGGCCAAAACACTCTATTCATAAACTCCATAAATTCTTTCGGGGCATTGGTCAACCCAAAAGACATAACCAAAAACTCATAATGACAATCTCGGGTCTTGAAATCCATTTTAGGGATATTCAAAGCTCTAATCCTTAACTGATGGTATCCCGACCTCAAGTCAATCTTTGAAAACACTGAAGCATTCTAAAATTGATCAAATAAATCATCAATATGCGGAAGAGGATACTTGTTCTTGATGGTCGCCTTGTTCAACTATCGATAATTGATACACATCTACATAGACCCATTTTCTTGTTCACAAATAACACTAGAGAACCCCAAGGCAAAACACTGGGCCCAATAAATCCCTTACTCAACAGGTCTGGCAACTGATCCTTCAACTCCTTCAACCCTGTCGGAGCCTTCCTATAAGGAGAAATAGAGATGGGCTTAGTGCCCAGCTCCAAATCAATATCAAAATCAACATCTCTATCTGGAGGAATGCCTAGTAAATACATAGGGAACACATACTGAAACTCCCTAACCACTCTTACAGACTCCAAAGGAGGCATGTCAGTGCTAGTATCGCGAATATATGCCAAGTAAGATAGACACCTCTTCTCAACCAAACGCTGAGCCTTAAGGAAAGAAATCACCCTCTTAGGATACGAACTCTAAGTACCCTTTCACTCTAACCTTGGTACACCTGGCATAATTAAAGTGACCATCTTGGTACTATAATCCATAATAGCATGATACGAATAAAGCCAATCCATGCTCAAAATCACATTAAAATCTACCATATCTAGAATAATCAAGTCTACCCAAGTATCATACCCCAAAAGAGTCACAAGACAGGATCGGTATACCCGATCTACCACTAAGGAATCACCTACTGAGGTAGCAACATAAATACTCATATTAAATGACTCACACATCATATCAAGACCCGATGCAAAATATAGAGACAAATAGGAGAAAGTACAACCAGGATCAAATAACACAAAATCAGGTTGATGGCATACTGAGACGATACCTATGATAAATGCATCAGAGGACTCTGCCTCAGATGTACCCAGAAAATCATAACACTGAGCCCTATCTCCTCCTGGCTAAAAAACTCCTTTACCCCATCCTTGATTGGCTGGTGGTATCCCTCTACCTCCCTAAGATCCACCCCGACCCCTAGATGGGGGTGATGTTGCCCTAACTGGATCCTGAGAACTATGTTGTCGACCGCATCTCTAAGTATAGGGTAATCCTTTCTGAGATGCTCAGGACTACCACACTTATAACAAGACCTGGGAACCATCATATGCTGAGAAAGTCCCAAATAACCAAAATGGCCACCACCACATGAGAACCTCTGGGAAGAACCATGAGAAGTCTGCCCTAGGTTGAAAGATTCTTGTCTGGAATACCCTATCTCGAATGCTTGAAGGGCCGTATGGACTAGTCTACCCAGCTATGGATGAAAACCTCTCCTAAAAGAACCCCCACCTCCAGATGAGGTACCACTGAACTAAACAGAAGTGAAAAATATATTATCCCTCAAATATCCAAACTTATCATGGTGTATGAGCTCGAACTCCTTGGCTCCCTCAACTACCTTCTGAAAAGTAGCCCCATATTGGGCAATAAAAAATACTGCCTCTCAAATCTTAAAGATCAAACCTTTCACAAATCTGTGAATCCTCTCAGTCTCATCTGGTGTAATCACCATGGCATGGCGAGACAATGTATAGAACTATATCTCATACTCAGCCACTGAAATCCACTACTGGGTCAGATGCTCAAACTGATGCCTACGCTCCTCTCTTAAATTGCAGGGAACAAACTGATCCAGAAAGGTCTAAGCGAACAATAACCAAGTTATAAGTGGAGATTTTGTGGGCCTCGAATCAATATAAGAATGCCACCACTGCTTGGCAGGGCCTCGCATCTAAAAAGTGGTGTAATAAACACCATAAGAAATTACTAACCCCATGCTCTAGATCCCTCATGGCAATTCAGTAAGAACTCGTAAGCATCCTCACTCTGTCCACCTGAAACTGAGGTGGATCCATCTTCTTGGACCTCTCAAATATCATTTTCTCCTTATCAAACATGTTCAATCTATCCACACTGGTGGAACCCACACCTAGAAAGGCATTCCATCAAATCTAGTTGATATAGTCGTTGGCTAGCCTGTTGGACCATGAAAAACTAGAATAGGTTGTTGATTTGAGGTCTAAGCCCCAACTCAGGTCTGTGACCCCTATGTAGTACCCATTAAACCACTATTATGAACCATGCCCTCCAACAGGACCAACACACAAACCAAGGCATCCTGAAGCACTGGAAAAGCTACAAACCTGGGTGGAGCCTAAACTGGGCCCACCTTCTCAACTAGAATCTAATTATCCTAAACCTCATAATCACCCTCAGAAGACTCTGACCTAGATGGAACATGAGTAGCTGTCTAAGCTATACCCCTAGCATGACCTCTGCCACATCCCCTGCCTCGTCCACGAGTCCTGACATAAGTAGCAGTCACAAGTGCTGGAATGGACTCCTGACCTTACTCCATGGTAGAACGAGTCCTTACCATCTGTTAGAAAATAAAATAAAGAATCTCAGCAATTGATGAAATCAATTTTACACAATAAGAAAGAAGAAAAGGAGTTTCCTAAAGATCTGTAGCCCATCAAAGATAGATAACACATGTCTCCGCACCGATCCACAAGACTCTACTAGACTCGGCTTGCACTTGTGAGACCAATGAACCTAGCACTCTAATACCAACTTATCATGATCCAAAACTCAGTCATGATGGCACCTACCCCCCTCCCCATTAGATAGGTAAGCCAACCCAACAAAATCAATAAGATAAATAATGATCACGTGAAAGTAATAATAGGAAAAATCAAACTTCAATATCCATAACTTCAAGAAAACTATCCCAATATCTGATAGTCACAAGGTACAAGCCTCTAAAGTAAAGAATACAACAAATGAGTCTAAAAGTGCCTCAAAATATGAAATAAGCATAAAGACAGAGATAGAGGACATTTAGTAAAGCCACAGACTAGCCAGTAGCTATCTCAAATCTCAAAGCAGAATCTATGCACGAAGGGAAATCGATGACCTAGAGCTCGAGATTCAAAACCTGCACATAACATTGCAAAGAAAATAAGTGTGAGTACCAAAACACATGTACTCCACAATATTTTTTGCAGATCCTAATTCAAAGTGATAGTGAGAACCACCCAAACTCCCACTATTCACTATAATCTACACGAACCTGCAAACATGAAGGCCACTCCTAGGATAACAGATAAAAGCAATCACCGCGACTATGTATACATATATATACATATATATATATATATATATATATATATATATCAGTACAAGTGGCATCTGAAGAAGTCAAACCAGGATAAAGCATCAAATCATTCTTTCACACTCTCAAACTCAATATCATTACAAGTCAAGAAAATCAAATATCTAATTGGGCCACAAACCAGTCACTATGTTTCTCAATAAGTAAGTACATATTCATCAAACAACGCCTTGTATAACCCGAATAAAAAAAAAAGTATGGATGAATGTAATATTATGCTGTGTACATACCAGCTGCTTTATATAGCTAGCTAAGACCCATAGGAGACGTGTGCGGTCCATGTACTGGGCAGGCATGCCACTCCATTCCCGATAATATTATGCAAGCGCACAACTCCAGTCCTTAATATATATAATCTGCAGGCATGCAACTCCAATCCTAATGAAATGCGATGTATAATTTGCAGGCATGCCACTCTGATCTCGAATATCATACACAATACCAAGAAAAACATTTGATACTATGAATCAATTCAATTATCAGTCAAATTCCCCCTCTATTAGTTTTCACAAAAGTAAATCTCCCTTTTTGTAATTTAACTAGTCAAAGTTTCAGTATTCAATCAATTATCACCATGAACAGGATCAAAAATCTTAAACGGGAGAATCATCACCAACTAGCAAACTCAACAAGTCACTATCAGATACAATTCATAACTATTATGCTAGCAAATAGGGGCAAACAGTTAAAACAAGTCAATTAAGTGCTTTTAGCGCCTCATAAAACGCCGGTACTCACATAAATGCTTGTCACCTCATTTATACAAGGCCCCCAACTCCCTATTACTCCCCATACAACTAGCACATAAATACTTTGAAAGAGAGTTAAAGAAACCTCAACCTACCTTAAGAGAAGACCCACAAAGTCAAACCAAAGTCTTTCCTTTCCGAAGAGCCTCTCAACGAGCCCAATCTTATCAAATGCGTATTCTACATAAGAACACAAAATTAGTGACACCCATATTGCTAAACTTAAGTTCCGGATTCAAAGTCAACCCCAAGCCCATAAGGGAAAAACTTGAATTTTATCAAAAAATTACTTAACCAAAGCTTAAAGAGTTTAAATATGATATTTCATCTAAATGGAGTTAAAATCAAGCTTGAAATCATCAAAATACTACTCTTTAATTTTACAGATAAAATCTCAAATTTTCAAGTTGGAAAGCAAAGATTTAAACATCAAATCATGAAATAATCATTGGCAAAAGTATAAGAAACTTACCCTGCGAAGAAATCTTGAAAATCCCCCTTTGAATCTCCCAAAATCAAGCTCCAAAGCTCCAAAAATTGACATATAAAATAGTGAAGAAAAGGGAGAAGACATCACTGTTAAGACACAAAGATTTCAGCACCTGTGGAGGTCTGCCCACAGGAGCGGTCTCACGACAATTGATCGTTGTTGCAAAATCCACTTAATTGGTGGATCCCATAAGAGTGGGCTAATCTAGGGGGAGCAAGGTCGCAGGCGCAGCTAAATTCTATTATTGGGGCTCCGCCGGTGTGATGAGGCCCAGCAGGAGCGGTCAAGCCTAGCCTAACCTAGATCGCAGGAGCGGTCCCATCTCTACAAGCACGAGGCCATAAAAGTGACCCAAGCACTGCAGGAGCGGAGCTCTCTCAGGTCACCCAAGGTCGAAGGCGCAGAAATTCCATCGCACCTGCGACACTGCTGGTGTGGGCATTGCACCACAGGTGCGATTGCATCAGCCAACTCAAAGAAGTTTCTAAACACGGAATTGACCCTCGAAACTAACTCAGAACCCCACATACACGAACTAACTATGCTGCTAAACTAAAATGATCATTCCAAACTCAATGAAATCATCGAACAGAGGTCGTTATCAATAAATGCTGATCAAAGTTAACTCTAGGCCTTAACTTTTCAAATTTCCAATTAACTACTCAAAATTTATTTGAATGCCTCGAGACCCAAACCAACAGTGCTACTAATATGAAAATAATATTTTATAGCTAACAAAATTGACAAAATTCTCATAGGACGTCTAATCTCTGAATGTTGATCAAAATCAATCATTCTAACTTTAAAGCCTTCTAAAATGAAAAAATCGCATAGAACCCAACCAAACACTTTGTGAACTATGAAACTCGCTCTCGCAGACTAAAAATATCATAATACAACTACGAGAAGGAGTAAAATTATCAAAAGACACCAAAAACCAAAAATCACTATGAACGTTGTTACAAACTCTCAAAGACTTAACAACTTTTATTATTATGTTAAATTATCCACATACTTTCACTCAATCTAAACGCAAAAGTATAGATGTATATATTTAGCTTTACAGTGACTTTTAAATGCTGAAATATTTTATTTGGTACTTGTGAATAACTTTTTTAAGAATTCCTTTTGTCTTGTCTTAAGGCCTTTAAGAGAGTCGATCATAAAAAGTGGAATAGAGGGAGTAACATCACATTGGGCCTATTTTTAGCCTTGTCATACCTTGATCCTACTTTCTCTCTCTCAACTTCAACTTTAGGGATTGTTAATTTATTTATTTTAGTCTCTTACATTAAATTCAATGCCAAATTAAGGTGGCACATATTGTACTAACAAGGTTTCTTTGTTTTGATTTAAGCTCAAATGTTGGTTTATTGACCTCGGGTTTGTTCTGATACTAAAAAAGCAAAGAGATTGCCATAGTCCATACTCCGAGGAGGACACACTTGTTCCCTCTCCTCTCAAAACTCACGCCCAACTCTGTTTCTTGGTATTTGTTTGAAAATTTGTTCTAAATTGTAAATTGATATATATATACTCAATTGACAAGGTTAGTTTCTCTATTCATTACTCTTTTAATTTTCAACTTAGTTTCTATTTTTATTTATATTATTCAAATACTTCAAGCATTCTATTGGAAGCAACCACATCAGTCTCTTCTTATTTAATTGTTAATATTACAAGTATTTCATTTCTTCTTATTTCATTCTATTAAGACTTGTCTTATATGTCAAATGGACAAGACATAATGTAAGAAGGCGGCAGTTTGTTGCAGCCTCTTCCCATTCCAGAAAGGCCATGGATGTCCATTTCAGTGCACTTCATTAATGGGTTTTCGAAGGTTGATGTTAAGGTATTTATAATGGTAGTGGTAGATATTCTAAAAGTACTTTATCATTATTGCTGTCCTGATTATATGTTCATTAGATGTTGCAGAAGATTTATCCTACAAATATGTGGTCAAATCATTTGGTGTGCCAGGTGAAATTGTGAGTGATACGGATGCTCGGTTCATGGTTCAGTTCTGGATAGCATTGTTCAACTTGATGGGAACTTTTCAATGACCAATTATCCCCAAACTAATGGCCATACAGAATGAGTTAATCACCTGTTGGAGGAATGCTTAAGGCATTTTGTGACAGCCAGCAATTGAAACTACACAGACTTGTCAGATATAACACTATTTTTCTACAATCTACAGAAGTCGTTGGCAAAAGAGATGAGTCCATTTGAGTTAATCTTAAGAAGACAACATATGACGCCACTAGATATCACTAAGTAGAAGAGTCAAGGAAAGTGTATAGATACTTACCGTTAGCAAAGGACAAGCATTAGATGCTTTATCGAGGCACAAAATAGCTTTTTAAGTCCTAAAAATGCATGAAAAAGTATACAAATCAGCATAGATGCTAATTGAAGTTCAATATTGGCAACAAGGTTCTGCTCAAACTTACTCCACATATTTGGAAATAAATTGTGAGTAAACAGACATATGGGACTGATTCCCAAATATGATGGACTATTTGAAGTTATTGAGAAGACAGGTGAAGTTGCTTAAATAGAAACTGCCGGAAAGGTTGAAGCTACATCTTACTTTTTCATGTTCGTTTTCTGAAGCATTATTTTGAAGATGCAGAGGATTCGGGTAGGCACAAAGTGAAGAAGACTCCTCATATGGTGTGCATACAGTTTGATGCTGAAATTGAGAAGGTGCTGGATCATCGGGTTCTACAATAAGCAAGAAGAACAGGCGGTCAAAATTTTCGATTCATTAAAAAGGCAAGTCCGAGGCAGATTCAACTTGAGATGAAAGTACTAAGCTATGGTAGTTTGAAGAGCAAATTGAGGACTATCCTAAAACAACTTCGATGAGGACGTCGAGTTCAACTAGCGGGGGTGGTTTGTTAGATCCTAAGGTTCAAACATGACCGATGTCGACAGAGACGAGTCAAGGGTTTGTGAATTGCCTCTTGGGCGATTGCGGGATTTGAAAGCAATGTGTGGGATTGTATGACTATGACATGTTGTGCAGTTAAGTCAAGGTGACTAGTTGTTGGCAAGGCAGCCTTCCGACACATGCCACCTGATGGGCAAGCGTGCAAGAAATGGGATGACTCGACTAGGTAGATGCATTGGCATGAGCTAGACGGGTGCAAATAAAGATTGGAGGAAATGGGCATGGCAAGGGATGAAAGATATGTTAAGTGCTGGAAGAGAAATTCGGCAAAAGCAAAAATACACTGTCCATGTGCGCAAATATGCATCGGTAACACCAGTGTGCACGACACATGTCCCAGTTGGCTGAAATTAAAAAGGGCACAACTGCTCTTTTGGGAAGTTTGATAGACTTAGTGTATTGTTCCTGAAATTCTGTAAGCTGGCATGTTCTAGGAATGCCCCTTCCCTTTGTAACTGCGGATAGGTAGAATCCTTTTTGTAGGCAGAAATTTGGCTAAGGCATAATCAATTGTAAGCCTTCTAAATTTTGAGATTCCTTTGTATGTATCTAAGAGATAATAAAAGGTTGGGATTATTCTGGTAGAACATTGTGTTCTTGCTTGTTTATTATTGACTTAAACTATTCTAAGTTCCTAGATTATTGTGTGTGTGGGGCCGAAGTTGTGCATAGTTGCGTGATTATCGTACAGGGGTGAAGATGAAAAAATACCCATGTAATAGTAACTATAAGAATTGACATCTTTTTTTTCTCATCTCCTTTTTCGGTTTTTATTTATGTAACTAGTATTTCTAAAAGGAGAAATCAAGTTTCTACCATTAGAGTATAAACTACAAGTTCTGAGAATAGAATATGAACAACCAAAACATTATTGAACAAAATGTTAAAGAAAATAATATTATGACGATTGACAATACTGCTAAACTTAAAATTCAATTATATCTCTTTTTATATTTCTTTCTTTTTTCCCCTTCATATTCATGTAAAATTGATTAATAAATAAATTTTTCCGAGGGTTTCTCCATTCAAGTAGAAAAATTAATGTTAAAAAAAGATGTTGAAACGATTGAATCTGCCTAACCCGTGTTAGAGAAACAAGTGAATTTTCATTGAACAGTTAATCATCAAGAGTTGTAATGTCATGGTTTCAGTCGCTTCCATAATATTGTGTTGGAAATCTTATGAAAAATACTTGTTCATAAGAACAATAGGGAATTCTTGAAAGCTTGATGCATGTCAATGATACTGTCCTTAAGGATATTTCACCCGGTGTACGTATATCCCGTAGGATTCAACAAGCTCTTCTAGTATAAAACTAGAAACACAAAAAGTGACAAAGATTAATTAGAAAAGAAAACCCAACATAATATAATATCAGAAAAATGAATTTCTCTTCGTGTTATATCCTCACCAAAAAATTGAACAAGTATATATAGATAAGAACAACCATCTCATTAGATGGCTAGACGAAGATGCTCCAACGTATATGGCATTAAAGAGGCTAACGAAAAATGAGAAGTAAAGAGGTTATTGATGGCAATTCAGTGTTCAGAGAACATTTGCAAAAGACTAATAATTTGTAACTAAATATATTTCTCCTTCCGTCCTATATTGTTTGTCCACTTTTTTTTTACACGTCCTTTACGAAATCATAAATTAGAAGGATAATTTTACTAATTTACCCTTTCACTCTTTTTATTGGACTCTTTTAATGTGTCTTATCCATCAATACCTAGATTAATGTGAAAAATGAGTAGGAGGTGTCTATCAAGTGTTGAAATTAAAAAAGGTGACAACTTTGATAGTCAAGGTCAAAACTTCTACTAATTAGGGATTAAGTTAAGTAGGGGGTGAAATGTATTTTTTGAAACTTCTTAAACTTTAATAAAATACAAAAATAACCCACCCTCTTAACCTTCCCCAAAGCGATTTTAATTTCAAAATTCCTCTTTTTTTCTTCTTCCCCTTCTTCCGCTTACGATTCAAAATCAGAGAGAAAAAATTTCTCAATTTGCTTCATCTTCTTCTTCTCTATTTTCTTTTCTTCTCTGTGTTTGACATCACCGTCGTCCTTATCACCGTCGTCCTTATATCTTCTTGTTAGGATTTCAATACTTTTTAAAGGTAAAGTTCTTTTCTTTTCTCTCATAGTTAGGGTTTTGATTTTTCTTGTGAAAATGGTGATTTAGGTTAAAGAAAATAAAGAAGTACATGGATTTTACATATTTTGTTGCTCTAATAAATATGTTCTTAGGTTGTTCTTATTGTGGTGTATTCTTAAATATGTTGTTGTTCTTTGGTTGTTGTTATACTCTTTGTGAGAAAATATGTTGTTCTTGAAGTTGTTGTACTCTTTGTGAGAAAAAAAATATGTTCTTGTAGTTGGTGTTTGGTTGGTGTTGGTGGTTGGTTCCTCAGATCTTGCTATGAATAAATGAATCAGTTGCTAAAGTACTTGCAGTAGCTGCTGAACTTTCTGAAACAGTTGAGTGAAGCAACTGTTGTAGATACTTCAGCACATGCTTCACTCAACTGTAGTAAATTAAAGAAGAAAAAGAAGAAGAAGAAAATAACTTTCTTGGGTTATTCTTGTTCTTAAATATGTTATTCCTTGTTATTGTTGTACTTTTTGTGAGAAAAAAAGTATGTTCTTGTGGTTAGTGATTGATTGTTGTTCTGGTGTTGAGCTTAAAATATGTGCATCTGCTGCAATAATCTCAAAATTTGCTGTGAATAGATGAATCAATTGCTGAGGTTGCTTTAGCAAGCCTGCTAAATTTGTTGCAATAACTGCTGAAGTATGTAGAATAATTGTTAGAGTTTCTATAGCAATTTCAGCATTTTCTGCAACTGTTGCTTCATCAACTTCAACAATTGCTTCACATTCCTCTTTATATAGAATGATTGATTAAATTAGTAAATTATTTTTATTTTATTTCAGGTGTGTAGATTAAATAATTTGAAGTAAAAGAAAAAATTCTAGAGATGATGTTCCTAGTAGAAGTTCAAAAAGAAAGCGAATTAGTACACAAAGAGAGAATAAAGAACAACAAAATAAGGACATGGATGAAACATAGTTGGCAAATCTTGTTGAGCATGCTATTGTTGAGTGAGGCACCGTCAAGCCCTAGACAGCTGGATGAGGGTTTGGAGGAGAAGGAGGAGGAGAAGGAGAAGGAGAAGAAGAAGAAGAAGAAGAAGAAGAAGGAGAAGAAGAAGGAGGAGGAGAAGGAGGAGGAGGAGAACGAGGAGGAGGAGAAGGAGGAGAAGGAGAAGGAGGAGGAGGAGAACGAGGAGGAGGAGAAGGAGGAGAAGGAGAAGAAGGAGAAGAAGGAGGAGGAGAAAGAGAAGGATAAGGAGGAGAAGAAGAAGGAGAAGGAGGAGGAGGAGGAGGAGGAGGAGGAGGAGAAGAAGAAGAAAAAGAAGAAGAAGGAGAAGGAGGAGAAGGAGGAGAAGGAGAAGGAGGAGGAGAAGGAGGAGGAGAAGGAGAAGGCGGAGGAGGAGGAGGAGGAGAAGGAGAAGGAGAAGAAAAATCATCTAAAAAAAGATGATTCTTCCAAAGATGTAGATGATTCTGCTTCTGCTGAAAATTCAAAAGATATTGAAGATGATGATGAGACTGCACAAGATGAGGATGAACAGGATGAACTTAGATCAAAAAGTAGTCATGACACACCTGTACCAAAGTCTGTTGGATTTAGTTTATTGAATGTTTGAATCTATTAGATTTATTTAAATATTAGTTGTTGTGTTGAATATTAGAATCTGTTTAATATTATAATTTGTGTTTATTATTTTTTAATTATTAAATTCTGTTGTAGCAACTGTTGGATTATACTAACAATTTCGTAGCAATTCTGAATATTTTTTAGCAATTGCTGTAAACTGCCTCAGCAAGTTAGCTACTTGCTGAATATTTTTTAGTAATTGTTGTAAAATGCCTTAGCAAGTTAGATATTTGCTGAGACTCTCCTAACAATTACTGTAAAATGCCTCAGCAAGTTAGCTATTTGTTGAATATTTTTTAACAATTGCTGTAAAATATCTCAGCAAGTTAGCTATTTGCTGAGACTCTCCTAGAAATTACTACAAAATGCCTCAGCAAGTTAGCTATTTGCTGAATAGTTTTTAGCAATTGCTGTAAAATGTCTCAACAAGTTAGCTATTTGTTGAGACTCTCCTAGCAATCACTGTAAAATGCCTCAGCAAATTAGCTATTTGTCAAAAGAATTTAGCAATTGTTGTAAAAGGCCTCAATAAGTTAGCTATTTGCTGAGACTCTCCTAGTAATTATTGTAAAATGTCTCAGCAAGTTAGCTATTTGCTGAATATTTTTTAGCAATTGCTGTAAAATGTCTCATCAAGTTAGCTGGGGAAAAACCCATCCTGCACCAATACAACCTCGATTCTCTTTTCCACTAGGAACTGCTTCTCCAAGATTCCAAGATAGATCCGGAGGTGCCTGGCCTCGTTCCTCTCTTGAAAGAAGAACGCTAGCGTTCCACTCTCCTTTGGATATCCGAAAGGAGAGGGCGCTCTAATTCTGGAACCAGGATGGCGTGCGGAATGGGTTGAACTTCAGGCTGGAGAATGGGCGGCTGTGCCCCTCTTAGGGGAGGGTAAAAAGGGTCAGACGAGGAACCCCTTCCTGTGTCGCAGGCGGCAATGAATCCTTTTGGAATCTCTCCTCCCGAGTACCAATTCAAAAGGAATACAAGGAGAAGAGCAAATACACCAAGGTATTTTATCCCAATCTGAGACTCTCCTAGCAATTACTTTAAATGCCTCAGCAAGTTAGCTATTTATCGATTTTTTTTAACAATTGTTGTAAAAGGCCTCAACAAGTTAGCTATTTTCTGAGATTCTCCTAGCAATTATTGTAAAATGCCTCAGCAAGTTAGCTACTTGCTGAAATTATTTTAGCGATTGTTGTAAAATACCTCAGCAAGTTAGCTACTTGCTGAGACTCTCTTAACAATTGTACATGTAAGTCGATATTGATCGAGGAAATTAATTATTAGTTGAATGAATCAATAATATCTAATGATAAATGGGGTGGTGTTAATCTAATTTAAGACTAAACACTATATTCAATAGTGATATTATACAATGAGATAGTAATTAGACAAGTAATATGCGATCAATTGAGCAATTACACATGTAAGTCGATATTGATTGAGTAAATTGATTATTAGTTGATTGGATCAATTATATCTAATGATAAATAAAGTGGTCCAATTAAGGACTAAAGTTAGATTCAGTAGTGCTCTTACATAATGAGATAGTAATTAGACAAGTAATATATGATCAATTGAGCAATTGCACATGTAAGTCGATATTGATTGAGTAAATTGATCATTAGTTGAATGAATCAATCATATTTAATGATAAATGAGATGATGTTAGTCTAATTTAAGACTAAAAGATAGATTTAGTAGTGATCTTAATTAAATTTATTGTAGAAAGTTAGCTAGTTGCTGAAAGTGTTCTAGCAATTGCTGTAAATGCCTCAGCAAGTTAGCTACTTGCTGGGACTCTCTTAGAAATTGCTGAAACTATTCATAGCAAGTTAGTTAGTTGTTGTGAATTGTCTAGCGGTTGTTGAATTTTTCTATAGCAAGTTAGTTAGTTACTATAGTAAATTAATTATTAGTTGATTGAATCAACCATATCTAATGCTAAATAAAGTGGTGTTAGTCCAATTTAAGATTAAAAGTTAGATTCAATAGTGATCTTATACAATGAGTTAGTAATTAGACAAGTAATATGTGATCAATTGAGTAATTGCACATGTAAGTCGATATTGATTGAGTACATTGATTATTAATTGGATGAATCAATCATATCTAATGATAAATGGAGTGATGTTAGTCCAATTTAAGACTAAAAGATAAATTTAGTAGTGATCTTAATTAAATTTGTTATATCAAGTTAGCTAGTTACTGAAAGTGTTCTAGCAACAACAACAACAACAACAACATACCCAGTGTATTCCCACAGCGTGGGGTCTGGGGAGGGTAGAGTGTACGCAGACCATACCACTACCTCAGAGGTGAGGTAGAGAGGCTGTTTCCGATAGACCCCCGGCTCAAGTCAAAAAGCCTAAAAATAGGCTAAAAAGGGCATGAAAGTGTTCTAGCAATTGCTGTAAAATGTCTCAGTAAGCTAGCTACTTGCTGGGACTCTCTTAACAATTGCTGAAACTACTCATAGCAAGTTAGTTAGTTGTTGTTAATTGTCTAGCGGTTGCTGAATTTTTCTATAGCAAGTTAGTTAGTTGCTATAGTAAATTAATTATTAGTTAATTGGATTAATCATATCTAATGATAAATAAAGTGATGTTAGTCCAATTTAAGACTAAAAGCTAGATTCAGTAGTGATCTTATACAATGAGATAGTAATTAGACAAGTAATATGTGATCAACTGAGCAATTGCACATGTAAGTCGATATTGATTGAGTAAATTGATCATTAGTTGGATGAATCAATCATATCTAATGATAAATGGGGTGATGTTAGTCTAATTTAAAATTAAAAATTAAATTTGATGGTGATCTTATACAATGAAATAGTAATTAAACAAGTAATATGCGATCAGTTGAGTAACTACACATGTAAGTCGATATTGATTGAGTAATTAATTATTAATTAATTAGATCAATCATATTTAATGATAAACAGGGTGATATTAGTCTAATTTAAGACTAAAAGCTAGATTTAGTAGTGATAATGAGATAACAATTTTAAAATAATAGACGTCCAATTGAGAAATTGCACATGTAGTCAATCTTAATTGAGTAAATTGATCACTAATTGATTGAATTAATTATATTTAATAATAAATATGATGATATTAGACTAAGTTAAGACTAAAAGCTAGATTTTAATAATAAATATGATGGTATTAGACTAAGTTAAGACTAAAAGCTAGATTTAATAGTGATTTTAATTGAATATGCTATAGAAAGTAAGTTAGTTGTTGAAAATTTACTAGCAATTGTTGTAATTTGCTGTAACAAGTATGTTAATTGCTGAGAATTTTCTATAAGTACGCAAACGAAGTTGATCTTTTATCCAAAAAGCAGTCGTCCTCTGCTTTTCACCATAATTGTGCATGTAAGTGATGACAATATCTTTCATCATACGCAATATTTTGCACAGTTATTATTATCGTCTCGATTATTTTTTTTATTTTTTCAATGCCAAATAATAATTATTGAACTCAAATCATTCATTCTGGCAATCAATCCCTAATATTATTTTATCTCATACTAATGGTGTTGAAGGTACCTAAATATATTAATTTAAATAAAAAATAAATTATGACAGAAGAGAAACATATTCAATAGTTGCATCTATTTTAGCAGTTGCTGCAATTGATGAAGCAGTTGCTGAATAAATTTTTTCTGCAATTACTGCATATTTTTTAACGGTTGTTGCATCTGTATAAGCAACTAGTGCATCTGTATAAGCAACTGGTGCATCAGTTGTTGAAACCACTGCAACCGTCAAAATGATCGAAAGTCACCTCTCAAGTAATTTTCAGTGTTATACGAATAAAATTTAATCTAAAATTGAAAAAAAAAACTTTCAAATTCTTGAAAAAAAGCTCTCAAGCAACAATAGAAGCAATAACAATAAAAGCAACAACAATAACACCAACAAAATAATAATAACAATAATAAGAAGAAGAAGGAGGAGGAGGAGGAGGAGGAGGAGGAGGAGGAGGAGGAGGAGGAGGAGAAGGAGGAAAATTGAAAAAAAAAACTTTCAAATTCTTGAAAAAAAAGCTCTCATGCAACAATAGAAGTAATAACAATAAAAACAACAACAATAACACCAACAAAATAATAATAATAATAATAATAATAAGAAGGAGGAGGAGGAGGAGGAGGAGGAGGAGGAGGAGGAGGGGGAGGGGGAGGAGGGGGAGGGGGAGGAGGAGGAAGAAGAAGAAGAAACAAGCGATTATTCATTTTCTTTTTAAGATTGAGTCAAAGTGTAAATAAGAGAACTTGAGGACTTATTCAAAAGATGGTCAAAAATCATTAAAGGCTAATAATAAATTTATCACTTACACTTCATTTTTCAGACTTGTGTCACTCTTTTTAAATTTCAACACTTTTTTGTCACCCTTAATTCAAAATCCCTAGATTAATAATGGAGGAACTTTTTTGAAACTTTACAATATTTATACTTTCAATAGAATTAATTTTAAGGGGAAAACGAGAAAAGTTTAATTAATTCTATCTTGATTTTGTAAATTGATAAGTAACTTGAGACAAATATTTTGGTAATGTGGACAAGTAATATGAGATGGAGAAAGTATTAATATCTCATAATAATAGTCATTCAAGGTTATTAAAAGCAAATCAATTGTCTATTACAAATTTGAGATTGATTTTGGAAGTCAACGACTAATTAACAAATTATTAAAGGGCGGAATAGATAGTATTTATTTTTATGATATTAAAATATTTTTTCAACAATCCACCATATATATCAAAAGAAATATTAAGTAATATAATAAAATAAAAAGTTTTGTTGGGTTTTCACATATGAGTACAATGCGTCCAATTTGGTGTTTAGTAGGCTATGAACCATACCATAAGATTAAACTTATAGAACAATTGGTGAATTTTAATTTTTTTATATAAACTGAGAATTCTTTTGTAAGCTTAGGGTATTATTATATCACATTATACTCGCACAATTTTTATCATTTTCGCAGTTTGATGCTAAGAGGTCATGCGCGTGTCCTGGTATTTATGAGTGTTCTAGAATTTTATCACAATTTATAAATGTGGCACCACTCCATATTTATATAGGTTCAATCACCAATTGTATTTTGCATAGCAATACAACACCTATAAAGCATATGAATTGGATTAAATGTTTAACTCAGCCTCACTTTGTCTTGCAGTATTACACTATATTCACACATCATAGGAGGGAGATAATCTTATAGTGCATACTTGATTAACTAATGACTTGTTATTACTCATATAAAACTAATTCACGGGATCTCCAATAACATAGGTTCGATTACCATCATTGTTGACCTTCTCAAATAGACAAAAGTCTCACTCCCCTAGATATTTCTTTTAATCTGTAAATTGATCAGATTCACTTCTGACTTCACATGACGTAAATAATTTCATCACACAATATTTATTTTATTACATTATATCTCAAATGAATATATTTATTTTTTCCAATGAAATATTTATTTTTTACTATAGCTATTGTTGTTTGGCAACCACAATATATAGACACAATAGTTTAAATTTTTTCAATTCCAATTGAAATATTCACCAAGAAGTTTCTTAACCACTTAACCTCAATACCATCCAACTCTTAACCTCAATACCATCCAACTCTAAAATATCAAAAAAATTTTAACTAATTTTCATGTTATGACTGGGTAAGCATATAGTCACTTATAACTTTGTCTAATTTGAATCAAAGACTCAATTAACATCATTGTGATACCTTTTAATTTTTTTCTTGACATTATCATTTTCCAAAACCATTACGAACAACAGAAGCATGAGAAAAATTATCACCCTTCAAAGAAAAATATTCATCAATAAACTCAAAATTTTTATTTTTCAACTATAAGGTTACATTTACTCACATCACAATTGATTGCCATAAATCTATATATGTAATATTGTATCAACATATAATGAAAAAATCTTAGACCTTATTATTCTTTTCTTAGGATCATGTAGCATAACCTTAATAAGACACCCCACTCTTTCAAATATTTTAGAATAATGAATAACTTTTTTTGCAGTTCATAAGGTTTTAAAATTTTGTATGTAACATACAAATTTATACATAAAAAATCATCTTTATTTCTTAAAAAATAAAAAATTTACATATCTAGAGAAATCATGTATAAACGTGACAGAATAATATTTGCCACCTCTAGTAATTATTATTCAAGTCATCTCAAAAAATCAGTAAGAATTAATTCCAACAATTCAGATACTCTATAAACACAAACATGAAATTTTATTAGTATCCTTAGTTTTAGCACAAATCTCACACTTGATAATACTTAAAAAATTAATAGTATTAAAAATAAGACCACGCAATTTCTTAATATAAGATAAACTAAATATACTATAAGTCTAACATTTCGTAAGTTATATGAATCAATCAAATAAATATAAGTACTAGCATATTTATCTTGGAAAATATTAGACACAAATAAATCATTCTTACAATACTCATCGCCCACAACAACATTATTTTTGTTAGTACCTTATCAAACTCAAATAAATCTCCACCCAACCTTTTCTAATAATTACATAGAAAATCAAATAGGTTTAGCTGTAAAAAAACATGTACCACCTTAGTTAATGCCAATATTTTTCATATATATGTGAGTTTAATAAGAAGAACTTTTTCATTCTAAGAATTTGAGTAGTTCTAGAATCACCAACATAAATATATTATTCTTCTTCTTCTTCATTCATCATTCTTCTTCTCATCATTCTCATTCATCATTCATTATTCTTCATTTTTCATTCTTCTTACTTCATTCATCATTCTTCTTACTTCATTCATCATTCTTCATTGTCCTTCTTCTACTTCTTCTCTTCCTCCTTCTCCTTATCCTTCTCCTTCTCCTCCTCCTCTTCCTCCTCCTTTTCCTCCTTCTCATCTTCTCCTTCTTCTCCTCCTCCTCCTCCTACTGCTGCTGCTGCTGCTCCTCTTGCTCCTTTTTCTTCTTCTTTTCCTGCCTCTCCTCCTCCTCCTCCTCCTCCTCCTTCTCCTTCTTCTTCTTCTTCTACTTGAGTGTAGACACAAAATTAACTTTGTTAGCAGAAACATGCTTAGTAGCACCAAAGTCTAACTCCCAATTTCTCACATTAATCACAAGATTCGCTTGAAAAATGACTATAATAATTATCATCCGCTTAGTAAAATTTATTTTTGCTTAATGGAATTATCATTTCTATAAACCTTTATTTACAATGAGGGGTATGATGACATAGTTTGTCACACACAAATAATTTTCTTTGAAAATTTGATTAACATAGTGTAATCATATTTTTCTTTCCATTGCGAGGTATCATTATGTACCTTACTAATAAGAACACAAAAGCCTCTACGGTGCTAACTTACTAAGTAATTTTTTGTTGACATCTGAGCTCCCTGAGCTATCAATGTTTTTGCGTTCGTCATTGTTAAGCTTTTCTGAGGGTTCACATGATATAACCAAAATTCATTCCAAGAAACTTGAGCTCAACCATATTCTTGATGAGATCAACATAATTCTTCTCATTTGTTTATGGTCTAATGGTGGAATTAGAGGCGGATCCATGATTTTAAGATTTCGAGTGCCACACTATATTTCAACTTGATTTATTTGAGCTTCAGTTCGGATTATTTGTCCTTTTGATTTATATAGACAAGCCAATCGAACAAAATAATTTAATAATTATGAAATTTTGAACAAAATATAAAAACTTAATAATATTACTAATATCAACAAAAATATATTATGTATTTATAACTATTGTCGACAAATTTTCATACTCAAGGATGGACGTCTTGAAAATAAATCACTATAAGTGTCTGTTTAGATGCTCAAAGCAAAAACATAGTGGGATGTTTTGACATGAGAACAAAAAAAAAATTCACTTTATTTGGAACTTTTAAAGTTGGAGTTGAAGTAGGAATTGTGTTTGGCCATACTTTTTGCAATAAATATTCAGAATTTAAATGTATTTATAAAAAATATGAAATATAATTTAAATGGGTTGGGTTTATTAGGTTGATACCACAGACCTTGATCGCTTTATTCATGCCCGCCCACTTTTATTCTTTCGATGCTTGTAGTACTTGCCGATACATTTTATTTACCCTGGTGGTCCTGTGAGGTCTTGTTGACTCTGGAACATAGAAGATGGGTTATTGAGAATGTCCGCGAGTCCTGGACATAGAAATATCCTTCTAGGCTGGTTATGCTTGCTGAGTAGTTGTGGGCCTGTGCAGGGCCGATAGGTTGATTGTGAGCTGTTGGGCAGCTATTTGTGTTGATCATTCATTTCCATGCATATAAAGAGGATTTATCCATGTTTTACTACAGTTTTGGCTTCGGGCCTACTGGAATTATTTTCTAAACCTTGCATGGCCCCGGGGTCCCGTTTTCGATAGGAAATGAACTGAAAATGATTTGATTTAACTTATGAATCTTCTTGGGGTAAAAGAAGGATAAATTATGATTTCTATCACCAGTTTTACTATTAACGCTATACTCGGCAGGGCCGGGGTACTAGTTGAGTTTTTTACTAAATCGGGATGATTTTAGTCTCGGTCGGACCGAGCACCTGAGATAACTTTCTACTGTTTAGACTCGGTTATGCCCGGGCACCCTTGGAGGGGTTTTTGAGATATTTTTCCACTACTTTAGTCCTGGACAGGGTCTGGGCATGCATATTCAAGAATGGGTCTCTCTCTCTTGAACCCGAACTTACTTCTGAATGACATGTCTTGATACTGAGTTTTAGTATGGGATTCGGGACCTCCATGGACCTTGTCGTATGGGCCTGGGGCTTTGGGTTGCGGGTGTCGGAGGGAGGGTATATGGCAGAGTAGAGGTATACAAGCAGTGTCCTTCTATGAAACCTACCTGCTGGACCCGACCGGCACCGTAGGAGGTACATACAGATTTCTATCTCTCCCTGAGGTTATCATGCATCATACCATCCGGTGTTTGAGGTTCCACCCTTGTTTGTTGTTTGTTGAGTGTATGCTCCAGTTGTATGGGCGGCTGGAGGGTTTTGGTTTCACTTGTTTACGTTCCTCGGTTGTATGGGCGGCCAGGGGACTGTAGATAGCCTTTTGTTACTTATTCGCGGTGTTATCCCCTATTACGGTTATGCTTATAAGATTATGTACGGTTAAATTCTTACTTGTTGAATTTGAGATTGGTATGAGTAGTTGGGTTATTGGTTCCTGTTTCCAAGTATGCCTACCTTTATTCTTCTCTTCCTTTCCTTGTACTTGAGGTTACCGGTATACCATCCATTTCTTAAACTTATTATGTATATACTATTATTGCAAGGGTCCCACGTGCGTCGTTTCTTGCTTACACCTGTGCATGTTGTGTGTATATATATTCTACTTGTTGCTAGCCTTGTATGCTGTTCTGTTGATTTCCCTCTGGGCTAGTTCCTGTGTACTTCTCATTGATTTCTGTGACTATTTGCTTCTCCTCTGCTTATTACTGCTCTTTTATCTTATATGCGCCTAGTCGGCCTATGATACCTACTGGGTACCCATTGCTTAGCAATTGGTGCTCATACTACACTTCTGCATTTTTCTGGTGCAGATATTAGTTGAGGTTTCGCTGTTGATCCCGTTGGGGACTCATGCAGATTTTGGATCTTCGAGACTAGGGTGAGTGACTGGCGACCGGAGCTTGACCACATCTCAACTTTTGTACTGTTACTCTTTGTATATTCGGAGACAGTTGTACTTATCTTTTGTTACTTCTAGCACTTGTATTCTATTAGAAGCTTCTGTATTGTCGATGCCAAGTCTTAGGGTTGGTGTAGTTTATTTTGGTATATATTCAGGTTATTTCTTTTGCTTTGTTTCATTATTATATTCTACTTATTATGTGTATTGTATAGGTAGTAGCTCATTACTAACCATTCTGGGTTACGGGAATTGGCTCGCCTACTGGAGGGTCATAGGTGCCATCATGACCTGAGAGATTGGGTCGTGATAGTTGGTATCAGAGCTCTAGGTTCATCAGTGTCGTGGTACAGAAGCAAGTGTCTAAGTAGAGTCTCGTAGATTGGTATGATGAAGTCCGTATCCTATCTGCGGGAAGCTATAGGGCATCGTTAGGAAATGTTTCATCTTTTTGGCTCCTTATCATGCATTCCTGGCTCTATTGACTTCTAAACTTCAATTGTTCCATTCCTTCTCTGATGCCTAAGATGAGTTTGACAGTGGTTGGTGTCGAGGCTTCCGTTCCTATTACTTCAGTGCTTCCGTCAGTGCTCAAATTTCAGAGTGAGAGTTTACTGCATCAGATAGGGGGTGTGGGACCAGCCAGCCTCAGATTGGATTCATAGCTACCCCAGTTCTTTAGGACACCGTGTCTAGGACTCTGAGTCCTTCGGTAGGTATATCAGTACCCGGTTCTATGAGCGGTGCTTCAGTTAGGGTTGAGCTTCCAGTTCTTCAGTAGGCTTTTATGTTGGTGTTGGACTATGAGGCGAGATTTCACAAAATGGTTAGGCATACTACTAGGATTGTGCCTTCAAAGTTTTATAGAGTTCAATGGTTTGTTGGATGTTTGAATATCGCTCCGTTTGGTGACCGAGCACTTAGTTACAGTTGGGACGACCTTCCTTTAGGTAGTGGACCATGATTGGGCTATCGAGAGTTTACATTGTGAGACTTATGGAAGCAGTCTAAGAAACATCATCGCCAGGATAGTTCTCGAGGTTCTTAGACTCGACATAAGGGATTCTTCACCAGAGATAGGTTCCATTGCTTATTATCTACCAGGCCAGTTTTGGTTTCTCCATAGGTTCCAAAGGGTGGTTGTACAGGACATGTTCAGCTTAGTGGACATGGTACGGGTCAGATTCTTTGAGGTTTGCTTTCGAGTTGTGTAGGCCATGGTGGCTGGTCAGGTTTATTGAGATCTTCTCGCCCGTATGTATCCATTGGGATTTGCTTTCAGTGCGGTGAACGTGGGCTCTCTGCTAGGAATTGCCCTACGATTGTGTATCCTGGACAGCCTGGTTGTTATAAATGTGGGTAGACTGGTCACCTTTATAGAGCTTGTTCCTGACGTGGGATGGTTGAGCCTTCAGCTTCGACTACTCGGTCTAGAGTTAGATCCCATCAGTCTGATGCCCTTCTTGGTGGGCCAGAGGTGGAGGTTCCTAACATCATTGCTCCATATTAGGTTTTTGTTACCTTCGGCTAGTGATAGTACTACTTGCATTGCGATTCTATCCCTTCTATAGTTTAATTGCTTATATGCCTACCTGCTATTTGTTTAGTTGTGTGACTACTTGAGCTGTAGTGTTTGTGCGTTGTTTTCTTGGTAGTTAATTCTTTAGTAGTGGATGGGGGTGAGTATCCTTAATAGGTGTTTACCCGGAGCTATAGCTCGTGGGTAGTTCTTGTTAGCCTTTTTTTGGTTGGTATTATTTCTAGTTTCGTTGTGGTTCTAGACTTGGATTGAGTCTTCCTTTTCTAGCGGTCCTAGATGGTTATTGCCTAGGCCGTTACCTAGCATTTGCTAGAGGTCCTTTGGTTGGTTTTGCATTTCTCAGGTGATTAGAATCGACCTTCCCTAATTGTTTGGTTTAGGGGATTGGCAGGTATATGGGTTATTCCCATGGTTTTCTTCAGTTTCTTGTCTGGTTGGGTTGTCTTCTTGTTTTCCCCAGTTCCAGTCGGGATGAGTTTTGATCGTAGTACTCTGGTTGAGTTTTTGATTGTGGCATTGTGATCGAGTTCTGGCTATAGCATTTTGGCTAAGCGTTGACTAAAGCCTCGTGGTTGAGTTGTACTCATAGTATCTTGGGTAAGTTGGGCATTCATCTCATTCTTCTACTGCCTTATTGAGTATTGACAATATAGCTGTGGGAGCTAAGGAAATAGCTCCAGGTTTATCTGAAAAGGAGTCTGTCAGGTTGGTTGTACCCTTGAAGGAGATTTAAGGTTCAATGTATACTAAGGAAGGGTTCCATTAGTTGGAAAAAGAGGAGATGACTCCTTGATCATTTGTATGTGTTCTAGTAGCGGTTTGAGGTGATGATTGAGGGTCTGCTTAGGCTTGTGTGTTCGTGACATGGATCGACCGAGTATAAATTACAGTGGCATTTTCTTTGATAGGTTCGAGGTCAGATTTTCCTCTAATAAGTGTTCGAGGCAGTGGCCCTCTCCAGTACTACCTTTGGGAGCTTGTTGCATCAACCGTGGTTCCCTGGTTATATTCTTTGGTGGACCCAAGTTTCAGTAGCATCTACAAATTGGGAAACTTGCGTCTTCAGAGCCTAGTTGGCTCCGGTTCCTAAGTGTTCATCATCAGCATATGGGTCTACTTATGGTTTCGACAGAGGCATGGATTGGCAATGGGAATTGGATTTTAGAATCGTGGGCTAGCAGCTTACATCGGATGGTTCATGGGAGTTTCGCTTCGATTGTAGTATCCTTGTGCCGAAAGGCAGTAGGTGCGGGCAACTTAGCTTCTTTGCTTTGGTTTTGGAGTGGCTATTGGCCTTGGACATCCAGTATTTGGATAACTATTAGATTAGGCTGGACATTTCAGGTCTCAGCGGTATTCTTGTTGTTACTAGGTTCATTCTACTTCAGTTAGAAAGAATCAATGGTGACGTATTGTATGTGATTAGGTTGTGCGGATTGAGGATGGCAGGGCTACTTTAGAATTTCAAATGGTACATCGATTTTGATGGTCGCCTTTGTATTTCGGGGGTTTGGAAGCTTGATTAGTTGATTCTCTGAGGGTTGTCCATTGCATTGGATTCTACTTTCAGTTAGACTCGGCCAGTGTGGACTAGAAGTTTGGTATGTTGTATGCTTTGGAGTTTGTGGGTTGTGTGCAGATGCAGTAGAACGGTTGTTTCGAGCCAAAGGGGTGAGTTGGAAGGTTAAGACTTTGCCAATAGCTAGGTGGCAACCTTGGACCTCAGGCACCTTTTCCTTTTGCCTTCAGAGTGTTTTGACTTGATATTCGTGGCATAGTGGACTTCTTTCTAAGGTGAGATTAGTAAGGCGATTTCAAATCCGAATGGTGTTTGAGTATTCAGAGTGGCAGTGGTGTTTCCTAGAGTTTGGAGCTTACTGATTGTTACAGACTTTGTGGTAGGCTTACCACACTCCTTGCAAGGTCTTGGTTTTGGTTTGGATTTGTTGGGCAGGTTTCCCTGGTTCATTTTCTCCAGTTGATTCATACTTAGCTCAGTTCAGCGGGGTTGAGTTTGTTCTACAGTTTGTTAATTTCTCCGTCAACACAGGGTGTTCATCATGCGTTTCCAAACCTTACTGTGCAAACATCAGTTGGGTTCAGATGGGTTATTTAGTTGGGTTTAGTTATCGAGTTTGGTGTTGTCAAAAGTGTTCGTTTGTTGGTTGAGGGTCAGTCGGGACTGGTAACTCTAGTTTTCGATGATATGCTATGAGTTTTTATCTTGGGTGGCAAAAGATAAACACTATAGCTTGGCTTGGAAAGAGTTTGAGCAAAAATGGTGACTTCGTTCATGGTAGAGTATAAGCGAGAACTATGGATCTCCGGTGTGTCAGTTGATGCTTTGACGGTGGTTTGAGTGTTTGACTTATATGAAGTTTCCTATTTGTGGTGCAAAAAGATTCAGGTCAGAATAATGGGTTTTGGCGGATCAGCGGGTTCATGAGTTAGAGTTTTGGTTGATAGCTTTCTTGGTAAACTTGGTTGTGGTTTCGAGGATTCGAGTTCTATGTGTTGACCGCCTTGGTTCACTGATTTTAATGTTGTGTCAGTGCTTTGCGATTAAGATTCTCGAGGTTCAGTTTGGGTTGGCAGATCCTTGGAGTTTTGGAGTTAAAGTTTGGAATCTAACTTGGCTAGTAAGAAGTTAGGATTGGAGGTTTTTCTTTGGTTCCGTTTTATTGGGTGCCATCCGGTCGAGGAGGCTACCCGGGTTGTCCGAGAGAGGGGTGTGGGCTTTGTATCCGTTGTTCTTAAGTCTCTATTGTTTCCTTCTTTCTTGACTTTCGAGGACCAAAGTCTTTTTAGTAGTGGATGATGTAATGACCCTTCCGGTCATATATGCATTTTTGTCTTCTTTGTACTGTTAGAGCTTTTCTGTAGTGGTCTCAAGTCATTTATGACTTGCTGGAATCGGTATTTCGGTGCCCTGGCCGTTCGTTTGGTCTTTATGACCATTTCCCTGCTTTAGAGCAGAGTCTCAAAAGTTGAGTTATCGAGATCGTGCCATAGTGATTTACGATCGTATGACCTTAACCTTCGTTCCGTATCAAAGGTTTGCGAGCCTAAATTTGAGGACTTTATTAAAATCGTGCACATTCAAAAATATTTGATTTAAAATTAGAATTTGGTAAAAAGTTTTATTTTTATTTTCTTCCTAAAATATTTTAAATATTTGTGTATTTATTTATTTAATAAGAGTTTTATAGATTATTAATATTTTAACAGAGATAGTGAATTTATTTATGTCAAAGAGATGTCCACTGGTTTGTTGGATATGCTTCAGTTAGCAAATATGTACTTGTTATGAGTACTACTTAATGATAAGTAATAACCTTTGTGCATATCCTCTCATTTCATTAATTATCCAATAATGTTTGTGGTATATTCTTATAGATAATATTTCCACCGTCAAAAACCAATTGTGGAAAGACGTGATATATATCACTTACATAATTTGCCCTTTAAAAAAATAATCCCCTCCATTGCATATGTATCTAACCTTCAAAACAAATGGAGTCCTTCATATGTGATTTTGGAAATTAAAAAGGGGAATAGGATGTGGCCTTAATTGAGTATCTGGACATGAAGGACTAATTTTGAGATTATATTTCTTTTAACTTTGTGGTATCAGTTGGAGAAGTATAAAGGAGTGCTTTTGAAGATTTCAAATTTTGCATCTTGGTTTACTACAGGTGCGCTATATGATTTTAATATGTAGGAACTGCTCATCCTTTTTTCTTGATAAGTTAATTATCAAGCTCGATAACTAGTGGTATGAATTGTTTACGGATTATTCCATTAATTGGGTTTAATAAAGGGATGATTTACTACGAGTTGCAGTGGGTGTGGGAACGGAGTTGTGGTAGCTTTTGGCCAAGAGAGATTCGGGCTTGGACATATTCGTTCTAGCAGCTTATCGTCGGACGAAAGGTAGGTTACTGTCTAACTCTGGTAGACTTCGCATTGTAACGACGGGGTCTGTCATTACGGGTAGTCCAATCGTGCCAAGTTTAGAGTTAGAAAACTCCAGGTTTGGGAGTTTGAAATTCTGAGCTAGGCTAGCCTCGGCCGGATTTGAAGCGAGGTGGAATCTAGGGCAATCCGGGTAAGGATTAAGTTGGATGTATTGTGGTGAGCTAGTTTTCCTTGTAGCTACTACATAAAGGAGTCCAGGGGACTTTTCGGAATCGAATTCGGGTAAGTAGAACTCCCAGAATCGAGGTTGACGTGAAGGGATTATTCCGGGATGTCAGAAAAATAAGTGTGTTGTAAAATGGACTAGTTTTGGAGGTTTTATGACTTTCTGTCCCGTGTCAACCGCTATAGCGATTGACACTCCTCCATGGCGACCTCCATTGTAGCAAAGAAATTACCACTACAGCGGAAGTCAACGTCGGTCAGCCTCCGCCATAGCGGACGACTCTGCTACGATGGTACCGCTATAGCGGAGTGTACCGCTATAACAGAGCGGACCGCTATAGCGGAGCGTGATGGGATTTAATGCAGAAACTTCCCCAAAACAGTTTAATTTTTCTTGAAACGTTTTAGGAGAAGAAGGGGACGATTTTGGGTGATTTCTACCAGTTTTCCACCATATTTTGTCCTAAAGGTAAGGATTCTACTGCCCAAACTTCGTAGTACTTTTCCTAGGCGGTAAAATTGCTAGGAAGGAACTTGGGGAAAGGTTGGAATAACCTAGGGATGGTAGAATCTAGGGAAGAAGGGGGATTCTAGGCATGAAAGTTCTTGGGTACTGTTAAAAGGAAGGAATTATGATCGTATGTTGTTAAATTCTCTATTTTTATTCCTGAAAATGATAGAACTAGGGAAATTAATGGCGGGAAGCCCGGGAAAAAGGGTAGGATGAGCATGGGTGGCCTGGGGGTCTGGGGTTTTGTGTAATCCGGGTAATGTGCAGGCCTTGTTTGTTAATATGAGTACTTGTATATTGTTTTAGACCAAAAACGAGAAAGGAATCCGGAATACAGTAAAGCTCGGGTTGAGTAGAGCTTGGATCATTTTGAGGTAGGTGATGGCTTACGATTCTTGTGAATGTTGTATATTTTGTACTCTTATCTAAGTATTTGTATGAATTGCATGGCTTAGAGGAATTGTGTAGAATGTCTAAGGGTCCTGTTTTAGAGTCTATGAATTGAATGGTGTGTTGCTTGTTAGCTTACAAGTTGTTTGTTCATTGTTTGATTGTGGATTGTTGACATTTGGTTGGCTCGGGTACCATGCCTGATATGGGTATACTAACGGTTGGCTCGGGTACCACGCCTGGTACGGGTGTAACAAATGGTTGGCTCGGGTACCACGCCTGGTATGAAATACTAACGGTTGGCTCGGGTACCACGTCTGGTATGGGTTTATTTTACTGCATCATTGCATTGATATTGTTTCATTGCATTGACTGTTGTTGATTCCGTGAGTGGATCGAGCTGTTGTATTAAATTGTGATATTCGTTGGTGGTCCTTGAGTGACTGGGAATCCTGTTATATCTGTTGAGTTGGTCTTGGATTAGCCAAGTTGTCTGTTTAACACTTAGGTGTTGTTTAGAAGGGATCCCAGGGTGGGTCCGGGGTAGGCAAAAATGATGATTTATTGAATTCTGTGATTGTTGTTTAGAGTTATATAAAGTGGATTTCATGTGGGAACAAGCTAGGTAGAGACTTGTAGTCTAGGGGGCCTATTGACTTGTTGCATGTTTTCCGTACGTATACTTGATTTGCTGTACTGATTATACACTATTTTATTTGGAACTGGCTGATGATCCTACAAGTACATGGTGGTTTTGTACTGATACTGCACTTGGTTTTTTTTCTTGTGAGTACAGGAAGTTTTCCAGCGGTTGACACACGACCTCACATGTTGGCCGGACTGTTCCAGATATCAAAGGTGAGTTGTTCGACCAAGCTGCCTTGGTGTTTATCTTTGAGTTGTAGCCCAATTGTTTCGGGCTTAGATTACTTCTTTATTGTTTATGTTTTGGGGTTGCATCCCCATACTCTAGTATTGGTAGTGTTTGGTACGATGACTTTAAGATTCTAGGGGAATTTCTGCATGTTTTATTTCAATGAAAGGCTTTTTGTATTATTTGAATTGCTAGTTTATTTTCTGTTTGTTGGTTTTAGGCTGTTAGTCTAGGCTAAGGGTTGAACTCTACTGGTTTTCTCATCCGAGGGTTGGGTGGGTGTCACTCACGATGGTCTGGGTCGTGACAAAGATGGTATCAGAGCCCTAGGTTCGTTGATCTCGTCATACCAAACAGGTCTAGTAGAGTCTTTCAGAACGGTGCAGAGACGTCCATAATTTTCTTCGAAAGGCTATGGGGCTTTAGGAAAACTATCTCTTCCTTCTTTCCTTCGTGCTATAACTTGATTCCAATTGGTATCTGGTGATACAAATTGGTATCTAATCTCATTCAATCTTCTGTCCGGAGATGGTTAACACAAAGAACACCGGAGCTAGAGCAGTGGTCCCAGCAATGGGCTCGGCTGTTCGTGGAAGAGGCAGGGGAAGGGGCAGAGGACGAGGTAGGGCCGCACCCTCCAGGGGTGGAGCTCGAGCGGTTGCTGGAGAGCGTGGAGCGACCCCTCCCTCACCTCAGGAACATGTTGCTAAAGATGTAAAAGTTGTGGCTGAAGATGGTGAGGCGCAAGAGGAGGCGGCACTGGGTGGGGGTGTAGGCCTCCCTACTATGACACCAAAAGCCTTTCAGCAAGCTTGGAATATTTTGAGTGGGTTGGTTGGGACTGGAGCCATACCAGTGGCTTTTGCAAACCAGGCCTTGGACCCTCAGCCAGCGGCTACTACAACGCCTAGGATGGATGCAACTTCAAGCATGAATGACTTCTTCAGGCCAATGCTAGGCCCAGTGATGACAGGGAATGAGCATGAGATGCTGACCAAGTTTCTCAAGCTGAAACCTCCTACATTTCAGGGTACTGATAGGGAGGATGCTTATGAGTTCATCTTGGATTGCTATGAGAGGTTGCACAAGTTGGGTATTGTACGTCAGCATGGGGTTGAGTTTGTCACATTTCAGCTGCAGGGTGATGCTAAGCAGTGGTGGAGGTCTCATGTGGTGTGCCGGTCTTCTGTTCTACCCCCACTGACTTGGGTACAATTCCACGCTTTGTTTTTAGAGAAGTACGTACCCCATACTTTGAGGGACTAGAAGAAGGATAAGTTCTTGAACTTGGAGCAGGGTAGCATGTCAGTCTCTGCTTACGAGGCTAAGTTCCATGCCTTGTCTCATTTTTCCACACAGATGTGGGTTCCGAGGAGGAACGGGTCTGGTTGTTTGTGAAAGGTTTGAATACTGAGCTACAGGTACTGTCAGTGCATATGACTTCTTCAGGGAAGGGCTTTAATGATGTGGTGGATTATGTGAAGCAACTTGAGGGAGTCAGGCAAGCAGGTCAGGCTAAGGCGTTAGCCAAGAAGCCCCAGAATGAGGGAAATTATGGTAGTTCGTATTTCAGGGGTCATAATCAGCAGGTATACTCAGCCCGTCTTATTCAGTCAGCTCTGCCAGCTGCTACAGGTGGTCGTCAGGGAGCTCATAATCAGTCTTCAGCTCCTAGAGGACAGGGAGCGTCTTATACATCAGCTAGCAG
The DNA here is from genome assembly GCA_003996215.1 of Jaltomata sinuosa. Taxonomy (NCBI): domain Eukaryota; kingdom Viridiplantae; phylum Streptophyta; class Magnoliopsida; order Solanales; family Solanaceae; genus Jaltomata; species Jaltomata sinuosa. The sequence goes on along the minus strand of QJPP01002550.1, from coordinate 35,998 downwards.
GCCTATACTTGACTGTGGTTGCTTCCATTGTGGTGATCTGGGACACTTTAAGAGGGATTTCCCACTCAAGAAGACATGTAATCAAGGTCAGTAGCAGTGTAGAGCGGTGGTCCCAGCCGGTAGAGGCGGTAATGCTAGAGGTCGTCCACAGGGTGGGAGAGGAAACTTTCAGGGCGGCCGGGGTAACAGAGGGAACAATGGCGTAGGCAGGGGTGCAGCGGAGCTGACCCAGGAAGTTTCCCTAATTGATGATCGGGCTCATTGCTATGCATTTCTAGGGAGAACTGAGGCAGAAGCATCAGATGCGGTGATCACAGGTACCATTCTTTTTTGTGATAAAATGGATTCAGTATTATTTGACCCAGGTTCTACATATTCTTATGTATCTGTGAGTTTTGCGTTGGGTCTGGAATTGATTTGTGATATCCTTGATTCCCCTATCCATGTTTCTACCCTGGTTGGCGAGTCTGTGATTGTGACTCATGTTTATCGTGACTGTTCTGTTGTGTTTGTGGGGTTGCATACTTGGGTAGAATTGGTAATTCTGGATATGGCTGATTTTGATATTATCTTGGGCATGACCTGGCTGTCCCCTTATCATGCTATGTTGAACTGTAACACCAAGACTGTGGCTGTAGAGATTCTGGGTAAGGATAGACTAGAATGGGAAGGTGTGTACATGCCTAAGCCAGTTAAGGTCATATCATTCGTTCAAGCTAGGAAGCTAGTGGGGAGAGGGTGTCTAGCCTTCTTGGCTCATCTCTGAGATGATAGTGTGGAGTCCCCATATATTGAGTCAGTTCTGGTGGTTTCTGAGTTTCTAGAGGTGTTTCTAGCGAATTTGGCTGGTATGCCTCCGGACAGGGATATCAACTTCTGTATTGATCTGGAGCGAGGCACTCATCCCATTTCTATTCCTATGTATCGTATGGCTCCGACAGAGTTGAGAGAACTTAAGACTCAGCTACAGGAACTCCTATATAAGGGATTTATCCGTCCCAGTGCATCGCCTTGGGGTGCTCCTGTTTTGTTTGTAAAGAAAAAAGATGGTAGTATGCGGATGTGCATAGATTATAGTCAGTTGAACAAGATGACCATCCGGAATAAGTACCCTCTACCCCGCATTGATGATTTTCTTGACCAGCTTCAGGGAGCATCTGTGTTTTCAAAAATTGACCTGAGGTCGGGGTACCATCAGTTGAGGATTAGGCCTGAGGACATTCCTAAGACTGCTTTTCAGGCTCGGTATGGGCATTACGAGTTCCTAGTGATGTGCCGGGATTCTACGACACATTTGACGCCTTTAACTAAGAATACTCGCGAGTTTTCAAGCAACTTTTGTGGTTTTTGAGGTTTTTATGTTGTATTTGCAGGAAATGGAGACAAGGATAAAAAGGAAGTGAAAAACCCTCAAGCTAAGTAACATAGGTTATGCTTGACGGAGGGCCTGATAGCTCGTCACACAGGTGACTAACCGTCAGGGGAGCCACCAAACCTGGCAGCAGCTGAAGGAGGCAGTGGATAGTGGCGACGGTTGGCGTGACGGCCCATCACACCCGTGACTGACCGTCAGCCAAGCGTCAAGTTAGAGCTCAAAGAGAGCATGCACTGGATAGTGGCGACGGTTGGCGTGACGGCCCGTCACACCCGTGACTGCCCGTCACACCCGTGACTGCCCGTCAGCCAAGCCGTCAAGTTAGAGCTAACGGATAGCATGCACTGGATAGTGGCGACGGCTTGGAGTGACGGCCAGTCGCATGGGTGACGATCCGTCAAGCGACCCGTCAATGCGAAGCGGGACTCCAAAAATTCTATTTTTGGACTTTATTTCCTGGACTACTATAAATACCCAGTGTTAGGGTTATTTTATTTATTCATTAACTAATATTTTGTGCGAACGTTTGGACGAGTTTTAGAGAGGAAAACACGACACAAACACGTTTTCTTCCTCTCTTTCCATTGTTCTTGGGATTTTCACCATTGGTGCCCGGATTTTACGAAGTTCAAAGTAAAGTATTAATTTTCTATTGTAAGAATTCCTTCTTCTCATATGAATACTAGTATTTCTTTACTTCGCTTTGCTAGCATGAGTGGCTAAACTCCCCACAACTAGGGTTGTGGGATCCATGACAAGAGTCACAATGTAGATTCCGAGTAGCGTTGGGTTAAATTTATATGTTTTCACGTGGTTAATCATTCGTTATTTACGTTTTCTAATGGTTGCAAACATTAGAACATACCTAGGTTTGATTTGCTTGAACAAAGAGATTAAAATCGGGAAAGTTGATTAACTACGAGGATTTGAGACTACCAACTCTCGTCTTATGATTAATGTTGTAACTAGATTAATCGACTCAATGTTTAGGATTGAAATAAGATAGTTCACCTTTTCAAGTTCGAGAGAATTGAAAAGGAAATTCGTCTATTTGGTTGAGAAACGTTTAGATGATACCATTAATACAATCACATCGTGATATGCATATAGAAAGAACCCGATTAAGCTTTGAGTCGAAATTGTTATGATGCCATGGTGGACACTTCCCTATTTCATTCTCATATTGATTAATACTCGTTGAAACTCGCAATTAGTTACTTGCATTGTTCAAATATTGATCACAGAAACCCCCCAATTTACCGAAAACTATTGATTACTAGTCAACTAATTCACTAATGATTTAATTTGCACCTTATTCCCTGTGGGATCGACCCCAACCTTTGTTGGGTTCTATATTTGACGACGACCGCTTACGCTTCGTAATTGGAGTTGTAATTTGGGCGTATCAAATTTTGGCGCCATTGCCGGGGAATACGATTGTTTATCAAGTCTGGTGTGTTTATTTGACTCTTAGTCATATTTCCTGATTTTACTTTTATTTGTTGTTTTTGTTTGTTACAGGGTACTGAGTTGTGCATGCCAAGTACCCGATACTCGGGTGAACCAATATTACCCTACGACCCCGAGCTCGCAAGAACGCTAAGGCAAACCATGAATGTACAACAGCAGGAGGCAGCAAGTCTCATTGCAGAATAGCAGGCTCAACAGGATCAGCATCACTTAAATGTTGAGGATATAGAGGATGATATTGCATTAGATGGAGTTGGTGCTATGGGCGCCATTGTTCTTCCTCCACTAGCGCCCGGGGCCAAGTTCAACATTACTAGCACAATGCTCCAGCTGTTGAACTTAAAGGGATTGTTCCGTGGTATGGCTGGTGATGATCCAAACCGACACCTGATGAATTTTGTGGGTATCTGTAAATCATTCGAATTGCCTGGAGTAAGTCAGACCGCGATCAGACTCAGGTTGTTTCCATTGTCTCTGTCTGATGAGGCAGCGTTATGGTTGACAGAGCTAACCCCCAACTCTATCACAACCTGGGGAGAGTTGAAAGGAGCTTTCCTAGAAAGGTTCTTTCCTCCCTCTAGGATGATACAGTTGAGGGATGAAATTAGCAATTTTAGACAACAACCTCATGAGGCTTTACATGAGACGTGGTTGCGGTTCAAGAAGAAGCTGACACAATGCCCGAACTATCAGTTGACCAAAAATTTCCTAATGCAAACATTCTATAGGGCATTGAATTAGGCTACGAAGACGACACTGGATAATGCAGCAGGTGGAGTGTTTATGGGTCTCACCTTTATCGATGCCACAACTATTTTGGACCGGCTCACTAAAACCAACAGGGCATGGCATACACGGGATACTGAGGTGGCTGCTAGCACTTATGCAGTCGATATATCAGCGGAACAGCGCAGGAAAGAGGAAGAGCGGGACCAAGATATGGCCCATTTGAAAATGCAAATGGACCTACTGACAAAACATTTGCTGTCAGAAGGTACAGAGAAAGTGAAAGCTGTGAGTTCCCAAGGTAGAGCAGCAAAGTTTGAATCTGATGAGGAGGCAAATTATTTGGGTGGTTTCCAGGCCAATGGTCAGGGAAACAAAGGTCGGAACTATCAGAAGGACAACTACTATGAAAAAGCTGGCTACAGAGACCGTGATCAGGGGAACTGGAAGAATAAAACTGATGGAGGTGGGCTGTATGTACCACCTGGTAATCGGGAAAGAGCTAGCACCGAGACAGGGACGTCCAAGTTAGAGAATATGATGGCAAAAATGTTGTTGAAGGTGGAATCTACTGACTCCGGAGTCAAGGAAATGAAATATGAGTTATCATCAATGAGTCAGTTAGTGAATTCTCATTCCACCTCAATCAAGCAGCTAGAGCAACAAATGAGTCAAGTCTCGGCGTCTCTAAATCAAAGGAAAGCTGGGACATTGCCGAGTGACACCATTCAAAACTCGAGAAATGATGGAAATTGTATGGCAATCACCACCAGAAGCGGTAAGACATTATCGGAATCACATTCGGTAATTCAGACTCAGAAAGGTAATGTTGCTGAGGAAGATGAGTTAGTAGATGCTGAAAATATGGTCGATGAGGGTGTGAGAGTATCTGTTGAAAAACCCAGTGAGGTAGAGGATGCTACTCAAGTGCGCACGGATAAAAGCAACGAAGTTGAAAAACTTCCAACTATGATGCCTCGGCCACCACCTCCTTTCCCACAACGGTTGAAGAAGAAAGTGGAAGATAGCAAGTTCCTAAATTTCATGACCATGCTCAAGCAGATATCAGTGAACATCCCCCTGGTGGATGCGCTTGAACAAATGCCCGGTTATGCCAAGTTCATGAAGGACTTGATCACAAAGAAGAGGTCGGTAAGTTTTGAACCGGAAGACAACCTCCACCATTGTAGCGCCATTTCATCAAGGTCGCTAGTCCAAAAGAAAGAAGACCCGGGTGCATTCACTATTCCTTGCACCATAGGGGAGCTTAACTTTGCAAAAGCTCTTTGTGACTTGGGGGCTAGCATAAACTTGATGCCGTTAGCCATTTACCGGCAGTTGGGTTTAGGAGCTCCCAAACCAACGACTATGAGACTGTTGATGGCTGATAGATCGGTTAAACGCCCGATGGGTATTTTGTATGATGTGCTCGTGAAGGTGGGGAAGTTCATATTTCCAGCAGACTTCGTGATTTTGGACTGCGAAGTGGACTTTGAAGTCCCTATTATTTTGGGACGACCTTTCTTGGCAACCCGAAAGAGTATTAGTAGATATGGAGAGCAACGAGTTGACTTTCAGGTTGAACATGAAGTAGTGAAGTTTAATGTGTGCAAGTCAATGACGCAACCGAGGGACATGAATGTCATCTCAGTTATTGATGTTGTTGCCGAATCTGATGTGATTGTTTCTGTTGAAGAGAGACTTGCTGTAGAGACGTTGGCAGCAGTCATGACATCGAAGATTATGAAGAAATTGTAAACGCTGTGGTTGGAATGGGGTCATATTATTACGCCCCAAAGAAATTAGATCTCGATTTAAAGAACAGACCGACACCTTCTGCATAGCCTTCTATTGAGGAAGCACCGATATTAGAGTTGAAAGAGTTGCCAGGCCATCTGAAGTATGCATTTTTAGGTGACAAAGATACCTTACCTGTAATCATTGCAACAGACCTTGTGCAATCTCAAGTTGAAGCTTTACTATCCACACTGAGGAGACACAAGAGAGCAATCGGCTGGACCATTGCAGATATTATTGGCATCACACCAGGTATTTGTACTCATAAGATACAGTTAGAAGAAAATTGCACTCCCACCATCGAGCACCAGCGGAGACTGAATCCGCCAATGCAAGAGGTGGTGAAGAAAGAGATCATCAAATGGCTCGATGCTGGAGTGGTTTACCCAATTTCTGATAGCAAATGGGTAAGCCCAGTGCAATGTGTTCCTGAGAAGGGAGGAATGATTATGGTAGCAAATGACAAAAATGAGCTGATTCCATTAAGACCTGTCACGAGGTGGCGAGTCTGTATGGATTACCGGAAGCTAAACTCCTGGACTCTCCGTGATCATTTCCCCATGCCCTTTATGGATCAGATGCTGGATAGATTAGCTGGCAGAGGTTGGTATTGCTTTTTAGATGGATATTCGGGGTACAACCAAATATCTATCGCCCCAGAAGATCAGGAGAAGACCACTTTCACTTGCCCCTATGGTACGTTTGCTTTTAGACGCATGCCCTTTGGTCTTTGCAATGCTCCTGCAATATTCCAAAGATGCATGATGTCTATATTTTCTGATATGGTGGAGAACACATTGGAAGTCTTCATGGATGACTTTTCGATAGTGGGTGATGCATTTGATGATTGCTTGACTAATCTGGGTCAAGCATTTCAAAGGTGTGAAGAGTCAAACCTCGTGCTGAATTGGGAGAAATGTCATTTCATGGTGAAAGAAGGCATTATATTAGGGCACAAAATATCTATGAGAGGTCTAGAGGTGGATAGAGACAAGATAGAAGTCATCGAGAAACTACCTCCACCCATTTTAGTAAAGGGTGTGAGGAGATTTATTGGTCATGCCGGTTTATACCGAAGATTCATTAAAGATTTATCTAAGGTTGCTACCCCATTGTGCAGGTTGCTTGAAAAGGAGACTAAGTTTGTATTTGATGCTGAGTGTTTGAGGGCGTTTGAGTGCCTGAAAGAAAAGTTAGTGGATGCTCCTATTATAATTGCCCCGGATTGGTCCAAACCGTTCGAAGTAATGTGCGATGCGAGTGGTGTTGCACTTGGAGCTGTTCTGGGACAGAAGCGAGACAAACTTTTTCACCCCGTTTATTATGCTAGTAAAGCATTGAATGGGGCGCAAAAGAACTACACAGTGACAGAACAGGAGCTGCTGGCTGTTGTATACGCTTTTGAGAAATTCAGAGCGTACTTACTTAGTACAAAAGTGGTGGTGCACACAGATCATGCAGCCTTGAGGTACTTAATGACCAAAAAGGATGCAAAACCTTGACTAATCTGATGGGTGCTATTGTTGCAGGAATTTGACTTTGAAGTCAAAGATCGGAAAGGGTGTGAAAACCAGGTAGCGGATCATCTGTCCAGGCTTGAGAGGGAAGAGAATGTAATAGATGAACCGGAGATTGATGATGCATTCTCAGATGAGCAGGTGATGGCTGCGTCACTTGATATGGTACCTTGGTACGCTGACTTCGCAAATTATGTGGTGAGTGACATGATCCCGGAAGATTTGAACTTCCACCAGAAAAAGAAATTTCTCCATGATGCAAGTAAATTTTTCTGGGATGAGCCGTATTTATTCCGGTTGTGTGCTGACAACATAGTGAGGATATGTGTACCGGAAGTGGAAATGACAAGCATCTTGTAAGCTTGTCATTCGTCCCCAGTTGGAGGACATCATGCGGGTAATCGAACCTCCCGAAAAATCTTACAGTGTGGTTATTATTGGCCGACAATCCAGAAAGATTCATATGAATTTGCCAAGTACTGTGATCAATGCCAACGAAGAGGAGCAATCTCTCGCCGACAAGAGTTGCCCATGTCCACTATTTTGGAGGTTGAGTTGTTCGACGTATGGGGAATAGATTTCATGGGCCCTTTTGACAGCTCTTATGGAACCGTTACATCTTGGTAGCGGTGGATTATGTTTCAAAGTGGGTAGAGGCGGTTGCTTTGGCCGATAACGAATGGAGAAGTGTGGTGGCGTTTCTAAAAAGAAACATCTTTGCTCAGTTTGGCACCCCTCGCACAATCATAAGTGATGGAGGTTCACATTTTTGCAATAAGGTGTTCCGGGCTGCTCTAGCAAAATATGGGGTGAAGCAACACAAGGTATCCACACCTTATCACCCCTAAACTAGTGGGTAAGTCGAAGTGTCGAACCGTGAAATTAAAGAGATATTGGCAAAGTCTGTGAATGTGAACCAGCGAGATTGGGCAAGAAAGCTGGATGACGCACTTTGGGCGTACCGAACAGCATTTAAGACGCCAATAGGTATGTCTCCTTACCAATTTGTTTTTGGTAAAGCTTGTCACTTGCCCGTGGAACTTGAGCACAAAGCCCTTTGGGCACTCAAAAAGTTAAATCTCAGTTGGAGAGAGGCATCGGAACTAAGGTTGGAACAATTGAATGAGATGGACGAGTTCCGATTGCGAGCATATGAGAGATTCGCTCTCTACAAGGAACGAATGAAGCTGTACCATGACAGGAAAATTGAGAAAAGGGAGTTCAAAGTTGGGGACTTGGTATTGTTGTTCAACTCCAGGTTCAAATTATTTCCCGGGAAACTCAAATCCAAATGGTCCGGACCATTCAAAGTACACCAAGTGTTTCCATCCGGTGTGGTCGAACTCAAAAATAAAGATGGTGAGTTGTTCAAAGCCAATGGGCAGAGGGTAAAGCAATATTTGGGCCTCCCGGAGGAGGTACATGTTCTGTCTCTGGTGTATCTTGATGAAGTCTGAGTAATCAAGACACCCGCGTCGTGCCGCGACGTTAAATCAGGTGTTGTATGGGAGGCAACCCATGAATTGTTGTTGTATTATGGTCTTAGAAAAATTTGATTTGTTAGAATTGGTTAATTTGTGCGTTGAGTGTGCAGGTACAAAAAGGTGGAAGTAACAGCATGTTCTGACTACGAGTGACGGTTCCTGTTGGTGGGCCGTCAACTGTACGACGGACCGTCACACAAACCGTCAAAGTTTGACAAATATTTATCCCCACTGTTTGGTAGTGACGGTAAGAGTGACTGACCGTCACAGACTTGGTGGACCGTCATTCCAGGCCATCACCAAGGCACTCACAAGGGTTCACTGTCTATGTGAGAAGCACCAAGTGACGGACCGCCAAGTTGTTGACGGACCGCCAAGTTGTTGACGGACCGTCACTTCGGCCACCACATCAGGTAAGTTTCAATTTTTTTTTTTGTGTGCCCCAACCCAAAACCAACCCGACCTGCCCGAATATATTAAATCATCTTCATCATCATCCCACTCATATTCTATTCTCAAGCTCCAACCCTCCATTAAAACAAAAATCCTCTCTTCCCCAAGCAAATCCCACATCCCCATCGTCTTTCACCATTCTTCCAAAACGCAAGAACCAACAATTCCCCGTCGAAGAATAGGGTTGTCCATCGGTTCTTGTAAATCATAAAGGAATAGAAGTTTTCTTCTCACTAACAAAATCAAGGTATGATTCTAAACTCTTCCTCGTTGAGGTTATTTGAGTAGCATTATGAAGAAATACCAGAGGAAATTATTGGGTTTGTATATGTGTGAAAGGGTGATAATGTAAATGTTGTTGGGTATGAATGGTGTTGTTGTTTGAAATCGTAAAACTTAACATGGGTGAAGTCTTGAGTAACCCATGAGATTAAATACATGATGGGTGGTGACTTTGTGAAACCAAATCCCACAAAAAATGGTAAAACCCCGAATAGAGCACAAGGTGTTCGAGGAAATGCCTCAAAGAAAGTAAAACACGCTATCTTAAAGTGATTGTTGGCATGACGGCCCGTCAAACACGTGACTGCCCGTCATCCAAACCGTCAATAATAAACAGTTCACTGTCTTAAGGTGACGGCCGATGTGACGGTTCATCACCCATGTGACTGACCGTCACCCAAACCGTCACTCCGAGACAGTGGCGATAGTTGAGTGTTTTCCTGTTCTTATATGTTTGAACTTGTTCACGTGCAGGTACATGATGTGCCGCCATTCTACGGCACTTTCGACTCCTTTAAACTAAGAACAATCGTACGTTTCAAGCAACCGTCGTCGTTTTTGATGTTCTTTATGTTGGATTTTCAGGAAATAGGGACAAACATGGAAACGGAAGGAAATACGAGCAAAAAGACATTCTGGATAAGAGTGACGGCCTGAGTGATGGTCCATCACACATGTGACGGTCCGTCACAGAGACCGTCGTGTGGAGGCAGTACACTGCCTAAGGGTGACGACCCAGGCAATGGTCCATCAAGCCAGTGACGGTCCGTCAGCCTGGCCGTCACAGTTAGGCAGTCCGCTACGCGGAATCCGAACATTTTTTGGACTTTGTTTCCTAGACTCCTATAAATACCCTATGTTAGGTTTATTTTATATGTTGCTTTTCCAATAATTTTTACATACATTACCCAATAATTTTAGGAGAGTTTTGAGTGATTTTTGAGAGAGGAAACACGCTACACATGTTTTCCTTCTCCTCAATCTTGTTCTTGATTTGTTCTTGGGATCTTGTTTTTCTTGTTCTTGGATAATTGAAGATTGTTTTCACTATATTGTAAGAATCTCTTCTCTTTATTATGAATACAATTTTATTCTCTTTTCTTTATAGCATGATTAACTAAACCTCCCACAACTAGGGTTGTGGGAGCCATGGCTAAAGTAGCGACATAGATTCCGGGTAGCGTCGGGTTCAATATTTATGAGTGTCACGTTGTTAATCATTCATTCTTCACGTTTTCTAGTGGTTGCAAACATTAGAACATGCCTAGGTTTAATTTGCTTGAGTAAAGAAATTAAAACCGAGAAATTTGATTAACTACGAGGATTCGAGACTACCAACTCTCGTCTTATGATTAATGCTGCAACTAGATTAATCTACTTGATGTTTAGGATTGAAATCTAAAAGCACACCTTTTCAAGTTTGAGAGAATTGAAAAGTAAATTCGTCTATTTTGTTGAGAAACGTTTAAATGATACCATTACTTCAATCACATCGTGACACACATATAGAAAGAACCCGGTTAAGCCTAGAATCGACATTGTTACCAACGCCATGGTAAACACTTCCCTAGTTCATTCTCCTACTGATTATTTCTCATACATTATTATTGGTTTTTGTTCACAATTTGATCACACAAACCCCCCCTTTTTATCGGAAATTATTTGACTATTAGTCATCTACTTCACTAACGACCTAATCTGCACCATATTCCCTGTTGGATCGACTCCAACCTCTGTTGGGTTCTATATTTGACAACGATCGCTTACGCTTCTTAAATCGGAGTGGTACTTTGAGCGTTATCAAATTTTGGCGCCGTTGCCGGGGATTACGGTTGTTTATTAAGTCCGGTGTGTTTATTTGACTCTTAGTCATACTTTTCTGCTTTTACGTTTATTTGTTGTTTTTGTTTTTGACAGGGTACAGAGTTGTGCATGCCAAGTACCCGGCGCTCGGGTGAATCAACATTACCTTACGACCCCGAGCTTGCTAGAACGTTAAGGCAGAATATGGCCGCACAACAAGAGGCAGCAAGGCTCACTGCAGAACTGCAGGCCCAACAAAATCTGAATACTGGTGGTCTGCAGGACGATGTTATGCTGAATGATGAGGATATCGACTTGGATGGAGTTGGCGCTATGGGCGCCATTGCACTCCCACTGCTAGCGCCCGGAGCTAAGTTCAACATCACTAGCACCAGGATTCTACGGTACATTTGACGCCTTTAACTAAGAATACTCGCGAGTTTTCAAGCAACTTTTGTGGTTTTTGAGGTTTTTATGTTGTATTTACAGGAAATGGAGACAAGGATAAAAAGGAAGTGAAAAACCCTCAAGGTAAGTAATATGGGTTATGCTTGATGGAGGGCCTGACGGCTCGTCACACAGGTGACTGACCGTCAGGGGAGCCACCAAACCTGGCAGCAGTTGAAGGAGGAACTGGATAGTGGCGACGGTTGGCGTGATGGCCCGTCACACCCGTGACTGACCGTCAGCCAAGCGTCAAGTTAGAGCTCAAAGAGAGCATGCACTGGATAGTGGCGATGGTTGGCGTGATGGCCCGTCACACCAGTGACTGCCCGTCAGCCAAGCCGTCAAGTTAGATCTAACGGATAGCATGCACTGGATAGTGGCGACGGCTTGGAGTGACGGCCAGTCGCATGGGTGACAGTCCGTCAAGCGACCCGTCAACGCGAAGCGGGACTCCAAAAATTCTATTTTTGGACTTTATTTCCTGGACTACTATAAATACCCAGTGTTAGGGTTATTTTATTTATTCATTAACTAATATTTTGTGCGAACGTTTGGACGAGTTTTAGAGAGGAAAACACGACACAAACACGTTTTCTTCCTCTCTTTCCATTGTTCTTGGGATTTTCACCATTGGTGCCCAAATTTTACAAAGTTCAAAGTAAAGTATTAATTTTCTATTGTTAGAATTCCTTCTTCTCATATGAATACTAGTATTTATTTACTTCGCTTTGCTAGCATGAGTGGCTAAACTCCCCACAACTAGGGTTGTGGGATCCATGGCAAGAGTCACAATGTAGATTCCGAGTAGCGTTGGGTTAAATTTATATGCTGTCACGTGGTTAATCATTCGTTATTTACGTTTTCTAATGGTTGCAAATATTAGAACATATCTAGGTTTGATTTGCTTGAACAAAGAGATTAAAAATGGGAAAGTTGATTAACTACGAGGATTTGAGACTACCAACTCTCGTCTTATGATTAATGCTGTAACTAGATTAATCTACTCGATGTTTAGGATTGAAATAAGAAAGTTCACCTTTTCAAGTTCGAGAGAATTGAAAAGGAAATTCGTCTATTTGGTTGAGAAACATTTAAATGATACCATTAATTCAATCACATCGTGATATGCATATAGAAAGAACCCGGTTAAGCTTTGAGTCGAAATTGTTATGATGCCATGGTGAACACTTCCCTAGTTCATTCTCATATTGATTAATACTCGTTGAAACTCGCAATTAATTACTTGCATTGTTCAAATATTGATCACAGAACCCCCCCCAATTTACCGGAAACTATTGATTACTAGTCAACTAATTCACTAACGATTTAATTTGTACCTTATTCCCTGTGGGATCGACCCCAACCTTTGTTGGGTTCTATATTTGACGACGACCGCTTACGCTTCGTAATTGGAGTTGTAATTTGGGTGTATCACCTAGTAATACACTGGCAACATTCATGAGTTTTATGAATAGGGTGTTTAAGTCATATTTGGATTCCTTCGTGATTGTGTTTATCGATGATATTTTGATCTACTCCAAGAGTAGGGAGGAGCATACTAATCATCTTCGTATTGTGTTGGACATCTTGAGATGCCAGAAGCTTTATGTGAAGTTTACTAAGTGTGAGTTTTGCTTGACTTCAGTTGCATTCTTTGGGCATGTAGTGTCAGAACAGGGGGTGATGGTGGATCCCCAGAAGATTGAGGCAGTCAAGAGTTAGGCCCGACCTAGCTTTGTGACCGAGGTGAGGAGTTTTGTAGGGCTCGCGGGGTACTACCGGAGGTTTGTTAAGGATTTTATGTCTATTGCTACTCACCTGACCAGGCTGACATAGAAAGATGTACCATTTTTCTGGTTCTACAAGTGAGAGGAGAGCTTCCAAAAGCTCAATACACTTCTGACCACGGCTCCTGTATTGTCCTTACCGATTGAAGGTAAAGACTTTATTGTCTACTGTGATGCTTCACATTCTAGTTTGGGTGCTATGTTAACGCAGGATAGGAATGTGATAGCCTATGCATCTAGGCAGTTTAAGGTGCATGAGAGGAACTATCCTACTCATGACTTAGAATTGGCAGCAGTGGTCTTTGCACTCAAGATTTTGAGACACTATCTCTATGGTGTCAAGTGTTCACTGATCATCGCAGTCTGCAACATGTCTTCACTCAGAAGGATTTGAATTTGAGGCAAAGAAGGTGGATAGAGTTATTGAAGGACTATGATGTGACTATTCAGTACCATCCGGGTAAGGCTAATGTAGTGGCAGACACATTGAGCTGTAAAACAGTTAGCATGGGTAGTTTGGCTTGTTTGGGGGTGTCCAAACGACCACTAGCAAGGGAAATTTGGGCTTTTGAGGCCAAGTTCATGCACTTGGGTATTTTAGAACAGGGTGGGTTGTTGGCCAGCATTGAGGTCAAAGTCACTTTCATAGAGGAAATAAAGGCCAAAGAGTTTTAGGATACGAAACTGAGTAAGCTTCGAGGTAAGGTAATATCCGGGGAATCCAGGGATGTCACGTTAGACTCTAGGGGAGTACTAAATTTCAGAGAGAGGATTTGTGTTCCTCGAGTTGATGATATAATTCAGAAAATCTTGGTAGAAGCCCATGGTTCACGATACTCAATTCATCCGGGTGTGACAAAAATGTACAGGAACTTAAGGCAGCATTACTGGTGGCCCGAAATGAAAAGGGACATAGTTGACTTTGTGTCCAAATGTCAGAACTGCCAGCAGGTAAAGTATGAGCATCAGAGACCTGCAGGACTACTCCAGAGAATGTCAATTCCATAGTGGAAGTGGGAAAGGATTGCCATGGACTTTGTGGTAGGTCTTCCCAAGACATTGGGGAAGTATGACTCAATTTGGGTCATTATTGATAGGCTGACCAAGTCTGCTCATTTTATTTCGGTCAGGGTAGATTTCAATTCGCATAAATTGGCTAAGATATACGTGAAGGAGATTGTGAGATTGCATGGGGTGCCACTGTCTATCATTTCAGACAGGGGTACGCAGTTCACCTCTAAATTTTAGGGCAAGCTACATGAAGAGTTGGGTACACAACTCACTTTTAGCACAACCTTCCATCCTCAGACTGATGGTCTGTCGGAGAGGATGATCCAGGTATTGGAGGACATGCTGAGAGCATGTGTGATGGACTTAGGGGGTCATTGGGGCCAGTTTCTACCGTTGTGCAAGTTCTTATACAACAATAGGTATCACTCCAGTATTGACATGGCACCATTCGAGGCATTGTATGGGAGGAGCTGCAGATCACTGGTTGGGTGGTTTGAGGAAGGCGATGTAAGGACTTTGGGAGTGGAATTGGTAAAGGAAGCACAGGAAAAGGTAAGGAGCATTCAGGCCAAATTGCTGGCTGCCCAAAGCAGGCAGAAGGAGTATGCAGATCGCAAGGTCGGGGATATGGAATTTCAGGTTGGTGAACATGTATTGTTGAAAATGTCACCAATGAAGGGAGTTATGCAGTTTTGTAAGAAGGGCAAGCTTATCCCTTAGTTCATTGGTCCATTTGAGGTTCTTGATATTGTGGGGCCAGTGGCTTACAAGTTAGCACTGCCGCCCAGTTTGTCGGGTGTCCATCTGGTATTCCATGTATCTATGCTTAAGTGATACCATGGGGATGGGTACTACATCATCAGGTGGGATGAGGTGCTTTTCGATAAGGATCTTCGTTATGAAGAGGAACCAGTCTTGATTCTTGCTCGAGATGTCTGGAGGTTGAGGACAAAAGTGATTGATATGGTAAAGGTTCAATGGAAGAATCATCTAGTTGAGAAAGCCATTTGGGAAACTGAGAAGGACATACATGACAAGTATCCTCATTTGTTTGAGGATTCAGGTACTACACTTTCTTTCTTTTATTTTATGAAAATTCGAGTTTGATCATTCAGGGATGAACGATGGGTAAATTGGTATCAATTGTAACGACCGGGTCCGTATTTATGGGTAGTCCAATCGTGCCAAGTTTTAGAGTTAGTAAACTCTAGGTTTGGGAGTTTGAAATTCTGGGCTAGGCTAGCCTCGGCCGAATTTCGAGCAAGGTGGAGTCTAGGGCAATCCGGGTAATGATTGGGTTGGATGTCTTATGGTGAGCTAGTTTTTCTCGTAGCTAACGCATAAAGGAGTCTGGGGGACTTTTTGGAATTGAATTCGGGTAAGTAGAACTCCTGGAATCGAGGTTGACATAAAGGGATTGTTTCAGGACATCGGGAAAATAAGTGTATTATAAAATGGACTAGTTTTGGAGTTTTTACGACTTTCTGTACCGTGTCAACCGCTATAGCGGTTGACACTCCGCCATAGCGACTTCTGATGTAGCAAAGAAATTACCGCTATAGCGGAAGTCAACGTCGGTCAGCCTCTGCCATAGCGGATGACTCTGCTATGGCGGTACCGCTATAGTGGAGCGGACCGCAATAGCAGAGTGTGATGTGATTTAATGCAGAAACTTCCCCAAAATAGTTCAATTTTTCTTGAAATATTTTGGGAGAAGAAGGGGGCGATTTTGGGAGATTTCTACTAGTTTTCCCATTTTTCGTCCTAAAGGTAAGGATTTTACTCCCTAATCTTCGTACTACTTTTCTTACACGATATAATTGCTAGGAGGGAACTTGGGGAAAGGTTGGAATAACCTAGGGATGGTAGAATCCGGGGAAGAAGGGGGATTCTAGGCATGAAAGTTCTTGGGTATTGTTAAAAGTAAGGTATTATGATCGTATGTTGTAAAATTCTCTATTTTTATCCGTGAAAATGATAGAACTAGGGAAATTAATGGCAGAAAGCCCAGGAAAAAGGGTAGGATGAGCATGGGTGGCCTGGGGGTCTGGGGTTTGGTGTAATCCGGGTAATGTGCAGGCCTTGTTTGTTAATTTGAGTACTTGTATATTGTTTTAGACCAAGAACGAGAAAGGAATCTGGAACACGGAAAAGCTCAGGTTGAGTAGAGCTTGGATCATTTCGAGGTAGGTGATGGCTTACGATTCCTGTGAATGTTTTATATTTTGTACTCTTATCTAAGTGTTTGTATGAATTGCATGGCTTAGAGGAATTGTGTAGAATGTCTAAGGGTCCTGTTTTACAGTCTGTGAATTGAATGGTGTGTTGCTTGTTGGTTTACAAGTTGTTTGTTCATTGTTTGACTGTGGATTGTTGATATTCGGTTGGCTCGGGTACCACGCCTGGTACGGGTATACTAACGGTTGGCTCGGGTACCATGCCTGGTACGGGTGTAACAAATAGTTGGCTCGGGTACCACGCCTGGTACGAAATACTAACGGTTGGCTCTGGTACCACGCCTGGTACGAGTTTATTTTACTGCATCATTGCATTGATATTGTTGCATTGCATTGACTGTTATTGGTTCCGTAAGTGTACCGGGATGTTGTATTGAATTGTGATATTCGTTGGTGGTCCTTGAGTGACCAGGAATCCTGTTATATCTGTTGAGTTGGTCTTGGATTAGGCCAGGTTGTCTGTTTAACACTTAGGTGTTGTTTAGAAGGAATCCCAGGGTGGGTCTGGGCTATGCAAAAATGATAATTTATTGAATTATGTGATTGTTGTATAGAGTTATAAAAAGTGGATTTCATGTGGGAACAAGTTAGGTAGAGACTTGTAGTCTAGGAGAGCCTATTGATTTGTTGCATATTTTTCGTATTTATACTTGATTTGTTGTACTGATTATACACTATTTTATTTGGAACTGACTGATGATCTATCAGTACACGATGGTTGTGTACTGATACTGCACTTGCTTGTTTTTCTTGTGAGTACAGAAAATCTTCCGGCGGTTGACGCACGACCTCACTTGTAGGCCGGATTGTTCCAGATATCAAGGTTGAGCTGTTCAACCAAGTCGCTTTGGTGTTTATCTTTGAGTTGTAGCCCAATTGTTTCGGGCTTAGACTACTTCTTTATTGTTTAAGTTTTGGGGTTGCATCCCCGTACTCTAGTATTGGTAGTGTTTGGTACGTTGACTTTCAGATTCTAGGGAAATTTTTGCAGGTTTTATTTCAATGAAAGGCTTTTTGCATTATTTGAATTGCTAGTTTATTTTCTGTTTGTTGGTTTTAAGTTGTTAGTCTAGGCTAAGGGTTGAACTCTACTGGTTCGCTCATCCGGGGGTTGGGTGGGTGCCACTCACGATGGTTTGGGTTGTGACATGCATATATAGGATAAAATTGTATTAATGGGCATCCTTGGGTTGTGTTTATTAGGTTGGTACCACAGACCTTAATCGCTTTATTCATGTCCGCCCACTTTTGTTTCTCCGATGCTTGTAGTACTTGATGATACGTTTTATTTACGATGGTGGTCCTGTGAGGCCTTGTTGACTCTGTAACATAGAAGGTGGGTTATTGGGAATGTCCGCGAGTCTCGAACAGAGAAATATCCTTCTAAGCTGGTTATACTTGCTGAGTAGCTGTGGGGATGTGTAGGGTCGATAGGTTGATTGTGAGCTGTTGGGCGGCTGTTTGTGTTGATCATTCATTTCCATGCATATAAAGAGGATTTATCCATGTTTTACTACGATTTTGGCTTCGGGCCTACTGGAATTGTTTTCTAAACCTTGCATGGCCCCGGGGGACCTTTTTTCGATAGAAAATGAACCGAAAATGGTTTGATTTAACTTATGAATCTTCTTGGGGTAAAAGAAGGATAAATTGTGATTTCTATCACTAGTTTTACTATTAACTCTAGACTCGGCAGGGCCGGGGTACTAGTTGAGTTCCTTACTAAATCGGGATGATTTTAGTCTCGGTCGGATCGAGCACTTGAGATGACTTTCTACTGTTTAGACCCGATTACGCCCGGGCACCCTTGGAGGGGTTTTTGAGATATTTTCCCACTACTTTAGTCTTGGACAGGGTCTGGGCATGCATATTCTAGATTGAGTCTCTCTCTTTTGAACCTGGACTTGCTTCCGGATGACATGTCTTGATACTGAGTTTTAGTATGGGGTCCGGGACCTCCATGGACCTTGACATCTGGGCCTGGGGCTTTGGGCTGCATGTTCCGGAGGGAGGGTATACGGCGGAGTAGAGTTATACGGACAGTATCCTTCCATGGAACCTACCTGCTGGGCCCAATCGGCACTGGAGGAGGTACATACATAGTTTCTATCCCACCCTGAGGTTATCATGCATCATATCATCCAGTGTTTGAGGTTCCACCCTTGTTTGTTGTTTGTTGAGTGTACGCTACGGTTGTATGGGCGGTCTGAGGGTTTTGGTTTCACTTGTTTGTGTTCCTCGGTTGTATGGGTGGCCGGGGGACTGTAGGTATCCTCTTGTTACTTATTAGCGGTGTTATCCCCTGATACGGTTATTCTTATACGATTATATACGGTTAAATTGTTACTTGTTGTATTTGAGATTGGTATGAGTAGTTGGGTTATTGGTTCCTCTTTCCGAGCATGCCTACCTTTATTCTTCTCTTCCTTTCTCTGTACTTGAGGTTACCGATATACCATCCATTTCTTAAACTTATTATGTATATACTGTTATTGCAAGGGTCCCAGGTGCGTCGTTTCTTTCTTACACCTGTGCTTGTTGTGTGTACATATATTCTACTTTTTGCTAGCCTTGTATGCTGTTCTGTTGACTTCCCTCTCGGCTAGTTCCTGTGTACTTCTCGTTGATTTCTGTGACTATTTGCTTCTCCTCTGCTTATTTCTGCTCTTTTATCTTATATGCGCCCAGTCGGCCTATGATACCTACTGGGTACCTATTACTTAGCAATTGGTGCTCATACTACACTTCTGCATTTTTCTGGTGCAGATATTAGTTGAGCTTTCGCCGTTGATCGCGTTGAGGACTCGTGCAGTTTTTGGATCTTCGAGACTAGGGTGAGCGCCTGGCGACCGGGGTTTTACCACATCTCATCTTTTGTACTGTTACTCTTTGTATATTCGGAGATAGTTGTACTTATCTTTTGTTACTTCTAGCACTTGTATTCTATTAGAAGCTTCTGTACTGTCGATACCAAGTCTTGGGGTTGGTGTAGTTTCTTTTGATATATATTCAGGTTATTGCTTTCGCTTTGTTTCATCTTTATATTCTACTTATTATGCGTATTGTATAGGTAGTAGCCCATTACTAACCGTTCCGGGCTACGGGAATTGGTTCGCCTACTGGGGGGTCATAGGTGCCATCATGACCTGAGAGATTGGGTCGTAAAATTTATGAAAATAAAAACTTAAAATGTTTTTGAGAAGATATATTTCAAAAAAGTGAAAAGGTGAAAAAAGGGTTTTGACTGTTTTTCAAATTTCAAATATAACTTTAAGATGTATTGAGAATTTTCATGGTCAAACGCTGATTTTTAAATAAAGTAAAAAAAAATCAGAAAAAAGTGAAATAATTTCATGTCCAAACAGGTCTCATGAACTTTAAAACTGATCGAAGAGAGAATTAAATAAGATATTAGAAAAACAATAGGAACATAAGGAAAAAAGAGTCAACAAAAATAAAGAAAAGAAGAAATAAAATAGAAAAATAAAAGAAAAAGGAGAACTAATCTCCTGTAAGGCTTTCTTGAATGAAAAGACAAAATAATTCTATAACAAGGGCTCTGAAAGCTGGAGTCAATCTCGAGCAAGGTGGGCTGAACATTCAGCACTCGGCCAGTTGCACCAAATGACCATTTATTAGTCTTGGTGCCACTGTATATATTTATCTTATTTCTTGTATATACATACATATATATACACAGTTTTCATCGCAGTATGCGGGTATCGTGGCACTCCCTCTCTCCTTTAGTAGATCCGCTCCTGGGTGGAACTAATCATTTTTTTTGCAAGCATAGACTAACGTTGAAGAACTTTATTGTGTTGCCAATGGATAGATATTCTGTGACATGCTTTATATATATCTCGAATAGATGATCGATTATGGAGTTTCCAAAATGAGAAGCCAACATAACCTCAGTAACAGCTCTTATAGTCTTAACTACTAACTTGGCACTATCATCAAAATGTTTGTCATTAGGTTTCTCAATGGCAGCCATATCACTCTCAAATGCTTCAAGTTTTTCAAGAGTAAATGATCCTTCCATTTGTATGATCTTCTTTATCTCTTCTTCGTATGGTGTATAAGAAGGAATGTTAAATGAATCAACTTCATCCTCTTTGATCTTGCCCTGCTTCCATTTAAATAAAAAATGTGTTAAACTTTAAATATAACATTATCGTTAATGTGTGATTTTTGGTACGACACAAGTCATTTTCTACGAAAAGTATTTTTATGATAAATGTAATTAGGCGTTCGATTGGTGAGTGGAACACCAAACGATTAATATAACATTCAAGTGTTAGTTGGACCAAGTAGTATGAAGTAAACAATTAAGATATAGTTGTAAGAACAATGACTTCCTCCCACAAGTAAAGGAAGTCATTTTCTTCCTTTTGATGGGAACTATTTTCCAAGGAAAATATTTTATGTTAATTAAATAAATGATTTAAATAGAAAGAAAATTTATGAAAAATAACCTTTCTACCGGGGAAAACAAAAACAAAAAAAAAGTGAATGTTTAAGGAACATATAAACAACGAGTTAACTTCAAATTAAGATGATCACTAAACTAATAGTTATTATCTTAGAAAGTCACATTTTTTCTTGGTTCCAATTTTCTTCAATAAAGAAAGTGACTTTATGAGATAATAACTATTAATTAGTTGAATGACATATGAGATAATCATCCCTGTAAACAACCTCGGCTACTAAATGAAGAAGTGATTTTGTTAGCAAATCCATCAAACAACAAAAATCATAGCTTCTTGGATCTGGATTACTCCTGCCAATATACACAAGGACCATATGCCCTCCACTCATTACTTCTTCAGAACGGAAGTGTAGAAAGCTTGAAAAATCCTTGTCGAATTGCTTGTAATATGCTTCCTCTACTTGTGGAGGACTTGTTTCTGATATAAATATACTTCCCTTATTACACTCCAACCCTTTTGGAACCTGCTAATAACATAATATCCAGTTTTAAAAATGATAACATGCATCAAACAAAATACTCTAGTTAAAAGAAATTAGTCCTAATGCAGAGAAAAGTTGTAGTTAGTTATTTAGTAAATGATAAAAATAAGGTGAATTAGCAAGTGAGTGACACACGAAATTAAAGTACCTGAGAAAGCCAATGGAGACTATATGAAGAGTGAACAAAGTCCAAGCTGTTTCTAGGAAAAAGCCTTTCATAAAAAGAACCAGCAACTCCTGCTATGAAACAATTCCCACATTTCTCTTTTTTTATTTTCTCAAGAAATGATGGAATTGATTTGAACACACTATTGAAATCATTATCTGGCAGATCATTCAAATAAACTTGAAATTCTGGTGGTTCAGACTTGTTCTCTTTGCACAAATTATGAACCGTGTCAATGACATTGCTGATGGATAATAGAGTATTGGGTCCTGAAGAACAACCCAAATCTGCAACTCTGAAACACTTTGGAAAAATACCATTCTTCAACATATCTTTTACAGAGTCTTCTAATACAGGTTTTGCTTTTACTATCACTGTTCTCTGAAAATTCAAAGACGACAAATTAGTGAGTAACATTTAATTAGTACCAATGCATGTTTATAGTCTAGTTGTATCACTATAAATGTATGAAGCTATCTGATACAACAAGATTGTTGTGGACTCAAAAGAGGTAATAAATCTAATACGTAATAGTAATCAACATTACTCTACATAACATAATTTCTGATTGCACAAATTTAAGGAACAGAACAAATTAAAATCATGGATCATCTAGCAAAGAATGGAAATATGATGCACAATTTTAATAAGATGAAACATTTGCCCTTCCTACTTTGTTTTAGACGCTCATGAGGCAGACAAATTAAGAACTATGGTCTACGTAGACGAATTATAATATCTTTGTATATGTTACAGACTCTCTTTTGTAATGATGCATATTAAACTGTAATATAAATTACCTTTTTGAACGATTTGACCTCTATTGTATCAAGGATGAATCAATTGAAAAAATCACGAAAGATTAACATTTAATGAGTTTCAATAAACTTTTTTGCTTTTTCTTGGATTTGCATGACCATAGAAGTTGAAATTGAAAAAAACGAGACCTGAAGAATTGAGTTATTGGCATAACTGCATTCTGAATCTCCTGAAGTCATTGGTAGACATTTTTCAAGTACCATTGCTTCTAGTTTTCTCTTCTTTTTTTCTTCTTCTTTTTGCTTTACGATGATCCAATTATATATTTATTTAGTCTTCCTTTTTCTTTTTCTTTTTTTGCTAGTTTATCCTTCTTTGGAAATGTTTGAGGATAAAAGGACATGGATTTTGATGATGTCCATTAGTTTCTCAACTGAAAAGTTGGCAACTGATCTAACATTTGTATGTTGTGATCAGTTTCACCTTGTCTTGTTTATGTGGCTGGGGGCTTTTTAATTTGTTCCAAATCTATTCACACCCTTGATCTCACGACAGAACAAACATTTTTTTGAAACTGGAAATGATCACATGGTACTTAATAATAAGATATACCAATTAAATATCAATAATAATTTTACTCCACTTTAAACAAGAAGCTACTTGTATTTTTGTTTTTAGTAATAAATTATAGTAATCTTTTACTACTTTATATTAATTTCTTATTTTATTTTTAGTTTGCTTATTTATTGTTTCATTTTAAATTGTCATAAATTTACTTAGGGTCCATTTGAAAAGTCACTTTGTAATTGAATTTGAGTGTAAATACTCCATTTTGATATATTTGTCTGACAAAGTTATTATTTAGTGGTTGTTGATGGTAATTACATGATGTAATTAAAAGATTTTTTTATTATTATTATTTTAATTTCTATTTTTTTTTTTTTTTTTTTTTTTTTTACTTTTAATTTTCTAACTTGTTTGTTTTTATTATTTATCTTTCATTTATTCACTTCTTATTTTTCAACGTTTACTTTACATGTTTTCATGTAATTTCAAATTGATATCTCAAAAGGTCACTCAATTATCAGGATTTATGTAACAAAGTCATTGAACTTTGTTTTGTATCAATAAAATCACTCAACTTAGGGCTTTTATCTTTCAAAATCACTTAACCAAATTTATTATTATAAAAAAATCTGACATAAAAAAATAAGTTATTTTTATGCCATGTAAATATGAACCCCATAAATAAATAAAATTAATGAAAATTAAATTAGTGTAAGTATACCAACATGACTAATTTATAGTCCCAACTAATTAATACCGCCTATTTGGTTCAAATGCATCAAGTTTTACTCTTTGCTAAGTCGGCATGAACTCCATGGCTTTATCCTTCAAATTTCTCCATTGATTCCTCCATTTTCTTCTACAATGGCTATCTCCTACTTAGCTATTTTGGCTTTATGGATTCATATATGCTGTCTTCGTTGCCTCGGGGACCGATATGTCCGCAGTTCTATCATGATTTTTCTTCTTTTTCTGTTTTTGCTATTTTTGAGTGTCATTTTATTTTTCTTCTACCATACTTAAAATTTCAGCTAATTTTTGCAAATGTCCACTACAACATAATATATCTATAGCTATGAAATCTATATTATAAATTTAAAAATCATAGATATTACCTAGTAATAGCCGCAAAAATTCAAATTCCCTATATACAAGTTTGTAAAAATTCTTAGCCACAAAATTTAAATTGACAAAGTTAATTCCTTATTTTTGCTATAATTGCTAATAATCACGACAATAATTGCCTAAATAGCTACTACAACTTTATTGCTACTGTATAACTTGTAGTTGATCATAAATTTTTGCCATGTGATAAAAGTTAATGTAGCAATAGTAATCTTTTAGTTACAATAAATTATTTAAAATAAAATATTGTAGCTAAATAAATATCTTGACTTCAAATCTATCTATCTATACTATCTTAAAAGTGTAAAGCACCTTATAATGTGATTTGAACTTTTTGCCCTTCATTAAAAGACTTTCATATAGACAAAATCGTCTTTTTACTTTTTTTCTCTAATTATTATATTATTATTTTTATAATTTTAAATAATAACTATAATAAATATTTTAAAAGATAAATGAAAAGACTCCTAAATATATTGAAAGACTATGAAGTTTATGGGAAGTTATTATTAAAATATTTTTATTTTTTTGTAATATTTCAAGTGTCCATGAACCAAAAAACTATCGTATTTAATTTTGGACTAGGAATTCTACAAATTCTCCAACTTTCTCCAAAGTCTAGAATTCAAGATCAATAGTGTAATATATATTATTGTTATTTTTAGAAAAATAAATATAAAACAAAAGCAACGTTATTACATGTGTTGTTTGAAAAAGTAAAAATAAAAGTTGAGTCCTTTTTGATTTAAATAACAAAGGAGTCCTTTTCTATCCTCCATTTTTAGTAAGAAAAAAAGTATATTTTAAAAATAAAGGAGTCCTAAAATTATGGTAATAGTTTTATGTTTTCTCCATAAAAAGGACATTAACCAACAGGCAACATTCTCAACAGGGAAAAAAATATACGCCCCAAAAATCCTATAAAATAGGTTTAAAAACGCTCTTATAAGAGAATTTATGCGTAGGGGTAAGCCATAGTGTAGGTTGGTTTTCTTTTCGTTATTTTATTTCTTGATAGTGTAAAGAAAAATAAAAGAACAAACATGTTTATTCTTCGTCATCTTTTTCTATTTTTGTATTGATAATATATACCTTCTTTGTTTTTATTTTTTTTTGTTCTATTTGCATTACAGTTTGAAGTGATTCTTGAAATACAACCTGTTTTAACTTGGGAAACTAATAGCATAAGGTAACCAAAAGGTGAGTTTCTTTTATTTTTCATTTAATTTCTTTTAGAATATGTTCATCCTAAATCCTATTGTTTAATGTATGAAAAATTTAACTTTTACAAAGATTTGTATAGGATGAGTCATTCAAGGATGTAAAGATCAAAATTCTGCAATTTATGCCAGGAAGAGGTGTTCAAATTCCTCACATTAGAGATAGTGAGATACATTGTGCAATTCTATTTTTTTTTTTGTTTCCCAACAGGTTTTCAATTTTTTTTCCTATTATGTTGGTGTTGTTGATCATAATTAATAAATTATTCTTTTTTTGTTTGTAAGTAGCTTTTGTTATTGAGTCTCTAACGTATTTTTTTTATTTAATTTTCAGGTTTCAAATTTCCTTTTCTATTACATTGGTTTTATTGATCAAGAATAACAAATTGTCCTTTTATGTTTGTAAGTATAGACTCAAGATTTATCTTATATACTTTTCAATTTAGATATGCTTTTGATATATGTGTTCATGCTGTAAATATATACATCCTAATAAATACTATAATCAGATATAAATTATTTCATTATTTATAATTGTAATACTTTTTAACTCAACATCAAATTCTCCAAATACTTT
This sequence comes from Jaltomata sinuosa, assembly GCA_003996215.1. Lineage (NCBI taxonomy): Eukaryota > Viridiplantae > Streptophyta > Magnoliopsida > Solanales > Solanaceae > Jaltomata > Jaltomata sinuosa. Next base: position 10,224 of record QJPP01002550.1, on the reverse strand, counting down.
TAAAATGATACTTAATAATTGAGTATTATATATACATAAAAGTTTTATACTTATTGATATACACATGTATTTAGTTCAGTTTTATAGACTCCAAATTTTTATAGTAAATTACGATTTGTAGTTTTATATTATAGCAAATGTTATGAAGTGAGCTAATCATTGAAAAAAAGAACACCAAGGCTCAAGTTGTTCTATTCATACTCGGTAAATACTTACCCACACTCGATAACTTAACTCGTGACTCTAATCCTACATAGAGTTTGTTATTTAGTGGTCACACTACATACAAGTACAATTTATTATTTTAACATAAGTATTGTAATAATCAACGAGTGATATTCGTGTAACACACACTTCATAATAGACAAAATTGTCATTTATTATTTTTAAAAAATTATTATTTAGTTATTTAAAAATAAAATTGAAAAAGAAAAAACAAGTAAGTTAGTAGTCAAAAAGGATTTAATAGAAAAGGAAAAAGAAAAAAATTAAACAAGGAAAAAAAATTAATAAAAAAGGAAAATGAAGAACAAGTAATACGTACTAAACTTTAAAAACAAGGGGAAAAAAAAAGCTTTAATGAGAAAATAAGTAGGAAGCTTATCTGGGACTCATGTTATTTTAATATAAGTAAATAATTTATAGAAGAAAAATAAAAAAATTCCATATTTAGGTAGCTCTTTCTTGGAGGAAAAGATTTTTGACTTCTATAAATTGAGAATAATTCTTTTTACAATAATACAATAACATTCACAATGTAGTGCTCAAACAAAATATTATTTAGGAGGAGATTATTCTCTCAATAGTTTTTTTTTTTTATCATTCATACGTATGTCAATTGACCAAATCAATTTAATATATTATGAGTCTTTTTTATAATCTATCTTTCTTATCGTCATTCAAGCTTCTTTTTTTGGTTAGCTTCGATCCCAACAACATGCTCATAATTTGAGTTCAATTATATTCTAAGGGTACATCAAGAGTTTGGACTCAATGGATGATGCACATCTCGCGAACGTTGTTATAAATATGAAAACGTAAGAGTTCATGTTAAGACGAAATATCAGAAGTCTCACACCTCATCAAACATCTTATCAAGTTCTTTTTCAATATCCTTCTTAATAAATTAACTTGTACATATCTTACGTGAAAATTAAGCTGAAATAAATTATATTATGTTTAAAGTTAATCACTATTTTTTAATAATTATTATTCTTTTATATATTTTATATTGATTAACAATTTAACGTGACACACACGTGTAACGCACGTACACTAAACTAGTACTATATTAAAAGTGAGAAGGACCTTATAATGTGATTTGAACTTTTTGCCCTTCATTAAAAGTCTCTCCTTTAAACAAAATTGTCTTTTTACTTTTTTCCTCCAATTATTATACTATTGTATTTATAATATTACATATTGACTATAATAAATATATGAAAAAATAAATGAGAAGACTCTTAAATATATGAAAAAACTTAAACTGGGGGAAATAAATAAGAAGACTCCTAAATATATGGAAAGACTACTATGTTTATGGAAAAGTTTATTAGATACTTAGTCCTAATGTACAAGCAACACAATAAAAAAAAGTAACGATATAGAAGGACTAATGACTAAATAATTTTTATCTTTATTTTTTTCGTTATTACATCTAATGAAACATGATTTTCATGTATTTAATCATCAAGGCTTAACTAAATTAAAGTAATTATTTGAGCTAGAAGTCCCTTAAAATAATTTGCATTCTAAGACAATTTGCGGTAATAATAGATTTCCATGTTAGTTTCCTAAAATTAATTATATTTTAAGACAACTTTTTAAGGTTAAAACAACAAGAAAAAAAAGGTTTTCTAGGAGAATAAATAGGACACTTATTAGTACTTTCTTATATTTATGGGGAAAAAATAAATATCCATATTTAGTTAACTCTTTCTTGGAGAAAAAGATTTTGGACTTCTATAAATTGAAAAATCATTCATCTTTTAATAATACAATAACATCCATAATGTAGTTCTAAATTCTCTCAATAATTTTTATTTTTTAAATTTCTTGTATTGATATCAGTCATGTGTAGGTCAATTGACCAAATCAATTTAGTATATTATAGGTCTTTTTATAATTTTTCTTTATTATCATCGCTTAAGTTTTTTTTGTTAGCTTCCGCACAAGGCTCTATTGTTTTGATCTTAACAACATGCTCATAATTGGAATTCAGTCGTATTCTAACAGTACATTAAGAGCCTGGTGAACAAGAGTGTACTGAAAACAAAGAGGAGGTGAACACGAGACAATTGTGTAGCTCTGATCAAATTGACTTTACATTATTAATTTACTGTCCAATATGTAGAGGTAAGTTGTGTAATGTGTAATTTTTTTTTTAGAAATTCTCTCTCATTTATGGTATGTTTTTTTTAAATTATTATTATGGGTGTGCAATTTTATAGATTAATATTATTTATAACCATACATTGGTTATTGTGTAATTCTTTTATATATCTTTTAAAGTACATAATTTCACTTATTATTTATTGTCAATATTATTAATAGAATTAGAATATTTTCAAGCTACACTTTTATGTTCCTCTTAGCGTAAGACAAAACTTTTTACCTTAAAGAGGAATATATGTAAACCTAAAGAGGAACATATTTTTAAGTACATTTTTTATCTTAAAATTTTACATTTTTTTTTTAAAATTTTGTACTTAATAATACAACATGTTCACAATTATCTGTTCTTTTTAACGCGATACACACGTGCAACGCACGTACGCTTAACTAGTTATAAAAAAAATTGTGAAAATAGTAGGTATAGCCACAAATTTTTTGTTATAACAAAATTTCATAGCTAAATATTAATTTTCGCCAGGGGTTGAAACTAGCAATAGTAACCTTTTACCAACAAAAAATTATTTGAAATAAAATTATAGCCAAGCAAATATTTTTGCTTACAAATTATAAAAAAATTGCTGCAATAGTTAAATAATATAGCCATTAGATTTTTTGTTACAATATAATTTCATAGCTAATCATTAATTTTTGCCACATATTGAAACTTGTTGTAGTAATAAAAACCTTCTAGTCATAAAATTTTTATTTAAAATAAAATATTATAGCTAAATAAATATTTTTGCTTCGAGTACTAAAAAGTCGTGGCAATAAATGGCTTAATATCTATAATTATTTGTCACAGTGAAATAATATAGCCACAAATTTATTATTGTGATAAAATTTTGTGGTTAATAATTATTTTTTACCATCAGTAGAAATTTATTGTAGCAATACTAATCTAGTGTAATGAATGGTATTAATTGTTCGATTCGATTTAATTTTATAGGCCTATTAGTACATTTCAAATATAGTTTCAATAAATAGGTGATTATATCTAATTAATTTTGATTTACTAATTATATCGAACATAAACATAATTCACTAAGTTCCATTGAAGCTTCATCTTGATCAAGTGCTTCCAGAATTGTTATTTTACTTAAACTTGTTTCATCAGAGTAATATATTTATCAATCTAGTGTAATTGGGATATTAAAATATTATAGCTAAATAAATATTTTTTCTTCGAGTACTAAGAAATTATGCCAATAGTTGTCTTAATAGCTACAATTATTTGTCACGCTGAAATGATATAGCCACAAATTTGTTATTCTGATAAAATTTTATAGTTAATAATTATTTTTTACCACGAGTAGGAATTTGTTGTAGCAATACTAATCTAGTGTAATGAGTTGTCACGATCTAACTATCGGACCGTGTGGGCACCTACTCTAAGTCACCTAGATAGGAGAACCTTTACCACCCGACTAAAACAGGTATGCGAAAGTAAAACCAGAAAATATAACTTTGCCTAGAATAAAACAAAAACCAATCTCAAAACTTAGATTACAATGAAATCTTTCAAATACAATTGAACCCCTCCCTAGGAACTAGTCTAAACAGGTACAAGAACTACTAAAGAAGTACAAAATCAAGACACAATTTTCACATAAGAGTGAGATGGGTAGAAGCTGCTGGAGATCTTTACCGCGTCAAATCTGAAACATCTACTGAATCCTGCAACAGACTATACCCAAAATAGGTATAGCAAAAGTAGTATCAGTACAAACAACATGTGCTGGTAAACATCATCGGTCGATCTGAATCAAATCATATAAATAATACATAAATATCCAGGAGGAAATATACAACTGAAGAGTTATTTAGCCAGAGGTCTTTTATTAAATAATTCCTTAACACCTTGACATACTACCCGTCTTATCAAAAAGGAAAACCTTCCTCGCACGAAGCCAAACCTCTTTATGTGACTACCTGTGGGTTCTACTCTTTCAAGCCCTAAGATTCCTTACGTTTGACATCCCGCTGATTCAGGCACTCACAGAATACTAGCCTTGTTCCACTAACCCAGTCATATCTTGACACTCTAGCATCTTTGAGTTCACGTAAGTCTATGCGCTATAATTAACAAGGTGGTGACACCCCGCCTTTCCAGCCTAAAATGTGATGGCCGTTAGACCACCGAACTTACCCATATCGTAAGTGCAACATGAACACTACTAGGTAATCTTATCTCACATTCATAACACCTAGCTCTTGTGAGTCCCGCTACAAAGCTAGCCCAGACATCATCTCAAGTCAACGTGCCTCTCCCAATAAGACTCTAAGCCAACAATCTTGACTACCAATTATTAACCAAGTCAACAATCATGAGTCTACTACAATGACCAACACCTTACATCAATTGCACAGGTAATAGACAACAAAAACTCATGTCATATTGCGCAATTAATCCGGACCACCCAGGATCCTTAAAACAACATCTATGGCAATCTACAGGGATCCGAGGTTACTTAAAGAACCCACCCTTAAAATTTGAGAACATAGTCAAGTAAACAGTTAAGCCCCGGTTCAATCAAGAAATCAACATGTATAAATATTACGTAAATAGATCAGCTCGGTTCACACAATGAACCCACATATATGAATATCAAGTAAACAGATCAGCCTGATTCACATAAGGAACCAACATATATAAATATCAAGTAAATAGATCAGCCCAGTTCACAAAGAAAACTAACATATATGAATATCAAGTAAACAGATAAGCCCTGTTCACAAAAGAACCAACACAGACAAACAATAAGTAATCTGTACCAGGCGTGGTACCCGAGCCAACAATGCAATGAACCTGTACCAGGCATGGTACTTGAGTCAACCATGTAATAAATCTGTACCAGGCATGTTACCCGAGTCAACTATACAATAAAGCTGTACCAGGCGTGATACCTGAGTCAACCATGCAATAAAGTTGTACCAGGCATGGTACCCAAGCCAACCATACAATAAAGCTATACCAGGCGTGGTACCCGAGCCAACCATGCAATGAATCATACAACTGTACAAATGGTACTCGAGCCAACCAATGAATAACATCAACCAATCCTATAAAAATGTCAATATACCGGTACATCCCACAATAATAACATATATCACAATAATCACAACCATAATGAGAAATAAGTAGTCATACTTGTACAGTCAACAAACCTTTAACATAGCCTCATTAAATGTGATTAACACTTAGGATATCATTTAGCCTTTACCTTTCTTAAGCATGTATTTACAATAATAGATAACCACCAAACCCTTGGTCAACTTGAGTTATTCATTTATGTAAGCAACAAACTTTCTTTGACACACTAAATCACAAGAAGATATGATTCATTGAGTTCACCAATTACAGCCTATCCGAAGACCAACCCACGGCTAAATCAAGTAAGAATATCAAGTCATATTCCTTGGATTCAAATGCTCATTTTAGGGGTGTACATTCAGCCCAATGGAATCAAAACTTTAATTCAAAAACATGATTCCATTTATTGCTCCCGTCCCTTTACTATACAAAACAAGGCCGGAGATTTTGCTATTATCTAGAAACTCCTACATTCAAGTCATTCCAAGGCTCAAGACCCTGTCCCATTAGCCAATTACCCAGGGTTGAACAATCATAGGGTAACACATAATTAGGAAGATGATAACGCTCAAACTACACCTCTATTTAAGAAGCGTAAGCGATCGTTGTCAAATATATAACCCAACAAGGTTGGGGTCGAATCCCACAGAGAATATGGTGATGATTAAGTCTTTGGTGAATTAAGTGACTAGTTGTCAATCGATTCCAGTAAATAAGGGGGGGTTTTGTAATCAAATTGTAAACAAAACAATAATAAACGTAGGGGGTTTAAATCAGTAGGAGAGAATGAACTAGGGATGTGTTCACCATGGCGTTGTAACAATGTCGATTCAAGGCTTAACCGGGTTCTTTCTATATGATTGTCACGATGTGATTGCGTTAATTGTATCGTCTAAACGTCTCTCGACCGAATAAACAAATTTCCTTTTCTATTCTTTCGACCTCGAAAAGATGTACTTTTTAGCTTAGCAATCCTAACATCAAGTAGAGTAATCCAGTTACGGCATTATTCTTTAAGACGAGAGTTTGTAGTCTCGAATCTTTGTTGTTTAATCAAGTTTTCCCGGTTTAAATCTCTTTACTCAAGCAAACTAAACCTAGGCATGTTCTAATGTTTGCAACCACTAGAAAACGTGACATAAAGTATGATTAACAACGTGACAATACATATATCGAACCCAACGCTACCCGGAATCTATATTGCTACGTTTGCCATGGCTCCCACAACCCTAATTGCGGGAGTTTTAGTTCCTCATGCTCGAAGATGAAAAGAAGAAAGTCATGTTCATAAAATAATAAAGAAATGAGATCCTTACAATATATTGAGAACAATCTTCAAGTATCCAAGAACAATAAAAACCAAGAACTCAAGAACGAATCAAGAACAATAATGTTAATTCAAGAATCGTGTTCTTGCTCTCGAAAACTAACTAAAAACGTGTTTGAAATAATGGGAGAATAATCTTTAACATAACCCTAACATAGGGTATTTATAGGAGTAGTAGAAACCAATTCCAAAACGGGCTAGGAATCCCCAAAAACGCGGGTCGCCGCCTGAGTCACTGCCTAAGCGTGACGGTCAGGCTGACGGACCGTCAAGGCAGTGACGGACCGTCGCCGGGACCGTCACTGCTAGGCAGTGGTTCAACCTGGAGGTCTGCCTTGGTGTGACGGTCCCAGTGACGGACCGTCACATGTGTGACGGCCCGTCACTCAGGCCGTCACTCTTAGGCAGAACTTCGTTTTTCTCGTATTTTCTTCCGTTTTCGTGTTTGCTTCCATTTCCTACAAATACAACATAAAAACATCAAAAACAACAATGGTTGCTTGAAAACGTACGATTGTTCTTAGTAGAAAGGAGTCGAAAGTGACGTAAATTAGCGTCACATCAACACCCTCAACTTAAAACGTTCGCTTGTCCTCAAGCAACATGACATAAAACAATAATACGACTCTACTAAGAACACAAACTCATGTCTATAGCAACTCATGTTCATTCAAACTTATTCAATTAAATCATGCTCCCTTGTAACACACGAATGTATGAAACACTAACTTGCAAGGATCCAAACATGTCATTCCGATATGATAGACATTATGCATACACACGCGTAGCTATCCTAACAATCAATAGACAATATAGACATCTTGGTGCCCTCACCACAAAGAAATCCCACACACAAGATTTGGGACTAGGTAAGCGCTCACACTCACAACGATTTCAAACAATGCACATGCGATACCATAGGCTTGCCCTTACTATTCTATTTCGGTTCTTCAGAAAGCTACTCAGGATCACTACAGGACTTGTTTTGGCTTGTAATGAGGCTTCAGGTGCAGGTAGGATACATTTAGGGGTTAGTGACTAAGCCCTCCTTAGAACCATTTACATCTTATCACCACATAACTTCACTTTATCCATCCTTAGTCACCTTTTTATTTTCTTGATTCTAGATACAGGTGCGGCCTCTTTATTGACAATTCTTTTCGTTTCTTTTTCGATCTTTTTCATCTTTCTTTATTTTTCTTTTCTTTTCTTAGGCGCACACCCGGATTTTCATTCTATTCAACAACAATCCTCTCCATCCTCTTTTTCTTCTCTTTTACCACTGTAGTAGCCACCCTCAACTTAGGCTGATTGCCTACGTCAAGGTGCACAATGTCCATTGGTAGGACCAGGGCAAAAACATGGTTTACCTCTATAGTAGCCACCCTCAACTTAGACTGATTGCCTACGTTGAGGTGCACGATGTCCAAGGAAGGACCAGGGCCAAGATAGGGATTCAAAGTGAAACAGGAATGGTGACAGGTTATTGAAAGAATAAGGTCAATTACGGCTCAAACAGGGATCAAAAGGGATTATTTGTATTTGGACGGTCATATAGGCTAAGTGGACTGCATCAAAAAGGGCCTGTGATCCTTTCCTAAGCAACCAAACTTCAAACTTAACAAAATAGACCGGGCAAGTTCTAGATGCATGCACAGAGTAAGAATTTATGAAAATAAATCTCACACACTCTTAGCACCAAGAAACTATATCGCTACCAACTATCAAACAACCGCTCGGCTTAAGCATACTCATTCTAATCATATTCACACAATGACATTCAAGGATCCAGACAGTCAATTGTTTCAACATAAGCTCAAAACCATAAAATTTTTAAAGGGGCGCTACTTTGATAAGAATTCGCATGCTTTGCTATAGACACTAAAAAAAATTTAAAACACCAACCTAAACATGCCGGTTCTACTAGATAGCACACCGGAGGGAAAAGAAATCGGCAACAAAAACCCCCGGTGGTGACTCACAGGTTTCCCAACACCCTCAACTTAGACTCATGCATTGTCCCCAATGCATACATATGAAAACTAAAAGCTGTGAGAATAAAGGAATACCTGTGAAGTCGATATGACTCAGAATCTGGAATGATGTTGGAGACCGCCTGGGTCTCCAAAACAAGAGGACTCAATGGAGTGTGGCGTTCCAGCTTCCTCTTTGGGCTCCATCGCTAGTCGCGACAACTTCTTCGCTCTTTCTTTGCAGATTCTCTTGCGGTGTTTTCGTTTTCTCGATTTACTCTCACCGCCTGCCTCTACATATCTACGCTCTCGCGCCATACTTTTTACAACAGCTAGAGTCTCGACCAAACACTTCTCCTCAAGGTGCACATCCGCAGGAGGTTCCTCAATGGCATTCATGACCGCGACCACTCTCATGTCACTTGGTCGCTTCATCAGCTTGGTTACATCAACCTTGACCAATTCATTGTTCAATCGGAAGGTCAGCTCGTTTTTCTCCATGTCAACCAACACTCTCGCCGTAGCTAACAATGGTCGCCCCAAGATGATAGGAACTTCAAAATCTACTTCGCAATCCAGGATCACAAAGTCAGCAGGGAAGATAAGCTTATCGATCTTCACTAGCACATCAGACAATACTCCAACAGGTCGTTTTATCGAACGATCAGCCATCATCACTCTCATGGACGTTGGTTTAGGAGGTCCCAAACCCAATTTGTCATACACTGCTAGCAGCATCAAATTTATACTAGCCCCAAGATCACACATAGCTCTTCCGAAGTTGAGCTTCCCGATGGTACATGGAACAGTGAACGCACCTGGATCTCCTTTCTTTTCCACTAATGATCTAGAGGAAATAGCGCTGCAGTGATGGAGGTTGTCTTCCGGCTCAAAGCTTACCGTCCGCTTCTTTGTAATCAAGTCCTTCATGAACTTGGCATGACCGGGCATTTGTTCTAGAGCTTCCACCAAAGGTATGTTTATCGAAATTTCTTTCAACATGGTCACGAAGTTCAGGAACTTGCCATCGTCAGCTTTCTTTTTCAAACGCTGTGGGAACGGAGGTGGTGGTCGCGGCATCATCGTTGGAAGCTTTTCAGCTTCCTTACATTTATTCGCAGGCTTTGGAATGTCCTCTTCCTCTACCGCCTGATCATCTTTTGCAGCCTCACCTTGTGCATGAATTACCGGATGTGATTCCGGTAATATTTTTCCGCTTCTAGTGGTGATTGCCATGCAGCTTGCGTCATTTTTCGGATGGGTGGTGTCGCCCGGCAAAGTACCCGGTTTCCTTGGGTTTAGAGATGCCGAGATGTGACCCACTTGCTGCTCTAGTTGCTTGATAGCGGTTGAGTGTGACTCCACTACCAGACTCAATGATGATAACTCATTCCGCATTGCCTTTACCCCAGAGTCAGTCGATTCCACCTTAAGCAGCA